>JARFIZ010000314.1:18595821-18988511 GCA_036325965.1 Sinopyrophorus schimmeli
TTTGCATAACGAAATCCACTTATCGCGTTTAAAGTATTTCCCCCTGCTTAAATGACGCGCACGCCGCTGATGACATAAATATATAAAAAATGGCTATTTAATATTAGTTTCACTTTCAAAGAAGACGAGTTAAATATAAGTCATGCGAGACTAATGTAAATTACAAATTCATTTTTGTTGGTAACCGGGTAATTAAGTGCAGTAGTTCCTGTTATTACAGAACTAGGTAGAATCTTACCGTTGTTACACTCCGTGAAGGTTAAAACTAAATCTACTGAAGACCTTTATTTTAAACACACGTTAGTTTTGTAATAAGTCTTCCGTAAAAGAAATTATTTACATTGATATATTGTTTACTAAATGTATTAAATTTTAAACAGGTATTTTATTCATAATTATAACTACAGCATAAAGATGGATAATTAAATTTCTTTTGTATTTATTATACCGATATTTTCGCTTTATAGTAAACCTTTTTGGGTTTATTTTAAAAACATGTTTACTATTAATCAGAAATATTATAATAAGTTTTTTTATTATACAAAATAACCTGTTGAATCATTTCGAGTGAATAGCTACTAGCGACTTGCTAAGAATCCTTATATAATATAACAGTTCCTTAAAAAAATGCTTGTTGGCCATTGTTGCCTCTTCCATGTATTTTACAACAACCCAACCATTTCATGGAAAATAGTTCAATTTTAAAATGTGTAATAACTATCTTATTATCTAGAATATTTTTGAAGTTATACTTCTTTTGGGCCGTTGTGAGTAAAAATATTAGCAGGCAACGGAAGTTGCGCGCGCACACCTAACGAAAATTTTACAGTTGAAGTTAGCCGTCTAAGAAAGTAAATTAATTATTGCGAATCAGGCTTAAAACCGAGTGTGCACATTCGAGCTCAAAGCGGCACATTCCGAACTCGGGAAAATGAAGCGCGCCGCTCCGCGTCGCGCTTCATTTGCTTCCCTCGCTCGAAAATGTGCCAATTATCGCTTGCATGCGCACATTTTCGCATTTAGTAGATTTGTCTAGTTTATCTCTCGCTATTATCAATAAAAATTTTTAATATAAGTTAGTAAACATCGATATTACGTTTAAAAACGTATTTTCACTATAGCAATAAGTGGGAGCGAGCAAAAAGATACGATAACCTTGGAAGTGTGAGTGAGAGGGAACGATATTATTTAATATTTTGTCTATTTTGTTGTGAATCACGCTTAAAACCGAGTGTGCGCATTCGAGCTCAAAGTGGCACATTTCGATCTCGGGAAAATGAAGCGCGCCGCTCCGCGTCGCGCTTCATTTGCTTCCCTCGCTCGGAAATGTGCCACTTTTCGCTCAAATGTGCGCATCCTGGTATTCATTGTATTTGTTTATTTTATCCTCTTTCAAATCATAAATAGAAATTTAGTTTAGTAAATATCGATTTTATGTTCGAAAAACCTATTTACGGGAGGAATGAGTGGGAGGGAGCGAAAAGATTCGACAAACTCGTCAATGCAAGTGAGAGACAAGGATAAAAATTAATTTAGTTACTCCAAAGAAGTATGCGTTTATTTTAAACTAAAACACGGCCATTATTAGTTTTTTATCATAATAAAATAATTAATAATGCTAAAATTCAAAAGCAGTAGGTGGATTTAAGAAGAAAATTTGCTTTTAAAGATTCAACCTATCTCGTATTTATCAAACCTAAAAACAATCTTAATCGACGTTTATTGCGAAACATAATATCTAAAGAATTAAATTAATTAGCAAGGAAACGCGTACTAAATGACCTCACTTTATTTTAAGAGCAGATAAAGATGATGCTGTTTTGCCTTTTACTGGAAAATTGAAATGCATTTTGTTGAAATTCCGTAGATTTAGAATATTAAATATAAATATAGAATATTTATATAAACTTTTATTGTTTAGATTGGCGTCAGATATCACCCGGTTAAATTTCAGTATTTATTCATAGCACATACTGTATGTTTATACCAAAGATATAATATTTATTAAACACTATTTAGGTATAAAAAAACATTTTATAGAAATATTATTTCTAATTTATTGATAAGCATTATTAGTAATAAACAAGTATTTATTAAGCACTAAAATTCAACCCAATTAAAAAATTATTAATAAATATTCCGTAATAAAATCTGTAGCAGTATATCATTTCTAGAGTAATAATTAAACAGGTGCAGGAGGTGTCTAAAGCAAAAGAAAACCAGAAGTGAAATTACAATAATTTTCCTTGCTATTACGCGAAAACACATTGTACTTATTATTTTTCTCTTTAATCGACAAAAAAAAGGTCAAAAAATACAATTAAAAAATTAGTACAGGCACTTAAGATGGTTTCATTGAACCAAGGCCCACAGTTTCGAAAACACAATACACTACGATAAAAAACTTATTAATATAGATTCGTGTTCTTGTATTAAAAAACAATATTCATCCTCAGATTTATAGATGGTAACTGATTTGTAATTCAATTTTCAAAAATGACATTTTAAAATCTTTCAGATAAATTTTCATGTTAGTTTCTTAATTTTTTATTTAAATTTTATGAAAGTTTGTCAATGTGTGTATGCATACATGTATAGTAGGAAAGTACAACTTCAAGGCTAAGCATAACAATTTGAATTTACATATCCATTGTTATTTTTTATGGTTTTCTACATATTTTTTAAAAAATTGTAAGGTGTAGTTGTTTACAAATCATATTAATCTAATCTGTTTGCAATAATATTATTGTTCTAGTTAATCTCAAATTGAAATATGTACATTTTTACATCAAATCGTTTTATAACGTTTAGTACCGTTCTTAATACCTCAAAAGTTCTGACAAAATAATAATGAATTAAATACAAAACTAACAAAGAGAAGTAGGTGTTTAAATTTACAAATTTTTGTACATCTCATTCATTCAATTTCATATACAGCGACCGCCAGATAAGACGAGCCATACGGAATTTTTTTTATTAGTAGCACTATGAAGATTTTGGTACTGTATAAATACGTGGCAAAATCTCAACCAACATTAAATTGTGAAAATAAGAAAAATGTCCGAAGGTATGGCTTTGGGGGTCGTAGGTAGTAGAAAAAAAGTTATATAGGTACATAATATCAAAATTATAATGTTTTTAAATTATTTACGAAGTTGAGGCTTAAAGCATTCGAAATTTTTGAACTTACTTTAATCAGAAAAGTCTAAATTGTCAAAAAAATTAAGACGTGGATCAAAATCTCTTAGGTGAATTTTTCTTAAACATTACTCTACAAAACTGGCTTTTAAGGCATCTGAGATTTTTACAAGTATCTTAATCAGAAAAGTCGGAATTACCTAAAAATCAAAACCCAGTTCAAAAATCTTTTATTTTATCCGAGATATCCAGGTCCCAAATTTTTAATATTTTAAATTTCAATAGAAAACTTGGTAAATTTGTTTATATGAGCAACGTATGACCCGTGGGTCGCATGGGACCCGAATCATTTTATTGTGTAGCCCGTTAAAGCTTTACTCTTTGATTTTTAAAATATATATGTATGTTATTAACTGTTAGTGTGCTATTGTAATAGAAAAGATAGGCAATATTTTTTACTTCTTATACGCGACCCGCACAAAAATTTTCAATTAGTAGTTGGCCGTGTAAAAATTAATCGTTAAAAATGTGTCTGTATATTATTGAAAAGTTTATTTCACTTTTAATCTATTTTCTGTACACATTGCTATTTTTTTAGATTAATTACATTTTTTTTTTGTGATTATAGTCGAACCTCGATAAGTCGAAGTTGAAGGTAAACTAAAAATAATTCGAGTTATCGATATAAAAATATAAACATTGAACTAGGCAAGTCCAAAGGAAATAGGTTCAAGTTATTAAACATTCGGCTTGTCGAGGTTCGACTTATGGAGGTTCGACTGTATTTGGTAAAAGAAGGTGAATAAATAATGAGTAGTGGTATCTGCATTAAATACACTTTTTAAATTTAAATATTGCTTTGGGTCATCGTTTTTAAACGAAATATATCTTATTAACTTTTAACAAATATGAAATATAGATTAAAACAACGCATACATATATACATACATCTATACTATATCAATAAAACAGCTGGAACAAATCCATCGTCTATTGAAATACTAAAAAAAAACACAATAAACACTTACATTTTCAATTTTGTACTAATCGCATATTGAAGAATTAAATATTTTTATATTTAACTTAAAACAGTACACTTTATCCCTTTTTTTGATTATTTTCTTTTTCCGTTGTGCGCAACTTAGATTTGTGAAATTTAGAAACCACTCCCTAACCTAATTTAGATATTTATAGACCGAAATATTCAAAAGAAAATAATCGTACAGTAGGTGTTATTGCACTTTAATTAAATTGAACTGTTTTCCAATCTCAGGTCATGCGTAGAAAATGAACAAAAGTACATTATGATGTATAATCGATAATAATCTACAGTTTTAAACTAATACTTGTTTATTGTTAGTAATATAACAATTATTTAAAGAGCAATATTACTCAAATTTCAAAATAAAATAAATCATCAAGCACAATACCGCAAGTTTTTTGCGATGAGAATTGTTTTTATATTCTTACGATGCGTTTGTATTACACGTATTTGCTACACTCCTCTTCCAATCAGGCATACTTAATGTATGAATGTATACTTACATACGAAAGTATGTGTTCAGGTTACATATTTTAAGTGACTATCGGAACTCAGATTTTATAAGTACAGTAGAACCTCGATAAGTCGAATCTCAAGGGAGACGCGAAAACATTCGAGCTATAGAGGCTTCGACTTATAATTTAAGTCCCAAGAAGAAATTCTGAGAGCATAACTAGGGTTTTAAGTAAATTGATTATTGCTACTCGTGGTGAAAAGCAGAGTGTGCACATTCTCATATTTATTGACTTGTCTCAATTAATCTTTTCACTCTCAACTCACAAAATTAAAAGTTTAGTAAATATGGATTTTATGTTCAAAAAATGTATTTACCATAGCAATGGGTGGAAGGGAGCGAAAAGATACGACAATTTCGTAGGTGCAAGTGAGAGAAAACGATAAAATTATTTAATTGATTTTTTGGCTAAATTATTAGTCTAAATTTTGTGAATCGTGCGTAAAACCGAGTGTGCACATTCGAGCTCAAAGTGGCACATTCCGATCTCAGGAAAATTAAGCGCGCCGCTCCGCGTCGCGCTTTATTTGTTTCCCTCGCTCGGAAATGTGCCACTTTTCGCCCGAATGCGTACATCTTCATACTTATTAGGTTTGTCTATTTTATCATTAGCTCTTTCATATCATAAAATTAAATTTAGTTCGGTAAATATTGATTTTATGTTCAAAAAATTTTTTACCATAGCAAATGAGTAGAAGGGAGCGAAAAAATACCACAATCACGTCAGTGCGAGTGAGAGAAAACGATTAAATTTATTGAACTGCCTGTTCGTCTCATTTTACGGCTTAAATTATTGTGAATCGTGCGTAAAACCGAGTGTGCACATTCGAGCTCAAAGTGGCACATTCCGATCTCGGGAAAATGAAGCGCGCCGCTCCGCGTCGCGCTTCATTTGCTTCCCTCGCTCAGAAATGTGCCACTTTTCGCTCGAATGCGCACATCTTCGTATTTATTGAATTTGCCTATATTAATTCCATCTCTTGGAAATCAAAAACTTGCATTCAGATTTCCTATTAAGAAAATCTGTGTTTATTTTTTAAAATAACTGTATAAAAGCGCTGAATCAGCGCGCGCCCAGTGGCACGCTTTATTTTCCCGCGATCGGAATGTGCCACTTTGAGCTCAAATGTGCACACTCGGTTTTACGCACGATTCACAAAATTTTGACTAATAAATTAGCCAATAAATTAATTAAATAGTTTAATCGTTCTCTCTCACTCGCACCTACGAAATTGTCGTATCTTTTCGCTCGCTTCCACTCATTGCTATGATAAATACATTTTTTGAACACAAAATCCATATTTACTGAACTTTTAATTTTGTGTGTTGAAAGTAAAAAGATTAATTAAGGCAAATCAATAAATACGAGGATGTGCGCATTCGAGCGAAAAGTGGCACATTTCCGAGCGAGGGAGGCAAATGAAGCGCGACGCGGAGCGGCGCGCTTCATTTTCCCGAGATCGAAATGTGCCACTTTGAGCTCGAATGTGCACACTCGGTTTTAAGCACGATTATTAAGCATTCCGTTTTAACAAGAAAAACTTGGTCACCTTAGTTATAAAGACAAAATAAGTACTGAAATACTTTGTAAGGAAATACTGATAATTTCGACTTATTGAGGGGCTAGATTTCGAGATATAAAGATATTGGGGCTTGAAGGAAAGGGAATAGGGGGTTCTTTCGAGTTGTAGAGGTTTTCGACTTATCGGGGTTCGACTTATGGAGGTTCTACTGTATGTGACTTTTTCATTCACAGTCGTAGATGTTTTTTTGACTTACAAAATTTCGATGTTAATTAATAAAATCGCTGTTTTATATTCAAGTAACATATGGGTATATTAATTACGGCCATCCGGTGCTTAAAAACTTCTCGTATTTCTGCACTGTTTAGTCAAAAACTTGTTCTACGTTGTAGAATTTGAAATGCAACAATCAAGGTACATTTCAAACCAGTTTTCATTAATATTCATTTGGTTAAGAACAATATATAGATAACAATAAAATTGAAAAAAAAAACAAAAATGAAATCCGGGAAAGCTAATAAGAATCAATTCCTAATAAGTATTATATCTTGAAAGTACTTACTATGTAGTATGTATTCGTGCAGGCATATGTACATATCAGTATGCAAAATAACAAGAGCTTTATTTACGAGTGACCTTTTTATCAAAATAATTTATCACAAAATAAATAGAATTAATAAATAAATTCATCACAAGAAATAATACTTTAACGACGAGGTTAAGTTTTTTAGATATATTTATTTCAATATTCTAAGAAGGATGATAAGATTAAATGTTTGTTTAAGGCAGCTGTATCATCTCAAGTAAATTTGCAGAAGGTTTTTTTTTTAAATAAAAGTTAAGAAAATATGATAGAAGATAAGAGATAAACACAAAACGGAAATATTTATCAAAAAAATCATGCTCCCTCCAATCCATATTTTGGTATACATTTTGCTCGGTTCTCTTATTCTAAATTATGATACCATACATAAGAATATTTTTATCTAAAAAAATTCAATAATAGCGTTTTACCTATTTCCTTGATAAATTATTAGCGTACGGAGCATATATTTTAAATTGTTCTTTTGCTCTAGCCCAAATTCACAGTTAGCAATCTGACTTCAAAATTTGAGGTAATGGTCTTTATAGCACCGCCACATAGTTTTTATGTTTTCGGGATTGTAACAGCTGTTGCAAAATAGTATTGCATTCAATATTACTCAATTGCTTACTTTTGGTATTTCTTTTTATCATTTATACGTTTTGTTCAATTAGGGTGCCATTGTTTTGAAGCAATGGGTACCATTTCAAAATGATGCTGTTTTTAAGTTTTTACTGTATCAACAATAGCTTTCTATAGAATTCTTCTTTAACAAACTATGGATTGATTTGCTATTCTTTTAGGAAAAAAGTAGTACAGAACAAAAATGTTAATAATTAAAGTGATGTGTTCAAAATGTATACCAGAATATGAAACAGGGGGAGTATTAGATAAGAAAATACATATATGATACATATCGATGCATTTATATACAGTATGTACTATGAATAATTACTGAAATTGAACGGGGTGATAGCTGGCACTAATCTAAACAATAAAAGTTTATATGCAATATGTCCTGAATTCACGGAATTTCGAGAAAAATGCATTTTAATTTTCCAGTAAGTGGCAACACAGCATCATCTTCATGTGCTCTTAAAAGAGCGTGAGTTCATTTAGTACGTGCTTCATTGTTAATTAATTTCATTATTTAGCTATTATGTTTCACAATAAACGTCGATTATATATCATATCTTAGAACAAATGTAGGTTAACCATTGTTTAGCCTTGCTAAATACGAGATAGGTCAGTTCTTTAAAATCTAAAAGTTCGTTAAACTACTAAAGAAATATATGTTAACCAAGATATCTTTACGAAGCAAATAACAATTTTTGAAATATTCTAAATAATACGGTATTTATTACTCATTTTAAAATTGAAGTTTATGATACCATAACTCAAAAAAATTCCACATAGGGCGACTTGACATGAGGTACTTTTTGTTCAATTTAGGAACATTTATAAGTGGGTTATGCTTTAGTCCTTATTTGGCGTGTACCCTGTATACATACATACATGTAGACTATATACAGAGTGATTTTTGAAGGTTAAACTTGTTTTGAATATGACGCCACAGTTTTTAGTGTACTTGATAGTTTTAACGTCTAACCAACAGATCTCATTCAGTACTACCAACATAAAATTAAATTAATATAGCGCCAATTTCAAAATGCTCTCCATCTTCACACAACATCCTGTACAACCATGTATGTATTTATAATCATTACAAAATTTGGAAGGCGCAAAAAAACTATAATATTTTGACGTTACACTTGATTTTACTCATTTAGAAATGTATGTATGTACACTGTTCGCCCAAATGTTAATTAGATACATACAGGATTTAAATTCAAAAATAATTTCGATACCAAATTATTTTTTATTAACACATTGCAAAATGAATGAGTAGACATTATTTTTTTAGGTTTTGAAATATGTAAGTGTACATAAATATTTGTCAAATAGTAGACTATTATTAGCGTGGTTATCGGTATGTAACAAAAATTGACTTCAAAATCTAAAGATAAAAGAAGATTATTAATAATTATCAAAACAAATAAGAGCTAATTTTATTAAATAAGTAAACTGACAGTGAAAGTTTTTAATTTTATTGTAACCTTTTCTTAAAGAAACACAGAGCTCATGAATCATAATTTAACTGTTGCGTGCAACTTGTATCTGACAGTGAAAGTGCAACTGTTTTAAAAAGTAATTTCACCTGTAATTATATATTGTTTTCTCTTTAATAAAAAAAACTGCACTATCGTTAACATTTTTTTATGCGATTTAAAAATTGTTTACGCCGAATTTACACAATTAGTTAATATAACGTTAATATGTCTTTAAAATCTTCGATTGTTCATTGAAATATGTAAGATTAATCCAGTAAAATTTTATTTTTGCAACCTTGAATTGAAAATATAATCTATGGTCGAAAATTTTCCGATGGGAGTGGGGCAAAACACCAAAACAAATCTTTTTTTAAAGTAGATTATACAATAGAATTACTTTTCAATACATAATTTTTTGCAATATATGTAGAAAGACATTTTTATTCGGTGCAGGATGAAAAGCAAACCTCCATTTGCCCCCCTCTGTGGACGTCCATACTATAATCTCAAAAAATAAATTATTATGAGATATTTTATAATAATTTAATTTTTGCCTAGTCATATTTCATGAACGTTAGGAAATTACCATATAATGTACAAATTTGTTATTATTTTAAATTAAAAATCTATAAATTTATTATTTTAGTTTGTGGCTTTAATTGAAATTGAAGTCCCCTTATAAAAAAAGTTTAAGAACCGCCGATTTAAAATACTAGAATTTCATATAAATCGCGAAAATAAAATACTATTTTAGTACAGAATAAATTAAGATAATTATTGCTTGGAACATTTTTTTTTAATTACATTTAATAAACGCTATGTAATTCTAAACAAACTTTTTATTTCAAATGAACAAAATAGACAAAAAAATTATAAAATGTACAATTTAAAAGTTGTAAGTAATCCTTCTCCAAAGAGAAAAACGGTGTGATTTTAAATCACTTCTAATTGCGACTCATTTATGATGTTTTTAAGGCTTTTAAACAGAAAATCATTGTCATTGTCCCTATATAGAGCGTCCTTTTTAGAAGAGTTATGTACAAGCAAAAAAACTGCGTTTAATAGTTGTGTCCTTCGCACAGGGTTGTCCACTAACTGAGGTTTTAGTGTATAATTGAAAAAAAGTGATATTAATTAGGAAATGATTACATATTTGATACACACAAACCTATACCACTTTCGTTACCTGCATATCTCATTTTGCCAAAACAAAATAGCCATAAAAGTTTTTTTCTTTAAAAAAGAAACAGTTAAAAAGCAATACAAAAAACGAGTAAAGTATATTCGCTGGTATAATTTTGGTTGATCACAAATCAGCTATTTCTTTTAACCTTGACTAAACGTGATGTCTCGTAAGGAAATACGGCCTTGGCCTTTAAAATACAAACGCTATACCTATTAAAAATATTTTCACAAAACACTACCACCAGTTGAATTCATCACTAGTAAACAAAAAATAAGTCCATTATAAGCTCAATTTTGTGACACTGCTTTAATAACAAGACTCTATTTAAACTAAAAATTGATATTAATTATGGTCAGTAGAAACTTCCAAATAGTATTAAAAAAA
Source organism: Sinopyrophorus schimmeli (assembly GCA_036325965.1). Classification (NCBI taxonomy): domain Eukaryota; kingdom Metazoa; phylum Arthropoda; class Insecta; order Coleoptera; family Elateridae; genus Sinopyrophorus; species Sinopyrophorus schimmeli. Next base: position 18,606,303 of record JARFIZ010000314.1, read on the forward strand.
GCAGTCAGTTTTTACGAGTAAATTTGGTCGTAATTCTGTCTAAGTCTATTATTTTTCAAAGATTTATGTATGTACGCATATGGTGAATGCCAAAAGCACTGCGGAAGTTCTTTGTGCAAAATGATTTTTTTTTGTAGTCGTTTAACACTGTTTGTTCTTCGTCTGTAGCCTTTAAACCTCAAATCCATTGCGTAAGCTGTTTTTATAAAATCCTTAATACTATATTTAGATAAAGAAAAACAATTATTTTATCAATTAGTTGTTATTCAATACATTGTAAGTTGTAGATAGCACAATTTACACATCATTCCAGAAAAAAAAGAGGAATGGAGTGATTTAAATTAGAAATTACATGTGCTTAGTAGTATATTCATTCAAAAACAATTTATTTTTATTTGCTTATGCGGTACCTACATAAACATCAATTTTTATTTTAATTTGAAGAATGGAAATTTTTAGACGACCCCTCATTGAATCATGACCCATAGTTTACGTACTAACCATAGTAGATTAACGATGTATTACGTCTTTATAAAATTTACATGTCGATAAAGAACGCTTTTATATTCTCGATTACTAAATTTAGTTAAAAATATAAACGAGGTTAAGTACTGTGATAACTTTTGAAATTAGAATTTGATAATAACTACACAGTAAATAAAAAATATTTTTTGTTAATTTTTAAATACGTACATATCTCGATCAGTTTACACACATCGTTACATAAAACAAAGACATATCCAACAAATATTAACAATGAAATAAAAAAAATGATTGTTTAACAGTATTAAATCGCGCGTATAAACAATCCTTGAAACTTAGTATCGTTGTAAAATGAAATAAATGCATGGCATTTCATTTAAAAAGAAATAGAAAACAAACTACCAAAAGAAATTGGCAAGAAAACATCTTTTATTTCACAATGTACGATGAAAATCTTCATGAATTAAAATATAGTATGCAACCTGCACAACACAATTTCTTTAGGTTCATCGCATGTGAATGTAGAGAAGGGCCAAAATAGCCTTTTTTTATTATGTACAGTCGAACCTCGATAAGTCGAAGGCGAAGGGAAACTAAAAATAATTTTAGTTATCAAAAATTCTGCTTATCGAGGTTCGACTGTATTTGAAATAAGCTTAAAACATAATTTTTATCGTTAATTAAGGATAATAGAATATAGGTCCTCGTTTTTGAGAAAAAAACTGTCGGCTTGGTAAAAAAGTAATTTCGGTTTTTTAATTTGAAATAAAACTCAATTTTATTTATACAAAGAATGGATTTTAACCAATTATAAATGTACCATTTTCTTGGATAACCTATTGCCATCTTTCTGGTAACTTCATGATTCCACGTAAACCTTTTGGTTCTTATCAGCAAAAAATTGAACCAAGTGCGATTCCAGGTCATCATAATTAAAAATGTTTACCATTTAAAGAGTTTTCTAAAGAACGAATTAAATGGTAATCTGATGGTTAATCGCGCTTAGATTATTTCGATTTATATTATTGTAGACATCCCATTTTTCATCACCAGTGATGATACGTTTTAGAAAAGGATAGATTTCCTTCTATTTGTAGTGTTAAATAAATCTCCTTTAATTTTGTTTTAAATTAGCCTGATGGTCAAAAAGGTTGAAGAAAATAACTAAATAGTTAAATTACCATTTGGTAATCTACCTAGTCGAATCAATTTAACGCTCGTCCAATCGTTCACCAACATCTCATGGAAGCGTTTGATCTACAAGTAACAAAACTTTTGTCTGCATCCAGTATTTAAAAAAAAAATTGTAATGAAGTATAATTATACTGGTCAATTATCTTAAAATTTAATGAAAAAGAGCTTCCTCGTATCACAAAATAATTTAAATCATGGTGTTACTACGCTTGATTGAAATACTTTATTAGTTAACCGAGGGTTGCTGCAACTATACATCAACATATGTATATAATAATTTAAAAACTTTTATTGTAATTAACAATGATCAGACAAAAACTTAGTATTCGACATTCTGGTTACAACCCTTAGCAAACGATGTTATATTAGTTTTAGATATACTTCTGGTGCAGATCAAATCTTTATCTGAAATCATAATTACTTTTAATAATTTGCGTAAAAAATTTAAATTGGTTTTTAGTTATCGTTCACTGCTGTTAAGATTGTACTATTAATACACAATGTTCCATCCTCCAACACAACTGTCCCATTAACAACCGGTTCTGTTGTAAGCAACATTTAATGGTGAAATAACATAATTACGCATGAAAAACAATATTTCGAATCAAAAGATAAGAATTAAATCCAATACTAAGTAGCTACTCATGTCCGTTTTGCTTCATTGAGATTGTCCCAATGTGTGGATTTATAATTGAAACACTATAGCGTACAGTTACTTGCAAAATATTACGTATGTCTATAAAAATTATCTCGGCACGGTTGAAAATATTGGAAAGTTGAATTTAAATAAAGAGTAATGTTTAAAAGCACTAAATCAAAAGTTTGGTATTTTTGGTATAGATACAGTCTTGTAATTTTTAATTAGAAATATTTAGAAAGGAAATTAATTATTGTGAATCACGCTTCCAACCAAGTGTGCGCATTCGAGCTCAAAGTGGCACATTCCGATCTCGGGAAAATGAAGCGCGCCGCTCCGCGTCGCGCTTCATTTGCCTCCCTCGCTCGGAAATGTGCCACTTTTCGCTCGAATGCGCACATCTTCGTATTTAGTAGATTTGTCTAGTTTATCTTTCGCTATTTTCAATAAAAAATGTTAATATAAGTTAGTAAATATCGATATTACCTTTAAAAACGTATTTTCACTATAGCAATGAGTGGGAGCGAGCAAAAAGATACGATAACCTTGTAAGTGTGAGTGAGAGGGAACGATATTATTTAATATTTTGTCTATTTTGTTGTGAATCGTGCTTAAAACCGAGTGTGCACATTCGAGCTCAAAGTGGCACATTCCGATCTCGGGAAAATGAAGCGCGCCGCTCCGCGTCGCGCTTCATTTGCCTCCCTCGCTCGGAAATGTGCCACTTTTCGCTCGAATGTGCACATCCTCGTATTTATTGTTTTGTCTTAATTAATCTATTCACTTTCAATCCAAAAAATTAAAAATTCAGTAAATATGGATTTTATGTTCAAAAAATTTATTTACCATTGCAATGAGTGGAAGGGAGCGAAAAGATACGACAATTTCGTAGATGCGAGTGAGACAAAACGATAAAATTATTTAATTAATTTTTTGTATAATCCTCGCATTTATTGGATTAGCCTATATTAATCTTCTATTCTTCAATTCCAAAAATTAAGAGTCGAATAAATTTAGATTTATGTTTTGTTTGAAGAAGGTTAGATATTTTATTCCTTTTGATAAGTTACAATGGTGCTCTTTTCAAGTGTAGTTTCGAGTGTTTAATAATTTGCATTTTTGATCAATTAAAATTGTATAGTATAAGATGTATCGTGTTAAGGAAAACCCTTCAGTTCAATATTACAGTGAATCCATTCAAGAAATTCTATTAATAAATAAAACTCCCATAAATAACAATAAGTTGCAAATTTTAAAAATAACACTAAAATGTATATGAGTAACCTTTGTTACAATAGAAAACCAGTCACCTATAGATCTTATTTTACAATAATCAACCATTTAACTTATTGCTCCACCAAGATAGCTGTGCGGGTGAAATAGTCCCGCCTACGTATGCGCATGAATAGGAAAGTCCTGCAAGGTTGACGTACAGTCCAGAGAGAAGTCTTCTTCTTCTTCTTCTTTAAAATAGGACTGAGTCCTGTGTATTCTGTTATTTATTGTTGGTTTGCCTCTTGTGACGCTGACGTCCAGCTGTCCCTCCATCTCTTCGGAGGTCTGCCCAGTGGTCTTCGGGTATTAGATGTTTGTGTTTTTGCCCATTTGGCTGATCGGTCTTCTGGCATTCTTTCCACATGGTCTCGCCAGGATCTTCTTCGTGCCCTAGTCCATCTTACCACATCTGGAACTCCTAGTTCCTCCCTTATTTGTGTGCTCCTTATCCTGTCTCTGAGTGTGACTCCTTTGATACATCTCAAGATCTTCATTTCAGTTGTTCTCGTTATCCTTTTAGTGACCGATGAATCTGCTCTGGTTTCGGCGGCATACGTTAGGACCGCTCTCACGCATGTCTTATAGATTCGTATTTTACCTTCATTGCTCATGGCTTTGTTAGTCCAGATGATCTCTCTGAGGCACCCACCGATTTTCGCTGCTTTATTGGCTTGAGTCTGGGCTTCTTCTTTGATCGGCATATCAGAGAAGAAGTCCAGAGAGAAGTGAAAATACTAATCGGGTGTTCCGTTTCGACAGAACCCTTTAACTGTATTTTGATAATGTGTTCTTCCCGTGAGAACGGGATCCATCCGTAAAGTGTGCCGCCAATAGTTTTTACATTTCCAATTACCTATTCTGATAAGCGGCGGGCACTAAGACGTGAAAATTTACTACCCTTTGGACCTATTTCCCAAGTTCCAAGAATTCTAATCGGCTTCCCACGGACTCTTTCATTCATGCAAAATAGCTTTGGTATTTAAAACACCAAACATTTCGAATCTTCATCTACCTTTTTGATCACTCATTTAGTGAACAACTGCAATTCGTTATTTTATACATATTTGTTTTCAATTCGTTAATTCGTTATTTATTACTTTATGTATCTTGTATTTGTACTCGTTTTTAATTGAACTTTTTGTTACTTTTGTAAATGTATGTATTTTTGTTCGTGACGCACTGTGTTTTTCTTTGCAGCTATCAGCCACATTAAAGTTGATAGAGTACGAGAACTTTTTGAACAGTGTATTAATTTAGAATTAATTTGCGAATAATAATTCGCAACAAGATTATGCCAAACGGCTAATTTACATCGGGTGATATGGAATTTCAAACCAAACTTAAAGGCATAGTACTCTATTATTTTTTTATAAATATATATTTATATGTATATATTTTATCCACTAATAATTATTGGTCCGGAAATTAAAATATTTGATTTTCTGCCGCTAGTAAGTAGGTATTTATGTTCATCAATTTTTGTTTATTTACAGTATTTATTCATCTCAAATAAATAAAATATCCGAAAAAAATTTATATGTATTTTTTCAACAGAATGTACAAAAGCCGAGCGTACAGTACGTCTTTTTCTATCCGTAGGCGTTCTCTCTTCATCGTGTGCGCCGCTTGTAAGATTCTCACCCGCACAGCTATCTTGGTCAAGCCGTACCTTTTAAATTGTCAAAAATCGATTATTTGCGGAGCGTTCGAAATTTTAATATTCATCATAAACTTCTTGTCGCAATCAGTTATACTGATGTTAAGTCATGAATATAACTTATTGAAAATATTAAGAACCTTTCAATAATTGCAGGATATTACAAAAGTTTAAATTAAAGTTTGTCAAACTATATGACAGAACCTCAGTTCTCGAGAAATTTAAGTACCCCATATTAGAACACTGCCTCATTTAGGCAAATTTTCTTTATATAATCTTTTGTATACAGTATAAATCATTTGTTGTTAAGCTTGTCCCCGTAGCACCATGCTCGATCAGGTCTTTTCTGATGGTTTTCGATTATCTTCGGCTTTTCTAAAATATTGGCTTCCTCCCGCTCATGGTTGTGATTGTCACTGAGGCTTGAAATAATATTCCCCTAGCATATGTATACCAAATTGAGTCCTTCAATTATACCTGGAACACTTTCTGCCTAAATGGACATTTTAAATTTGTGCTTAGAAAGGGATTTCGGCTTAAGAGATTAACTTGTCAGAGATGGGTGTTGCCCAACAAATCATTCAAACGCAAAAATTATTGAAACTTACAATTAGTATAAAAGATGCTAAGATCAAAATTAGAGCTCAAAAATATTCAGAACGTAACGAAAAAAAGTCCCCAAATTTTGTTTCCATATAAATTACTTAAAAATTCCATATCAGAATTTTAGAAAATACTTTTTTTTTTTAATTTACACATGATTATTCTTTAATTGTATTATTTTCTCTCAAATTTTTCTAACTTGAACGCATTTTACATATGATTAATAAACAATTATTATTTTTCAAAAAATAATGAGGGGTTGAGGAGTTAAACTACACAAGCCTTATTCAAAATTATTTGCGGAACTGATAACGACCACCATATGAATAATATTTGGAAATTGCAAAAGTGCGCGAATTTATTTGGATATACTGTTGATTTTAGCTAATTTATCTAACATAGTTTTATATGAAAGTGACTAGAAAAAAGTTTTATCTGCTCAAATATGCGCAAACTTATCAAAAGTATAGCTTAAAGAAGTACCAAGTGTAAGTTATTTTCTAAAACAATTCATTCATTTCCCATTACACAATAAAATGAAACCGCACAGTTTTGCCCACAAGGACACTTTTGATTAATTACATTATTATTTCCTAATAACATGCAACACTGCAAATTGTAGATTAGCAAGTTCAAGTTGCAACTTAACTACTGCTTGCGATATGTACCATGTACATAGTATGTAAAACAAGGTGTATTTTAGTTATTAATTTTCTTTTCTATAAAAAATGTATTTGTATGTTTATACCAAGACTGGAAAATATACGCTTGATTTCAGAAAAATTTTCATAAATTTAGAAAAATGATCTAATGTAATTATCAAAAATATGGGCAAACTTAATTGTTTGATATTTGAGATGTTTACAGTTATTTACAACAGTGTGTGGTATTAAACTTGGGCATGATTTATAATTTTTATTTTAATGTTTCGAGAACTTCTTGGTGAGCATATTTATACTCATTTTAAAAGTAAACTTCAACCACAAAATTTTGATAAAGCCAAGCAATGAATAAAAAATATAAAGTTGTTTCATCTACATAATGTATGTATAAAACTCACCATTTTCTTCAGACGTGAGATTATTTAACAAAGCTTTTTGAAAACAGCTACTATGTAATTGCTTGGTAATGGTGCTGCGATTCTAGCAACAAAAAATCAAGGTCCTCTTTTTTACTAGGAATATTTGTAGGTCACGCGTCATTTATTTGAAAAGGGTCCAATGTGGACATTTTAATGCTTTTTTTGCTGTATATTCCTTTTATCCTGGTTCGTTTGTACCAGAAGTTCTAAAACAAACTTTTTGTGAGTCTGTTACGCAATCGTCTGTTTACTATGCGTTAAACGTTGATTAAAATTTCTTACATACAATTCTCCGCTATTTGTGTAATACAAAAAATATTGCAATATAATGGAGTCGACATTAATCAGCAATGCTCACGGGGTTATCAAAAGGTGATACCTTAACTAACCACTTCTTAAATCGTCACTTTTTTGAGATTCACACAGATCTAATAATTATTTGTATATTTTCTTTACGTACATTTAAAGAATACATTTTTATTCATGATTTTCTTTCTCCCCTTATCTAATTTTAAACACGTATAAAAAATGATTTAAGAAAACATTACTACGTGATAAAAAAAAATATAGATGTACAACAATAATATTTTAATTATAATCAAAAATAAACAAAGTTCTCGGTGAAATTATAAATAAATAACAAACTTCACATGCATATCCATATGCATAATTGTATAAAAATAACAACTAATGTACCATGTATGTATGATTGCATACATACATTGTAACTAGCTTTAATTATATTAAAACTTAATTTCAAGCTAAACTATTTGAATTTCCAAAAAAACTGAATTTATAGTGCGGAACCTTATCAACTTATTTATATCTATCCCATAATCTGCATTTCAAAATTGTGTTTAATCTTAGTTGTAATTTGACAATTTGATAAAGCCAACACCAAGTATTAATTATAATAAATATATGGGTGCTGTAAAAGTAGTACACAAGATTACCCCGAAAATTTTGGCACGGTTGACTTCTTCGCGGATATTTTTCTTTCAATTGCAAATCAATGCCCAATTCCAAATTTGAGCGGCGCAAATTGAAATATCCAAATAAATGTGCTTTGCCACTGGCAAATCGCCTTCCCTCCTCGGAGATTTGAAAAAGATAAATTTACCCTATGTCATGCCTAAACATTACCACTATTCGGCTTACAAGTGTGTGAAGTATAGTTTTATACACGTAAAAGAAAAACTTGCCAGGGAACACGTTAAATTGCACTTTGAATGGCTAGAACAACATCAAACCTACTTTCCAGCAACTTGAAGCATCCACAAGTGTTTGCAGTTGACCAAAAGAATAAATTACCAATTCATATACACTTTCTTATAAGGTTTATAATGGCCAAGTACAATATAAATTGCAGGGTGAACCAACGAGAAAGACAAGTTCACCATAGAAAACATGATAAGTAAAACTACATAAACGGTTCACTTTTGAATATTAAATTTTTAAATTTAAGCCTGCTTAGCATGGAGAATCTGTTACTTATCTTCCGAACTTAAGTACGTACATACATGTATTGTTATCTAATTAATAAAATTTCTTAACGTCGCGTTATCATTCGCTCATTGATAATCAAAGATTGAACCTTGATGCGTAATATAAGTAGTGCATTAAAAAAGACGATTTACCGCTCTTTTGCATCTATTAATGACATTATAATTCTAAAACGATAATTATTTAACATAATTATAAACTAAAAATAAACTTGTTTTTCAATCGTACTTCTGACAAACAAATCTTGTCCGCTAGGATTTTTAAGCGAACGCTTTAAAGCGTAAAGCAGTGTGAAACTGTCTTTACACTAGTAAACGGCAACAGCGTTACTGATATTAAGGAATGGTCAAAGCAACAGGTCGCAACAGTGTAACCAATCATTCTCGTAATTTCGAGAAAAATAACTCCATGCTGAGGTTCCGGAAACATGTAGGCGAGACAGAGAAAACATTTATGTGTGTGTACACGCTCGTATATATTTTATATTTTGTGATTGTTCATTTTCTTATCAGTCCATATTATAAATACTGCACACACTAAAAGCCCTGCGATTATGATATATCATATTTCCTTTTTTTTAATTAGTAAAGGAAACAGTTAACAACATATCAGATTTTTAGTACAATTTAACTTGTAGTATCGTTCCACTTCAATGCAATACAGTTTCTCGTAACTAACTACTGTAAAAAAATTCGAACTGCAGTTAGTTGAAAGTAAAAACACATCGAAAAAAACATGGCAAAAGTAGGTGTATTATTAGAGAGAGAAAGTTTAACGTTTTGTGTGTAAATAAGCGCTGAAGTGTATATTTTCGACGTTGCCAACTGTTTTTATACACGTGCATGCATTCGGTAAAGCCAAGATTAACCTGGGAAAACGCCGAAGATTTTGTATGTCTGGCAACATTCGTAAATTGATATTTTGCTGTCTTTAAACTTCACAGATCACGTAGACGATGGTTTCAATTTCTGTTGATGTTAACGTCATCTCAGAAGCAGAACGTGTTTACATAAAATATGCAAAATCGTATTTTTCCCTGCTTACATATGGTACATTCAAGTGTTAATTTACACACGGTTAGTAACATTTGATATTTTTGTGCCATTACAGATTTAATATCGAAATGCTAACGAGTAAAAATCATAAATATCGTGCCGCGTAGAAGTTACATAGTATGTACATTGTTTTCATATTTTTTTAATGATATTTTAAAATATAAAACTATTATATTAATCTACACAAAATTTAAATGCCCACCTTGCGTTTCAAAGGTTAATAATAAACCTAAAAATAATTACAAAATCCATGCTATATGGAAACTTATACCATTTGTATATTTGTATCGGAAAATCTTTGCGTAACTCAATTAGAACGTTCTGTCGTAATTATTAATTTGCCAGAAGAAACTAGTACTCAATGAAATATTTTTATAATTTATTGGAGGAGTGAAGAAGGATGTTTATCCATTAATGTTCAGCTATAAACCTAATTTCCTTTTTGAATTAAAACGACTTATTATTATCAATGTTTTAATTTATTAAATCTCGACTCATCTAATTATAAAATTTATACAAACATGGCACTATTTTTAACAATACTGTAAATTCCTTACAAGTGCATTCGGTTGAAGGAAATAAGTGCGAACGTTATCACACATATTGCGTGGGTGTACAATACTTATCAACAGGTTTTATGGTTAACTGTATTTATGAGTAGATACTATTCATACGCTGTTAAATATACTTCATAGTTCTAGAGCGGTTTTATTTACACGGTCTTTTATTTAATTTCAAAAAAAATATTTTAATTTTGCACACTTCGTATTATAAATACGGAATTGACCATAGATTTTTATTTTCAAAGATCTTATATTAAAGTACAGTGGAAACTCGGTTATCCGGACTAATTATTGTTGCAGTTAGCTCTATATAATGTGACCATACTTCCTGTTTTGAATGGGATTGTCAATTACGATACCGAATATTAATAAATCCTAACAAGAATTTTATTCTTGCCTCCCTATTTAAATACAAATTAATTTCACGGCAATTTCGCAACGAAAAAAGTTAAAAATTATGAAAAATAAGCGAAGCCCAAAGGAGACATTTTTTTAAATTAAATTGATCATTGTTAATCGTGGCGAAAGGGAGGTGACATTCGAGCTCAGTGGCACATTCCGATCTCGGAATGAAGCGCCGCCCGCGTCGCGCTTCATTTGCCTCCTCGCTCGGAAAAGTGCCACTTTTCGCTCGAATGCGCACATCTTCGTGTTAATTGGATTTGACTATATTAATAACAAATCCTTCAAAGCCAGATTTTCTATTCGGAAAAAGTTTTCGCTTGAAAGTGCACATACTCCTTAATAATTTAATTTGTCTATCTTATTCTTCTCTCTTACAAATAATATTAATTAAATCAAAGTGAACTAAATGTAACACTTCTCGTTTTTGTTTTAATTAAAAATTACAGTTGGGTATTTTTACCAAAAACTACATTTCTAATTTCGTACTTTTAAACTAGACAAGATGGGAGAATTTATCGTACATGAAAAAAAAATATTTGAACTTTTTCCAAATTTTGACTTTTATTTCCGAACCTTTTTTTAACATACCCGATCCAAGTCATTCCAAAATTTTGATGCACCCCTTATGTAACATATAAATATTTTTTTATATTTAAAAATTGAATTAATCAATAAATGAAGTCTAATTACAACAGTGTATACAAAATGTGCATTAAAACTAATTTGTTTATAATTTTCAGAAAAATGAGAATTGCCCAAAAATATTTGGAGACACTAATTTTGACATATAAACCTTCAGCAATCTGCAATAGATGATATAAAAATCAACTAGTTGATTTTTAGTGGCCCACTTCAAAAAATTTGACTCATATACAATTATAATTAATCAAAAATGCGAATTAGAAAACATTCGAAAGTACACCTGAAAATATTTTTATCAAGCTCGCTACAATTAGGCGTGCGGAAGAGCACCATTATAACTTATTAAAAGGAATAAAATATCTAACCTTTTTCAAACAAAAAATAGATCTAATTTATTCGACTTTTAATTTTTTGAATTGAAGAATGAAATAATAATATAGGCAAATCCGATAAATACGAGGATGTGCGCATTCGAGCGAAAAGTGGCACATTTCCGAGCGAGGGAGGCAAATGAAGCGCGACGCGGAGCGGCGCGCTTCATTTTCCCGAGATCGGAATGTGCCACTTTGAGCTCGAATGTGCACACTCGGTTTTAAGCGTGATTCACAACAAAATAGACAAAATTTTAAATAATATTGTTCCCTCTCACTCACACTTACAAGGTTATCGTATCTTTTTGCCCGCTCCCACTCATTGCTATAGTGAAATTGCGTTTTTAAACGTAATATCGATATCTACTAATTTATATTAACATTTTTTATTGAAAATAGCGAAAGATAAACTAGACAAATCTACTAAATGCGAAGATTTGCGCATTCGAGCGAAAACTGGCACATTTCCGAGCGAGGGAGGCAAATGAAGCGCGACGCGGAGCGGCGCGCTTCATTTTCCCGAGATCGGAATGTGCCACTTTGAGCTCGAATGTGCACACTCGGCTTTAAGCACGATTACAAAGCGTCCCGTTTTAACAGGAAAAAACTTGATCAAATTGTTAGGTATATGTTTAAAAAAAACGCAACAAATATTAATCACTAAATAAAACAGTCGTACAGTATCTTAAAATCAACAAAGCAAAAAAACACTGTTTAGTGCGAAATACAAAATGAAATATTTAGTTTTCGCAAAGAGTCCGAGCGCGGTTGACAATCCGGATATTCGCGAATCCGTATAATTGAGGTTTTACTGTAATGATTTAATATAGAATTGCCTTAAATCGCTTCGGATTAGCCTAAGAGCTTTAACCTAGGCTACGTACTTTTAAAAGGGCCTTTTACGGCTGTGTATCATAAATTGGTTTTTCTTTTAAAATTATTTATACCTATGTACTATAAAACTTATTAAATACTAATGCAGTATAAAGAATATTACACTGAAAGAATAAGATCATGATTTTTGATGAATTAAAAAATTAAATATGTACTTAACTTTTACAACTATTGGAATTCATAAATGCGATTACTTTTAAAAGCTATAGATTTTAAATTGAAATCGAAACACTACAAATCATTGGCTAACATTCTTCCGTTTTAGTAGTGGTTGTTTCATTCACCAATACACACCGAGCGCCGCGACGCCTCCAAGCTTTCGCTATGGCGCGGTAATTCTATTGAAAATACATACCTTCATACGTACAGCGAAAATGATGCAGCCATGTAAAATACTTTTTAATTTTAAAATAGACCCTTAAAATAATTAAATTAAACACTAACACGTCGTAGTCCTAATTTCAAAGGAACAATAGCAAAAAAATTACTTACATACATATAAGAAAAAATATTTGTATGTATAATAGAAAATAGTAAATCAATGTCAAAAGTCTTACAATTAAATGTATTATAAAAGTTGGAAAAAAAATTTAATATTTGGATAGTGTAAATTTTAATGCTTCGGGTACGCTGGTTCTTAACAAAAATGTATAATATCCCTGTATCATTTTCGCTGTGACTAACTGTATATTTTTCTGAAAGAGTTTGACAGAATAATTAGAATTCAAATTTTTGAAAGAATGTACTTACTTTTGTACTTATATATTACATAAATGGATAGTATTTTTGGTGGTACTTGAACAATAATTGAATTCTCATAAAAGATTAGTGTTTTCTAAGTTTTGACTATTAGTCCGGTCAAAATAGACATTTCAAATATTCACAGAGCTAAATTTTGGTTGAGACCTTAGATACACCATTATAAATAAAGTGTCAAAAGTCCCCATCGATCCCACGTGTGCTAAAAAAGTTATTCGGGGTCAAAAGTCGAAATTTGAGGTTTTTTGGATTTTTTTGAAAACAGTAAGTTTTATCAAAAAAGTAGTTCAACCAAAAATTATATATCTTAAAATTATCTACAAAAATGGTTCTTATACTTTTTTTGCTAAGAATCACCATTCGTTAGATATCGCGATTCTACACTAAAGGAAAAAATTAAAGTCAAGAAATTTTTTTAAATCTTTTCGTGATTTTTAGCAGGCTATATATCAGTGAAAAATGGTCGTATCTAAAATTTAAAAAAAGGCGTTTTAAAGTTCCAGGATTCTAGTTTTCAGATCTTTTAGTGGAAAATTTTTAGGAGCCACCGTTATCACGCAATCTCAAGCAATACAGCTTGTCAAAAATCATCAAAAGATTTAGGGAATTTCCTGACCCTTTAATTTTTTCCTTTAGTGTAGAATCGCGATATCTCACGAATGGTGATTTTTAGAAAAAAAGTATAAGGACCATTTTTGTAGATAATTTTAAGATCTGAGCTACTTTTTTAATAAAACTTACCGTTTTCGAAAAAAATCCAAAAAACCTCAAATTTTTACCTTTGGCCCCGAATAACTTTTTTAGCACACATGGGATCGATGGGGACTTTTGACACTTTATTTATAACGGTGTACCCAAGGTATCAACCAAAATTTAGCTCTGTCGGAATTTTTGTTATTTGACCACTATTTTATGTCTAATTTGACCGGACTATATGCCAAATTCTATATTTCTAAATTTAAATCTGGAGTTTTTAATTTTTCCTTAAATTAAAATTTAAAGGTTTTTTTTTTAAACGATAACATTTGTAAATAGCATAAACTTTTAGATTCTTACGTCTCGCCCTTTCCCCTCAAAACTTGTAAACTTCTTATCTTAAAGCAAAGGTCTCATTTAAACACCGATAAAGAGAGCTTGTATAAGTTTAAAAATAATCTAGAAACTTCAAGTGACATTTTTATGAAAATTTTTTGTGTTTTCTGAAAGTCGTAATCAGCCAGAGGGGCGCGGTTTGAAAGTTAATAATTGTTTATAAATTTTGTCTATTGGATACGTGCGCTTTCCTTTAATAAATTTTTGCCACGCCTATCGCAAAATAAATATGTATCAACAAATATTTTAACTACAAAAATATAGAAGTTGACTTTTTATATTTCTTTAATTATAAAACGTGACTTTATTCGATTTAAAATTTCGCAATTCTTGAACGACCGATAGCCCTTGTTCGAAAATGTTTTCCAGTTGAGGAATTATGCATCCAAAATGTGTTCATGCCTGTAATTATAAATGTATGGAAGTTAAATTTAAAATATGACTGTCACAGTAACAACACGATACGTTAACGTTTGTCGATAAGTTATCAAACGAGCGAGGCATGATCAACATTATACACAATGGAATATTCCTTCGATTCTCAGCATCCGAAGAGAACCGACGCTTGTTTATTTCATCTTCGATATTTAATTAGTATAATATGAAAATAGACAATTTACTACCTATACACAAGTACTGCATATAAATGATCTGTTGGTAAAACCTGACCCAGAGATATAAAACGTCTAATTTAGATGTGTCACTCTAATCACTAAGTGAACGGTTTTATTTATTAATAGCTTCTTCTCGCACTATGCTTAAAATGTGATAGTAATTTTGTTTTGTTGAATATCCTTTTGGGGGACTAAAATGCATTTGTTGCACTTATGTAGTGTGTAATGGATCAATCATATAAAGAACACTTTTATACCCAAAATATAGATTTATTTATTACAGTGGAAACTCGGTTATCCGGACTAACTATTGTTGCAGCTCATTCGGATAATAGAAAATTCAGTTAATTGAAAATGGAAAAAGTAAAAAATTATTTAAAATAAGGGAAGCCCAAAGGAGACATTTTGAGAACGCAATTACGGTTTTAGAATTACTTGAATTTTTTTTAAGTAAATTGATCATTGTTAATCGTGGCGAAAAGCGGAGTGTGCACATTCGAGCTCAAAGTGGCACATTTCGATCTCGGAAAAATGAAGCGCGCCGCTCCGTGTCGCGCTTTATTTGCCTCCCTCGCTCGGAAATGTACCACTTTTCGCTCGAATGCGCACATCTTCGTATTCATTCGATTTGTCTACTTTATCTTTCGCTCTTTCAATTCAAAACATTAAATTATATTTAGTAAATATTGATTTTATGTTCGAAAAACGTATTTACCATAGCAATGAGTGCAAGAGAGCAAAAAGATACAACAATAGGGACAGTGCGAGTGAGAGAAAATGATTAAAACTAATTAACTAAATTTTGATGTGATTTATTGATTTAAATTATTGTGAATCATGCTTAAAACCGAATGTGCACAATCGAGCTCAAAGTGGCACATTTTGATCTCGGGAAAATGAAGCGCGCCGCTCCGCGTCGCGCTTCATTTGCTTCCCTCGCTCGGAAATGTGCCACTTTTCGCTCGAATGCGCACATCTTCGTGTTAATTGGTTTCGATTATATTAATAACAAATCTTTCAAATCCAGATTTTGTATTTGGAAAAAGTTTTCGCTTGAAAGTGCACATACTCCTTTATAATTGAATTTGCCTATCTTATTATTCTTTCTTACAAATAATATTAATTAAATTAAACTGAACTAAATGTCCCAGTTCTCCTTTTTCTTTTAATTAAAAATTACAGTAGGGTATTTTTTATCAAAAACCACATTTCTAATTTAGTTGCGCTCTTTATGTAACATATAAATTTTTTTTTTATATTTAAAAATTGAATTAATCCATAAATGAAGTCATATTGCAACAGTGTATACAAAATGTACCTTAAAACTAATTTTTTTATAATTTTTACAAAAATGAAAATTACCCAAAAATATTTGGAGACATTAATTTTGACATATAAACCTTCAACAATCTGCAAAAGATGATATAAAAATCGACTAGTTGATTTTTAGTGGCCCACTTCAGAAAATTTGACTCATATACAATTTTAATTAATCAAAAATGCGAATTAGTAAACATTCAAAAGTACACCTGAAACAATTTTTATCAAGCTCGCTACAATTAGGCGTGCGGAAGAGCACCACGATAACTTATCAAAAGGAATAAAATATCTAACCTTTTTCAAACAAAAAATAGATCTAATTTATTCGACTTTTAATTTTTGGAATTGAAGAATGAAATAATAATATAGGCAAATCCGATAAATACGAGAATGTGCGCATTCGAGCCAAAAGTGGCACATTTCCGAGCGAGGGAGACAAATGAAGCGCGACGCGGAGCGGAGCGCTTCATTTTCCCGAGATCGGAATGTGCCACTTTGAGCTCGGATGCGCACACTCGGTTTTAAGCGCGATTACAAAGTGTCCCGTCTTAACAGGAAAAAACTTGGTCAAATTGTTAGGTATATGTTTACAAAAAACGCAACAAATATTAATCACTAAATAAAACAGTCGCACATTATCTTAAAATCAACAAAACAAAAAAAACACTGTTTAGCGCAAAATACAAAATAAAATATGTAATAAGAAATACCGAGGTTTAATTTTTGCAACGGGTCCGAACGCGGTTGACAATCCGGATAATCGCGAATCCGTATAACCGAGGTCCGGATAATTGAGGTTTTACTGTACCATTTTTTATTAAGATTAATATTTACTACATTAGATGCTCTTTATAGAAAATTGTGTTTATTATTTTTACTATAAACGCTTCTCTGAAATTGATAAACATTATTTTAATAGACATGTCCTAAAGTAAAATACTGCACGCACACATTATTTGGAGATGTTTAAAATAGTACCTATCGTAAAGTATGTAAATATTTGGATCAAAGTTTTTTTGTTTTGTTAACTCTTATATTTTGAACATTAGTGGCTGAATTTGGAAACACAAAGAAATCGCTGTTTTATGTACAATGAAACGAATAAGATGCAAACATAGTAGAATGCATATAGAGTAAAACATCCAGCGAATGACCGATTTGTTGCATCGACAACAAGGTACTTTGATGTAAAAAAATAGTAAACAAATTAATAAACACAAAACAACCGTTACAGCTGGAATGAGATAGTATTTTTCTTTACGAATTAATAAAAAAAAAGGATCACAATGTGATCATAAACTCTGTGAAATTAACTATAAAGAGTATAAAATAAGGAGTACAGTGAATGACTAGTTTCGTGCAAAGAATGACCGGGGTATAGCCCAGTGATTGACTGATTAGTAAATTCGCTTATTAAAAACGAGTAATTCATAAAATTTATTGTCAACACTATGCTTAGATGTACTTTGGTGTAGTTTTTTAATTAAAGTTCCTTGTTGTATTCTATAAATCACAGGTTTTGTTGGCGCTTAAAGGTTACGCCCATCTTTTTTAATTGCGTCCTTCAAAGCTTCAACATTATATTGAAATCCTGCAAACTGCAATATAAATTTAATTATTTAGCTATCCACTTTATTATTTTTTTTTACTTAAATGAAAAAGAAGGCATACAAGATTGCATAAACAAATATATTATGAATATAAATTGATTTTGTTCATTCATATAAATATTATTTCTCGTAACGGTCATTCACTAGTAGGGATCATCCCTGGGCATTTTATCCTAAGCAAAATTATTTCTATTAATTGAGCACTTTGTGAAATAATTAATTAATTAATTTCTATCGGAATATTGACTTTCATTTCGGTTGGCAAATTACCAAAACGTTTAAAAAGATTTATTTTTAATAAACATCTGAAATTTCCCAAACGCACTCAAATATTTTAAATTGAAAGATATAAAGTACATA
The DNA here is from genome assembly GCA_036325965.1 of Sinopyrophorus schimmeli. Classification (NCBI taxonomy): domain Eukaryota; kingdom Metazoa; phylum Arthropoda; class Insecta; order Coleoptera; family Elateridae; genus Sinopyrophorus; species Sinopyrophorus schimmeli. The sequence continues at coordinate 18,624,421 of JARFIZ010000314.1, forward strand.
ATTTAAATGTGGTGCACTGTCGTTTTAGATAATCATTGATTATTACCTGGAATATTCTACGTAGATGCACAATTAATTAATATCAATTAACAATAATTTCCACTTTATCAATTGAGTAATCTACTGATAAGAATAATGCTACATTAATAAGATTTGTAGTAATCGAAGTACAATAAACAAAACGCTTGAAATAGATTATTTTTATTATACAGTCTAAAGTATAAAAGAAACCTGTCGAAAAAATTGCGAAACTTACACCTTTATTCGCACACAAGATAGACAATCAATATAGGTACTTTATACATTTTATTAATGACCACAAAATTCAAAAAATTAGTTGTTGATTATTACTTGGATGTAAAATAGTGAAATGCTGTATAAAGGTCGCTTAAAATATGAAATACATAATAAGTTTAAAATGTAGTATCTTATCATGTTTTTCTTACACAAATAAAATGTCCATTATTGTGAAATTTTTTGATAAAAAGGGTAAACGGTTAATAATATTTAAACCGTTTAATGATAGAATTAATTACTTTAAATAAAACGTACGTTGGTCTTTAAGTACATATGTACTTCTAAATTACATATTTATGACAATTATTTTTCTGTAATAACACAAAGAATATTTTAAAATTGCATCGATATCAAAATATTGTTTACTGCACAATTACTTTTACCTGTCTTAAACTGTAATAACTAAAATAGATACTTACGTCTTACTCAAGATTAATGAAACTATAATTGGGGAATTTAATAGTAATCGAAACTCATTATTACATATAGTCATCTCAATTTTAAAACTTAAAAACTCTACATTTAGTCATGTTTAATTCATTGATCTGGGTTTTCTATTACGATAGGACAATTTCAGTAACAAACTTTATTTGAACTTACATTTGTAGATTAAAAATTAAATAATGAAGTCGCACAAATAAAATATGGCTTAATTAAATGTACTCTCAAAGATGCTTCGGGACACTTAATCTAATTAATAGTTTTTTTCTGATAGCACAAAATGTATACACATATTTATCATATAAAGTTCAAAATTGGAGATAACCCATTTTTAACGCTCAGAAATTATAACATTCGAGATCCTTCTAGATTAATATTTGTTTATCAAATTAGAACTTATTGCAGTTGATAATTATCCATGGAATAAAAAGCATTTTTAACCCCAGGACATGGAAAACATATTTTCCAGTTTATTTTATTATAAACTAGCTTTTATCCGCACTTTGCTCAGCGGGCTAAGTTCGAATCCCACAGAAACCATGCATTTTTTTGAAATAAAAAGCAACCTATGACACACTCCGGCCCATAAACTATTTCTATGCAAAAAACCACGTCGATATAATTATTTTTAATTCTACCTATAATTATATACAACTATATACAGTAGACCTGCGGTAATCCGGCGCCCTTTGTAATCCGAAACCGCCCTGCAAAACATTTGTCGGATTACCGCGGGTCGGCTGTAATTCTATCGGACTATTTTTTATATATAATTATGTATTGTTGAATTTACCTTTGAAGCTTATTCAAATAATTCAAATCTAGTTTTAGATAGAATATAAATAATTAAATTTGCAAAAATTGGCAATAATTCTACTTAATTTTTTTGATTTTATTAGATGAGATGGAACTCCTAGAATACTTCTCAAGATAACAGTCTCAAAAGACTCAGATCCCAGGAAGAAGATTATTTTAAGGTAGATTTTTCTAAAAAAAAAATTTTTATATCTGTACTTGCTATCATGGACATTTGAGAATGGAAAAGTTTCAGAGAGTGGCAGTCCAACACAACTTTACAAAAGTATTATTTTCATAATTTTCAGTTTTATAAGGATCGTTATACTATTATCAATTTATTTCTTTTATTTGTGTCGGTACAGTCTTGAGGGATTATGTATTTTAACTTATTTTAAGATAAATTAAAATTAAAAGACTTTTCAGGATTAATATTTTTCTAGAACATTTGTTACGAAGATGCTGAATTTGGATATTTTGGTTTGAAGATAAGAATTTTACTTTTTATTTCCAAATGTAAAACTAATTAAAGAGGATTTAAATTAATCTAATTATTGATTTTAAGATATAATATTTATCTAACTTATATTTGCTTTGTCTTTGATATTTCGTAAAAGATTGATTTACCTCAGCAACAGTCTTTCTTAAGTCAACTTATCTGAAGAAGAGTTTCAACCAAAATTTAATCAATTTTAGTTGGAACTCTAGTTGCAACTTTAATTAATAAATATTAATTTATTAGTATTTTTTAATTAATGTTGTAACGACCCAAAGACATTCATTACTAGCTCTTTTGGATTTCTTTCAGCATGGAAAGAAGACTTTGAACTTCCGCGATTATCGTTTGAATTCGTAGTCTTTTAAACGAGTGTTCGTCCTCCCAGTAAACGTAGTGGTCCCTTAAATCAAATTCGCGCGTTTCCATTTAAAAAAAAACTGTTTCGAGATGTAGATGCGGAGGAGCTGGAGGAACCAATCGGAGGATTGTGGAAGGCCAAACCAGAGTCAGCCATACCCTCTGGTACCAAGACATCTATAACTGGGACATTAGGTAGGTCCGTCCAGCGTTTAGGACGTTGAAAGAGGAAGAAGACACTCTGCGGTAAGTACGTTTTTAAATTTATCCATTGCGGGTGGTGAAACTTGATGGTGGAGACTTATTTTTGAAAATCGTAGGAAAATATGCGCTGCGGCTTGGTTACGTTTGTGATGGGTCGCCTCTCGTTTAGTTTTGCAACACCAAAACTCAAACAGGGAGTCTTTTGCCGGCAAAGCTCAACTTTTTGGGTTTTTACTGCGCCAAAGAAAAGGGTGGGTTTACGTTTGACGGTATTCGATTTACTAGCCTGAAAAGATGATGTAAATCGATCTTGGAAAAAAAAACATGTTTCGTTTTCAACAATTAAAGGGTCCAGGAAAAGAATTAGGTTCAATGAAAATCAATATCAAAACGTCAAAAATTATGTGATCAATACCATCAAAATTCCGACTCTTTCCATGGATTTTACAAACATTTTTTTTCGTACATACCTTGCCCTACAAAAAAAATCACCCAAATTGGCAAGTGATGCTCCGTCATACATGTGGCAATTCATTTTTATATATAGGTATAGATATTTATTATACATAATTAAAAAACATAGATTAAGTTACGTTTTTTTCTTATCAAGTAATCCATATTTACCACAATTGTTTTATGTAATTTAGTCTACATTTCATAGTGAGTTTTTTATGAAAGGTTTAAGCGACTTATTTTTAAGAACCATACTTTCTGGTCACGTATCAAATCTCGGCACAAGTCAATCTTATAAGTCTAAACCCCTTTCTAGTGTTCCAGGCATGACCAAAGCACCCAATTGGGCACACATATGCTAGGCGAATCAAATAGTCGTACTTTTTCAAGTCTCAATGAAAATTACAACCACGAGCGAGACAAAGTCAATATTTTAAGAAAACCAAAGATAATTGTTCCGAAAATTGTCCCATATCATAACTACAACATAGTTTGAACCATTTTAATTGTCGAAAGAATAAAAATTGCGAACCCTTTTCTCGAATAGCAACACATAAAATTCGTATTTTTAAACAAAACCATAAAAATTTTCCAATAATGGACACCCATAAAATTTTTAAAACTGTATTAAAACCCAATTAAGCGTTAACTAATAAATATGAGTCGAGGTTTGGCTTGTATGTACTTTGCTTTTATTATGGAAAATAATTTAAAAATCATTTCGAAATAAATCACAATCAGTAAGTGAAAATAATACTCCTTGTACATTTTTGAATAAATTATTTTGTAATGATTGTAATAAATTGTCTTCAATAATCAGGGCTACCTCACCTAAGAAATGTCTTTACTCAACGATTTATCAAAACTGTTTATTTACTTAACAATTATTATTAAAATCCGTGATAATTATAATGCTCAGTTGGTACTTCGCTAAATCTTATTTGAAAATGAGATTGTGGAGCGTAGCAAAAGTAAAAGTTGTGTATCTTTCGGGAGGCTAGTCTAAGCTCCTTCCTTCCGCACTTATCAACTTCCTAAAAAGAGAATCGTGTGAGTGTTAGTAACTGTCCCATATAACGATAGATATGCCTCTTTCATAGGCCCTGTCGCATTTATACGAATGTAAATCTATTTTATACTGATAAAAGCCATTTCTCTTTAGTTATTTTTAGCCCGTCTAATAACAATGATAAAATGTATTAAAACCATGTGACTCAAATAAATATAAAAGTGTAGGAACAATGTATACTTTAGACTTTAAATTTATTTATACATTTAACATCCTTAAAAAGCCAACGACGCTATAACCTTGATAATATTAAATAATACAAGATTAAGAGGTTTCATCATGGAATTTTCCATTTTCATATTTCAAAATTTCGACCGGTAAATATAAATATCAAAAGAAAAAACGCTTTTCCATTCGCATTCTTACAAACTAGAAACGTAAAATTAATTAAATTTATTTTTATTGAGTCCAGCTCGTTAGCTTTATCTTTTTCGTTTAAATTAATTCCTCAAGGTGTACGAACAATTTTTACATTGCTCAAAGTGTTTTTTTTTTTAAGGTTTATTTCAGTACGAATGCTTTTAATTTGCGAAGAGAATTTTATCGAAAAAATAATTTATTGATCTATAATAAAAGAAAAGAAACGTCACACCTAACTGAAATACAATTCGTCGTCAATTTTTTGCAATACATAAACAGGTTCTTTAGAATGGCTTTGATTTATAAAACTAAAGGCACCTTGAAAACGATAGATATACATATGTAAGTACATATACATATAAAGTATAAAGTGAAAAAAACTATTTTCTAAAAACTTGAAACGATTTGTAGTAAAAATTTGTACTTTCCAAGACTCATTTAAAATTTTTCAAGGTTTTTGCCGATATACCTACCTCGCTCGTGGAGGGATATGCGGGAATAACCAAATACAATGTTCCAAAAAGAATACTGCAGGTTCTGTTATGTTTCTGAATTGCTTGTTCATTCTTAACGTTCCCGGTATTTTTATATAATGATAGAAATCGTAAAGCGGTTAGATGTAATTTTACTATACCTATATACCTACTAGAACCGAATGCGCCCATCAATGTAAACATATAATTACATTATATTCGTTGTTTCATGTTTGTTGGAGGTCACTTCGCAACTTCGCCACGTTATAAATAATTAAACAGTTTTTTCCTTTATGTTAAAACGAGTAAGTAATTCTATGGAAACTAAAGACATTTTGCATAAAATTAGCAAGCTATTTACACATCATCCTTATTCGATATTGCGTTAACCGATATACTCAATTTTTCTGATACACTTCTAAAAAAAATTGTAGGCGCTCGTCCTAAATTATATAATTTTTTATAAAAACTATTTTTTTATATAAACACAGAAGAATAGTTTGCAACTTTTGTGCATTTCTCCATTGATAAGGCAAGATATCATCTCGAGTCGATTTTATTCCCATTACAGTAAAACCTCGATTATCCGGACCTCAGTTATACGGATTCGCGATTATCCGGATTGTCAATCGCGTTCGTTTTTTCCTGTTAAAACGGGACACTTCGTAATCGTGCTTAAAACCGAGTGTGCGCATTCGAGCTCAAAGTGGCACATTCCGATCTCGGGAAAATGAAGCGCGCCGCTCCGCGTCGCGCTTCATTTGCCTCCCTCGCTCGGAAATGTGCCACTTTTCGCTCGAATGCGCACATCCTCGTATTTATCCGATTTGCATATACAATCAACTCGCGTTATAACGAATTTCAAGGGACCCACGAAAAAGTTCGTTATATCGAAAGTTCGTTATATCGAAATTCTTTATTATAAAAGCATAAATTAACAAACTTTTACAAATTTGTTTAGAGATATAGAATAAATCAATCCAATACACCACAAATTCATTGTCGCTTAATAAAATAACTAATATAACGCATAAATGTACTTTTTTTTAATAAAACAATAGAAAAAAACAATAAAAAAAACAATAGAAACAGAAACAAGTATAATCTAAAAGAAATCCGTAATTTTAGTTTGTATGCAGATGACTGTACGTGTCCGTTCAATTGCGTTCTCCAGATTTAAGATAGTTGAGAATACACTGTCGTCAAGGTCATGGTTTTGCAAATAATTGATAATTGATAGTGTTAAGTTTGCATTGCTTTAAGATAAAAAAATCAAAAATTGTGTAGAAACACATTATGTAAATTATATAACATACCTACAGTACGTACTTTTTTACCAAAAATTATTACACTTTGGTCAAGAAAACTTCGTTATATCGGGGGCCCAAAACCCATTAAAATTTTCGTTATAAAGCGAGATTTTCAAGGGACCGGCGGTTTCTTTCTTTATATCGAGATTTTCGTTATATCGAGCTTCGTTATAGCGCGAGTTGACTGTTTTATTATTTTATTCTTCAGTTCAAAAAATTTTAAGTCGAATAAATTAGATCTATTTTTTGTTTGAAAAAGGTTAGGTTTTTTATTCCTTTTGATAAGTTATCATGGTGCTCTTCCGCACGTCTAATTGTAGCGAGCTTGATAAAAATATTTTTGGGTGTACTTTCGAATAATTACTAATTCGCGGTTTTGATTAATTAAAATTGTATATGAGTCAAATTTTCTGAAGTGGGCCACTGAAAATCAACTAGTTGATTTTTATATCATCTTTTGCAGATTGTTGAAAGTTTATACATATGTCAAAATTAATGTCTCCAAATATTTTTGAGTAATTTTCATTTTTCTGAAAATTATAAACAAATTAGGTTTAAGGCGCATTTTGTATACACTGTTGTAATTAGACTTTATTTATGAATTAATTCAATTTTTAAATATAAAAAAATATTTATGTTACATAGGGGGTGCATCAAAATTTTAGAATGCCTTGGGTGGGGTATGTTAAAAAAAAGGTTCGGAAATAAGGGTCAAAATTCGGAAAAAGTTAAAGTATTTTTTTTTCATGTACGATGAAGTCTCCCATCTTGTCTAGTTTAAAATTACTAAATTAGAAATGTGGTTTGTGGTAAAAATACCCCACTGTAATTTTTAATTAAAAGAAAAGCGAGAAGTGGTACATTTAGTTCAGTTTGATTTAATTAATATTATTTGTAAGAGAGAAGAATAAGATGGGCAAATTTAATTATTAAGGTGTATGTGCACTTCCAAGCGAAAACTTTCTCCGAATATAAAATCTGGATTTGCAGGATTTGTTATTAATATAGTCGAATCCAATTAACACGAAGATGTGCGCGTTCGAGCGAAAAGTGGCACATTTCCGAGCGAGGGAAGCAAATGAAGCGCGACGCGGAGCGGCGCGCTTCATTTTCCCGAGATCGGAATGTGCCACTTTGAGCTCGAATGCGCACACTCCGCTTTTCGCCACGATTAACAATGATCAATTTACTTTTAATTTTACCTAAACATTTTATGATTCTATTTGGTATTTTTTACTGTTGATTTTATAATTAATTATTATTTGTTTCGTTTTTTTTGTAAATAAATACCTAACAAGGTAAAATTGTTTTTTTTCAATTATTCGGATTTTCGATTATCCGGATGAGTTGCAACATTAATTAGTCCGGATAACAGAGTTTCCACTGTATTTGCTTTTGAAATTTTTACAATAGTAAAAATTATATTTAGAAGAACTAGAAAGAAATGGTTTTGTTTTCTTTGATTTTTGGATCGCGATTAAAGATTCATTGCATCATTAAAAAAAAATGAAAAGGAAGTATTCATCAATATCAAACTTGTCAATAAATATTCACAATCTCTGGTTAATGAATTATAATCAACATAAAAGCATGAATTAGCTTCCTTGTTCGAAAATTGCTGCCGGGTTCTAACAGAGAAAGCTTCTACCGAGGACCTTCCTGTATAAAGCTATTTCCGCTCAATAGAAAACTAAAATGTATTTTTTTTTTCATAAAAATCCTCATTCAATTATTATTTCGTGAAATTACTATGATTTTAAAATGGCATCTCTTAATTCGCATTTATCGAGAATTGCTTTTATTAAAATCCAGACTATATTTTCGAAAATTTTATGAGTTATAAATATTTATTAGTTTACAATTATATTTACTTATTGTTCGAAGTCTTTTAAAACTAAAATAGATGATGGTTCTCTAAATACGACTGCCAATAAAATCTTCTATTTTAATATTTTATGTAAAAAAATATTTGATATGAAGTTATTAATAATTTTTTTTCGCAAGTTTACGTCTTGTTTAATTAAAAGAACGTATTGTATGAAAGAAAACGTGATTCTTATATTTCCATACCAATTAATAATCTTTTGAATGAGCTGCGGGAACCAAAAAAAGTAATTGACTAAAAAGTGATGTTTTTTCGCTTTTAAAACTTCGTATTCAACGCGTAAAGATTATTTTCCAGTAGTAAACATAACTATAAACAAATTGTGATACACGTTCACTTTCCCTAATCAACTTTCTTCGCTTTGAAAGTGGAACAATCACATCGTGCGATATTTTAATAGCGGCTTACGTTTAAACTCCGCTTCGGTGATATTGCTACCGTACTACACATTCACTGAATTTCTTAACGCCAAAACTATGCATGCACATGGTCCATAAATTAATACATATTATTCAAAAAGATGTTCAATTTTGATACAACTACTCTTGAACTAAATTGGTTGCGAAACGGTTTTATTAAATTGTTATTTTACCGCTAATTAAAATTTTTAATTTAAAATGTTGAAAATTGTAAAACTCGTAAACTGTTTAATTTATAAATATTGCTTTTTTAAGTTGTAAATTTCAAATCTGTATAAGGCTTCCTTTAATCTATTTAAAACAATTATAATATCAATTTATTCCAACAGTATTTTCTAAATATTATTAATTAAAATTTAATTCTTAAAAACGGGATATGGTGGCTGAACTGCAACATACGTTCGCGTAAAAATAAATGCGTTTCTAAAAAGAATAGAAAAACAAATTTAGAAATCGTTTGAGGTATCTATAAGTTCAATGCAATCTATTATGATAAGAGGCGTCAAAACCTTGAAAAGAATATCCGTATTTAGTAGAAAACCATACAAATCACCAATATTTTTTTTAAATACATTAGAAAATATAATGAAGGGTAGTTACCGTTATTCTAATTGATTTAAAAAAAAACAAATTGAAATACAAAATTTGGCCACACAAAAAGTCACCTCTTTCAAACATCCAAAGTGCATTTCTACATATGTACAATGTACATAGGCAAGCTTTTTAAGAATGTGTTAATTTTTGTCTTTTTATTTTTAAATATAATTAGATAACTTTATTTAGGTAATTGCAAAGTAAACAATTCCGAAATGTTTAAAATTCAATGGCTTTTACATAATTGGGTAGATATGTGCGTATATAAGTGTGTTATGTATATAGGTATACCGATTTTAGTGCACCAAGTGTTACTAAACATTTAATAAGCCCATAAGTACCCAGTTCAATTTTGGGCAACGTAAATAAATTCGTATAAATGAATCCCACGTCACAGCAATTAAAACTTCTTGAATTTATCTAATAAAAAGGTCAGCACACAATATGCATTTTGACGTACAAAATGACTTTTGAACATATTTCCTATATGTTTTGTCTGTGTAACATTGGAGTGGTCATTGGCCTGTGTATATCGAGGCCGCACGCACGTTGTTGCATACGTCCAATGTACACTTACTTATAAACCTACATTTCTCAAATAATGATTATTTCGAAGCGCCACTGTCTCCTTGGACATTCGGATGAGTGTTTTACCAATTGAATTTTGAAATAGTGCATGTTTATTAACCAGGTGTATATACGTGATAGTCAATCTATTACATTTCGAAAGGTAAAAGATGCAAAACGTACATAGTATAATACATTTGCAATAATAATAAGCTCGCTGATTTTTGCCTTATACAACCATCTTAATTTATCTTAAGGTGATTGAATGTTCTGGATTCTCCCATGTTTAATGGGCATCCCACATTTATGATATACAGTAGAAACTCGGTTATCCGGACTAATTATTGTTGCAGCTCATTCGGATAATCGAAAATTCGGTTAATTGAATATATGGGTAATTCCATAAAATTTGGGTAACTTTTAAGAAGTTTTTGACCCCACCATGTTTTGGACCCTGATAAATTTGCGGTTAGAGTAAAACGTGATTAATTAAGTTATTATGTCATTCTTAACAGGGCCAGTCACTATATGAAAAATGTTATAAAAAAATTAGGATTTTGTAAAAGGCACATATTCTACAATAATTACTAGAATATCTAATGTCATATATCAAACAGGACTATCAAAGCGCTAGTAAATAAAAATTAATTAAAAACAATTGCTTATTATTTAACAATTAAAATAGTCACTCAGGGACTGACGCAGTGACTGGAACAACACGTATTTTCGCAAAATCAATCGCTGTAGCACTGAATTAAAAAATGATCGAAGCGAACAAGTGGCCCCTGCGAGTAACTTTATGTCGTTACTTTAAAATCAACTGCCTTATATTCACTCATTTACTGGTTAACCCGCGAAATTTTAAAAATTTGTAAGCGACTAGGGACTGATGGTTAAAGTCGCGGACACTTATTTGACTTGCAAAAAATACATAATTATTTTTAAGATTTATAATAAATTGATGTTATTAAGTGCATAATCTAACTTTAAACATTTGTAAAGAAAATAAAAGTATATTGGCTAAATGTTTTTTGAAATAAAAATGCCCAAATAGAAAATTTCGATGCGCGGACATGGATAGGGACTGACGTTTACGGTCATTAGAAATTTTTTTTAAAATGAATATGACTTATTAATTTAAACAAAGTGAGCGTACTAATAAAACACATTCTTATCTATTATTTAGCAAACTTATAATAAAATTAATTCAATTAGCTGAAGTGAAAAGTACTGCGGACATAGAGTTACCCAAATTTTATGGAATCACCCGTATAGAAAAAAACGAATTTTAAAGTAAATTGATCATTGTTAATCGTGGCGAAAAGCGGAGTGTGCACATTCGAGCTCAAAGTGGCACATTCCGATCTCGGGAAAATGAAGCGCGCCGCTCCGCGTCGCGCTTCATTTGCTTCCCTCGCTCGGAAATGTGCCACTTTTCGCTCGAATGTGCACATCTTCGTGTTAATTGGATTCGACTATATTAATATCAAATTGAGATTTTCTATTCGGAAAAAGTTTTCGCTTGAAAGTGCGCATACTCCTTAATAATTGAATTTGCCTATCTTATTCTTCTTTCTTACAAATAATATTAATTAAATCAAGCTGAACTAATTGTAACACTTTTTTGCTTTTCTTTTAATTAAAAATTATAGTAGGGTATTTTTACCAAAACCACATTTCTAATTTAGTACTTTTAAAATAGACTAGATGGGAGACTTCATCGTATATGAAAAAAAAAATACTTTAATTTTTTCCGAATTTTGACTCTTATTTCCCAACCTTTTTTGTAACATACCCCACCCAAGTCATTCTAAAATTTTGATGCAACCCCTATGTAACATAAATATTTTTTTATATTTAAAAATTGAATTAATCTATAAATGAAGTCTAATTACAACAGTGTATACAAAATGTGCTTTAAAACTAATTTGTAAATAATTTTTACAAAAATGAAAATTACCCAAAAATATTTGGAGACATTAATTTTGACATATAAACCTTCAACAATCTGCAAAAGATGATAGAAAAATCAACTAGTTGATTTTTTAAGGGCCCACTTCAGAAAATTTGAATCATATACAATTTTAATTAATCAAAAATGCGAATTAGAAAACATTCGAAAGTACACCTGAAAATATTTTTATCAAGCTCACTACAATTAGGCGTGCGAAAGAGGACCATGATAACTTATCAAAAGGAATACAATATCTAACCTTTTTCAAACAACAAATAGATCTAATTTATTCGACTTTTAATTTTTTAAATTGAAGAATAAAATTATAATATAGGCAAATCCAATAAATACAAGATGTGCGCATTCGAGCGAAAAGTGGCACATTTCCGAGCGAGGGAGGCAAATGAAGCGCGACGCGGAGCGGCGCGCTTCATTTTCCCGAGATCGGAATGTGCCACTTTGAGCTCGAATGTGCACACTCGGTTTTAAGCGTGATTCACGACAAAATAGACAAAATATTAAATAACATCGTTCCCTCTCACTCACACTTACAAGGTTATCGTATCTTTTTGCACGCTCCCACTCACTGCTATAGTGAAAATACGATTTTAAACGTATTATCAATATTTACTAACTTATACCTATTTACATTTTTCATTGAAAATAGCGAAAGATAAACTAGACAAATCTTTTAAATTGAAGATGTGCGGATTCGAGCGAAAAGTGGCACATTTCCGAGCGAGGGAGGCAAATGAAGCGCGACGCGGAGCGGCGCGCTTCATTTTCCCGAGATCGGAATGTGCCACTTTGAGCTCGAATGTGCACACTCGGTTTTAAGCACCATTACAAAGCGTCCCGTTTTAACAGGAAAAAACTTGGTCAAATTGTTAGGTATATTTTTACAAAAAACCCAACAAATATTAATCACGAAATAAAACAGTCGCAAATTACTTTAAAGTCAACAAAGCAAAAAAGCACTGTTTACTGCGAAGTACAACACAAAATATTTTGTAAGAAATACCGAGGTTTAATTTTCGCAACGACAATCCGTATAATCGCGAATCCGTATAACTGAGATCCGGATAATCGAGGTTTTACTGTACCTCGAAAATATCTGCAGTCATTAAAAATAGCTCGCTTTCGAAACGAAACGTTTTCGACGCCAACGATTAAGGGTAAATCAGAGGACCGTGAAATTAATTTTGTTAGAAAAAAAACCAAAACAAATTTTAAACTACCCCTAAAATTTATTTGACGGCGCAGAATACACATTCACACATAAAATATTTTAAAACACTGGCGTAACCAAAAACGGAGTTCAATAGTTCAAATAATTATATTTGGTAGATTTGTTGAAGCGAAGTAAGAAAAGTTTTAATGGTTTTCATATTTATAAAATTCTTAAAATGGGTTCTGGGAGAAAAAAATCCTCTCAACTGTTTTTTGACTGCACTGGTGTTCACTGTATTGCATGTTTAATAGAAGTATTTAATATTCATTATGGATTATAGTATTTATCTTGTACACAATTAATTTGTAGTATTAATTAATGTTTTTGATTAAAAAAAATAGTATTTAGAGTATAGAAATTTTTTTAAAAGTAAATCTATTAGATGTTGATAATATTTTGTAGATTCTTTTGTAAGATATAGTTGTATTTGAACGTAGGGGTTAGAGGTTACATGAAAATGGGTGACTACAGTCACTAACTTGCAAATTTGTCTTTATCTTAAAAATTACATATCGTAAATCTTACTTTGCAATGGTAATGAGAACATAAACAATTTTACTTTTGAATACCCTGTACATACAGGCTGATTTTTAAGATTAAGGACATTTCGAATTTGGCGCCACAGTTTTTAGAGTATTTCATAGTTTGAATGTGGTAAAATTATAAGAATCTGGTAATTTTCGGTGTCAAATGTCGAGGTCAACTCGTGACTGTTTCTAAAGGTTTTGCGTTTTATTGTTTTGATTTTTGTACTTTTATTGTGTTTTTCCATTTATTCTCGTTTTTAATTTTACTGTTTGTTCAATATGGGATGAAAATCTAAAACAGGGATTGTAAAATTATTAGTATCACATTGACCATTCCTATTCGGGACGCTACTGACAACATCTATCCAACAGATCGCATCCAGTACTACCAACACAAAAACGAATTAGAATCGCGCCAAATTCAAAATGTCTTCAATCTTAAAAGATATATAATCACTCCGTACATACTGTAGAAAAACGTTTTGGGATTAACGAATTTTTTTTTAAGTAGTTTTGGGTGTTAAATATGAATCTGTTTCTCTTCTTACCAATGTGGTATTTATTACAACGGACCCAATTGTAACGCTTTAATGCAAGTGAATTAAATTCACCCTCCACTTCAATAAATCCAATTCAGTTCTCAATCTAATGAACCACTAATATTTTTGAACACCCTCCATTTAATATACGAGACATGGGTAAAATGTGTGCTATACAAGCCATTTTAAAATTAACATTGCCAGCAATCAAGAACGTTTTTACTACCATCTTTACATAAAAACTTTTATTAACCCTATCGAAATTTAATAATTAGTTAATAAGTGGATTTTTAAAACTTAACTCGCAAAAAGTTGAAATACACTCGTGATCAGCATCCAAAAATGCTCCACGAAAATTATTTATGTTCCCGGATCTTTTTTAATAATAAATTCTAGCTGTACTGTGATTATTATTCCAAACGTAACCTCTTAAAATTATGCTTACATACTTCTTTATTTCGGTACTTCTAAAGTAACAATCAGATGAATAATAAATTGTTTGTACTGTGTACATATACTTTTCATTAGTAACCGGAGTAATCGTAAACGTTGTTAATTAATATTATCAAAGGATTCGTATGTATGTGGTTTTAATTTCTCAAGTCTGAAAATTCGGAACTGCTTTCGTTTTATGTACTTCCGCAAGTTTTATAACCAGGAAGTAAGAATAAGATACCATGGACTAAATTAATAATGGTTTTCTCTAGAGAAGAACCTACATATGCATATAAAAGGGCAGTTAAATACGAAAAATAAAAATTTTAATAAAAAGATTGATATTAACTTGGTAATAATTATTTCTACGATAAACATCGTTAGTAGCCTATATATTTTGGTATAAGTTTAACTAATAAAATTGTACAATTGGCTCTTAACAGCACAAGTACTTATAAATACTGGTTTGTGTTTATAATTTTTAAAACACGCATACAATAAATGTATAAAGTTCTTGAATACATATACAAATACTATGTGTATACATATGAAAGTACATAATGTACTGCGTTACATCCTGGCAATGTAAAACCTATCTTATCACGAAAAATTGTTGACTACATAATAGTTATCTGTATGCTACATAACAAACAACATTCTGCATACATTTAAACAAAATACAGTAAAACTTCTCTAATACGACCAGCGTCGGTTCTTGCTCATATTGGTCTTTTGAAGAGGTGGTCGTCTTAGAGAGAAAGACAAAGATAGATAATGTAAATGTAATAACGAATACTATATTAGATTAAATGCAGATATTATTTATCAGAATCATATTTTTATTAAATCAAAGTTATTATAAATAAAATATTATTATTTAGGAAGTAAATTAATTATTGTGAATCACCCTTAAAACCGAGTGTGCACATTCGAGCTCAAAGTGGCACATTCTGATCTCGGGAAAATGAAGCGCGCCGCTCCGCGTCGCACTTCATTTGCTTCCCTCGTTCGGAAATGTGCCACTTTTCGCTTGAATGCGCACAACTTCGCATTTAGTAGATTTGTCTAGTTTATCTTTCGCTATTTTTAATGAAAAATGTAAATATAATCTAGATAATATCGATATTATGTTTAAAAACGTATTTTCACTATAGCAATGAGTGGGAGCGAGTAAACAGATACGATAACCTTGTAAGTGTGAGTGAGAGGGAACGACGTTATTTAATATTTTGTTGTTAATCATGCTTGAAACCGAGTGTGCACATTCGAGCTCAAAGTGGCACATTTCGATCTCGGGAAAATGAAGCGCGCCGCTCCGCGTCGCGCTTCATTTGCTTCCCTCGCTCGGAAATGTGCCACTTTTCGCTCGAATGCGCACATCTTCGTATTTATTAGATTTGACTACATTCATCTTCTTTGTTTAAAATCAAATAATTCAATTTAGTCCAAATATGATTACATTTCATGTTTAAAAAAGTTATTTCAAATAAAAAATAATGATTTTAGTACAATTCAGTTAGGCTTAGAATCATAAATAATGCAGGTAAATGAATATTATTTAACGCAAGCTCGCTTTTACAACTATTATCTATACAAAATTTCCAAATTTAAGTCATTTTGAAAAGTAGCGGTCCCGCAATTAACGGTCGCGGTCGGGTTAGGGGGTGGTCGCCTTAGAGAAAAATTTATAAGACGAATTAAATTACGATATATCTGTTCTGAAGCATACTGCCCACTTTTAGATATGTTCGCCACGAGAGGTTTTACTGTAATATGGTCTTTATTCTGGAGTTTCTATGGGTGTATCGTGTTTGGTACTTTTAAAACATCGTTCACACGTCATCACGCATTTAGACACCGTATTAATATTCAAATATTTAAACAAGAAAATGTCAAACGTGTAATATAAACGGAAAGAAGTTAAATAAGATACTGGTCGCAAAGGATTTGAAATTTAATACGAATTCTTATTTTTTTTTAATTCAAGCACGAAAACATCTTTATGTAGTTATTTAATCTTTTCTAACCCACTATCTTATCAGTTAAGCTTAGTTTCTTTTATAGTCAATCGAAAACAGGCAAAAAAGTTTTAATAAAGGGGCAATACTTGGAACTACTCCCCAATTTTAACGTATTGTTTTGAAAGTTAAAATGACGCAGTCGTACTGTAAACTTTTCGACCTTACTACCTGCTACGAACAAAGGAACCATAAAAACCAAAAATCGTAAAATCCCTTGTCAGAGTTGTCAGATCAAAATAGGCAAGTACAGACCAGAGTTTAAACTTTATGCAGACTGACGCCTACAAGATTATTTTACTTCGGCCTCCCCTAATCGGTAATGTTTGAAGTTTTGGTTAACGGTAGATTGTAATTGAACATGGCAAAAATTTTAAAATCTCTCTCTTTGGCTAAAATAAAAGTATTAAAAATAATTAGTAAATTCTTGAGATTATTTATAACAATTGACAAGAAAATAATCCAATTTTAATTGTGTAAACCACCATTTTTCTTTTTATTAAAGTCAAACAAAAACAATCAGATCTAAAGTGCTGTGCTCTATCAAAATTAATAAATTTAAAAATAGATTTTAAGTACAGCTGAAAAAGCACAAAATTAATATGAGAGTTGCAATGATTAAAGGAATTAACAAACCGATGTGTAATTAATATTCCGATTTAACAGCACTACTACTTTCAGAAAGTTTAACAGTTCATTATCTGATGACTCACTCGAATTTAAAGAATATCAAGAAACTTAATATAAATGCAATATCATTGTTTTATTCAAATACGCACTTCAATGGCGCTTAGTCAGGCTTCGTACAATGCAGTTCCTATTATTTTACGCAGAAATTAATTTTTTTACTTTGATTTTTTTTTTGTTGCACGTCTGTAATTATATTTTTTCTTATATCCTGTTGAGTTTTTTATCAACGTTCGTGTCTTCTTGATTAATAATCTATTTACTAACAAATTGAAATAGAAAAAATTCGTGTGTTTATTACAAGAAATCGCATTAATTATAATTAATTTATAAATGAATTTATTGGAAAATTTATTTATCAACAAACCAGATTACATATTTAAAGTTCTAATATAGGTTTATCTTGTTACATTAATAAATATC
The DNA here is from genome assembly GCA_036325965.1 of Sinopyrophorus schimmeli. Classification (NCBI taxonomy): domain Eukaryota; kingdom Metazoa; phylum Arthropoda; class Insecta; order Coleoptera; family Elateridae; genus Sinopyrophorus; species Sinopyrophorus schimmeli. The sequence goes on from JARFIZ010000314.1 coordinate 18,641,958, forward strand.
AAAGCAGTGGTGCACCCAGGAGGAGGGTTACCGGGTCGCAACCCTTTCCCAGAACCCACCATAATTAAATACAAATCATTGGCAAGGACGATTTCGAAATTAAAATAATATAAAAAAAATTTAAAAATTATGCGACATAACTAAAGTGACCATTTTTTTCCTTGTTAAAACGGGACGCTTAATAATCGTGCTTAAAACCAAATGTGCACATTCTCGTATTTATTGATTTGCCTTAATTAATATTTTCACTTTCAACTCACAAAATTGAAAGTGCAGTAAATATGGATTTTATGTTCAAAAAATGTATTTACCATAGCAATGAGTGGAAGGGAGCGAAAAGATACGACAATTTCGTAGGTGCGAGTGAGAGAAAACGATAAAATTATTTAATTGATTTTTTGGCTAAATTATTAGTCTAAATTTTGTGAATCGTGCGTAAAATCGAGTGTGCACATTCGAGCTCAAAGTGGCACATTCCGATCTCGGGGAAATGAAGCGCGCCGCTCCGCGTCGCGCTTCATTTGCTTCCCTCGCTCGGAAATGTGCCACTTTTCGCTCGAATGCGCACATCTTCGTACTTATTACGTTTGTCTATTTTATCATTAGCACTTTCATATCAGAAAATTAAATTTAGTTTGGTAAATATCGATTTTATGTTCGAAAAATATATTTACCATAGCAAATGAGTGGAAAGGAGCAAAAAGATACGACAATCACGTTAGTGTGAGTGAGGGAAAACGATTAAATTTATTGAACTGCCTGTTCGTCTAATTTTACGGCCTAAACTATTGTGAATCGTGCGTAAAACCGAGTGTGCACGTTCGAGCTCAAAGTGGCACATTCCGATCTCGGAAAATGAAGCGCGCCGCTTCGCGTCGCGCTTCATTTGCTTCCCTCGCTCGGAAATGTGCCACTTTTCGCTCGAATGTGCACATCTTCGTATTTATTGATTTACCTTAATTAATCTTTCTACTTTCAACTCACAAAATTAAAAGTTCAGTAAATATGGATTTGATGTTCAAAAAATGTATTTACCATAGCAATGAGTGGAAGAGAGCGAAAAGATACGACAATTTCGTAGGTGCGAGTGAGAGAAAACTATAAAATTATTTAATTGATTTTTTGGCTAAATTATTAGTTTAAATTTTGTGAAACGTGCGTAAAATCGAGTGTGCACATTCGAGCTCAAAGTGGCACATTTCGATCTCGGGAAAATGAAGCGCGCCGCTCCGCGTCGCGCTTCATTTGCTTCCCTCGCTCGGAAATGTGCCACTTTTCGCTCGAATGTGCACATCTTCGTATTTATTGATTTGCGTAATTAGTATTTTTTCTTTCAACTCACAAAATTAAAAGTTCAGTAAATATGGATTTGATGTTCAAAAAATGTATTTACCATAACAATGAGTGGAAGTGAGCGAAAAGATACGACAATTTCGTAGGTGCGAGTCAGAGAAAACGATAAAATTATTTAATTAATTTTTTGTTTAATTTATTATTCGATTTTTGGGATTTCTTCATATTCGGTATCGTGATTAACAATTTTTTGAAAACGGGACATTTTGGCATCTCGAACGATTGCTTGGGGACAACGGAACTGATGATCCAAAAACGGTACAATCCCATTCAAAACGGGACGTATGGTCACATTAGACATAACCGAAATCTACTCAAATTCTGGAGGAGCCACTGCACCAAAGGGCTCGCTGCCGGATTATTTTAACGTCATCTATCATTTTTAAATGCATTGAAATTTTTTTGTGTCTCTTCTACTGTCATTTCTTTCGTAGCAAATGTTAACCTTTTTGTTTTATTTAAACATATTTTTTAAACATTTATGCACATCACTGTCAGATACTTTTGTCATTAATGAACATATACGTACGTACGTACAAAACATAATTTTTTTTTCAATTACATTTTATCAAAAACGATTCCGTTACTTTTATATTTCAATTAAATTATTTTTTATGTGCAACTGCATTCCTTGGTGCAGATGTATAGTTGAATATTTTTATATACAGTTATGCAGAAATTATTGAAAAAAACTGTCCTATACTACACAAGTGTTTGTTAGGGTAACAACCACCCTCTGAAACCTAAACTCACCAAACCTAGATTAACATTCTACACATGGTCAATCTCGAATCGTGGGAACTGAAACATGTGTAGAGCTTTACCAACAAATAAACACATGGTTCCTATGTATACGTTCAGCACAATGTTTTTCTTATGCAATTACTGTTCTTTTCTAGGTGGACTAAATACGAACATATTTTTTGAAACAAACGTTTCTGTTTTCTTCACTTTTTCTTTATTCTTAAAGAACTGTCTGAACTGGGGGGGTAATACGCTAAAATTCTGATGAAATCTTATAATGGTAACGAAATTCTATTGAATTCCACCCTTGCTAAACACCTGCCAGCTAAAGAAATGCTAAAAATACCCTTCTTGCATGGCTCTTTGTTTGGAGTGAAAAAGGTATAGAAAATAAAGATTTGTTTAGATGTTTTCTATGGTTTATTGCTCTACGCTTTAAGGTCGATTTTATACTACGCTTTATAAACGTTTAACAGGTGTTATGCATAATGCTGATTTATTTTTATAGAACATGCACATCACCACACGGATTTTTGTGTTTATGTTTTTACGGAGATGTCATTTTTTCAAAACCTAATCGACATTGTTATTTATCCCACAAGGTTGCTTGGCGGTACTATGATTTTTTCTTGTGTTTATGTTAAACAATTACATAGTATAAACTTAATAGCATAGTGTTTAGTTTTGATATGTAAGTATGCAGGTACGCGGTAATTTGTACGGGAAGGAAAAATCTAAAGCGGCAAGTGGTTACGTCAAATGAAACTATTTAGAACAGATCAAGTCAAAAATACATATACAGCAGCGTTGCCTGATTTGTTTTTGACCAAGACAGAATTTTTAATATTTTAAAGGAAAAAAAGCGGGAAAATTAAATTATTATTAAAACATTTCTGTTGATTTTACAATAAGTAGTTTTTTTCTTTTTGCGTTTTAAAAGCGGGACGTTTGGCAACCCTGGTACACACATACCTAAAGGGGAACGCATTGTTTGTTTAATATTTGAGAGCATTATAAAGGTTTCCTATCAAGATTACCTACATATACAATTTATTCAATTATAAAAATGAAATCTTGCGAATAAATTATTTTACACTTGAGAAAAAACGTAATGAAAAAGACTGTTTTATTAAGGCAGAAAAGAAAATAAGTTTTGAGGTATGAAAGTCATTAATATTCAGTTTTAAAGCGCCGGTCTATGAAACAATCTGCAAAAAACCTACACAAATTTAAAACGATATACGAGTTTATTTTATTTTTATTATGTCGTAAATGGTGTTTTATGAAGAACGTTAATTATTCAATTTTTATAAGTGAACTGAACCTATGTAGGTATGTATTTCATTAGTAGAAACACAATAATTAATCGTAATTATTAAATATATAGGCATCATTTTAATAGAACAAATGTATTCATTTATTCGACGATAGTTTAAGGACAATTTAAACTAAAAAGTTAAATTATTATATTATTAGTTTATTATTTGGTTCAAATAGAATAAAATATCTAGAAATTCGTTCGCAAAGACAAACATTTTTAATAATTATTATATTAGTATACTACAATATTAATGAGTAAATTGAAGAAAATTTGGAAAACAGAATATTATTAGGGGATTTAACAAGTAATACTAAAACAAGTATTTAATTCTATATTTTATTTATGTTGACTTTATTAACAATGCCTTAAATTTTGCAAAATACCACTAAGATAAGATAAAATGCTGACTGTGGCAAATACAGTCAAAATAAGTCATTGTAAGTACATATTTTGATTTAAAATTGTTTACAGAGATTTTTATCAAAAACGAAGCGAATCGATTACTGGAAACGATTGTTGATTATTTTAAAATTTAGAAAATTTGTTTAACTGTTTTCCGAAAAGCAATTTGATCAAATTAGGATCTGATCATAACGGCTTTAATGCCAACAAAATCATTGCATATTTGGGAATGTCCATATAGAGGAGTCGTCAACTTGGAAAGAATTATATTCGTAGAATTTTTATTCACTTTGATGAATAAATTGTTAAACAAGAAACATTTTTAAGCATTCGTAACACAACATATGATTTTATTTTATGTATAAGTAAATGTGTGTATATAAAGCACCTTGTGAGACAGACAAATTTTCCACCAAACTGGTTTAATCAATGCGATGTTATATCACTAAGAAGTAGTTGGGTTTTATTTGCTGAATATTAACAAAAACTAAACTTATTACTTTCAGAAAACAATTTACTTTTGTAAAATACAATAATTTAAATGTGCGAATAAAAAAAACACTTTGATGAACCTACAATTTTTAGTGCTTTTGATATTTAACCCAAACTTCTATTAATGTTAACATGTCTGTAGGTTTCTGTGTGCAGCAAAATATATAATATCTAATTACACCATATGCTAATGCTATAATATCAGATAAACACTTTTTTTTGAAAAACAATTTTTATGTCTGTATAAACACATCATAATTTTTAAATAGTAAGTGTACAGAGCTTTAATAGTAATCAGTGCTAGGTAAAAATGTATGTAAGTGTAAATGTCTAATGATTGTACTATTTATACTTCAAAATTCACATCACGGATATTTCTGGGTAAATATTCTTATCGGTTAGTGTTATTATTATCTATAAAGCACGGTACTATTTTTATCTTTATCAGTATCCAAGTGCATTGTTTTTCATAGTTCTGTTGGATAAAACGTGGTATAAACAATATTACACTTTTTAAATTTTAATTAAACATCAAATATCAAGTACGCTTACATTATTAGCCATGTGCACGAATGCTTAATGTTAACAACATGTGATGATATGGTCGAATTTTTTACACCGAATAAACTAAATTTGAATTAGAACACGTCAAGTGCTACTCATACAACATGATTCAAAGACATCGAAAAATATTTCTAAGTAAAATATTTAACCATAAACGCACTTTAACATTTGTTATATTCTATGTGCGGATTAATATTTCATATCTTCAAATGCAGGACCGGATTTAACTTCGATTGGCTTCTAGACCTACTATGATCGGACGCCCTTTCCGATATATCAAATTATATATGTATGTTTGTGTGTGTGGAGATAGTGAATAAGTTTTGGCGCCCTAGGCCCCGGCACCGCGCGCTCGCCTAAATCCGTTCCTGTTCAAGTGTAGCAAGATCCCTAATTTTTGAAGCATAATCGTACATGTGTGTGTGTAGTATATCCTTTTGAACTATGCGATTTGAAGTTCCGGGTCCATCGATATTAACCTTCAAATTTAAAATATTTAATCACTTCCTATAAACCCGTTGAATAGCGTCATGTTGATGTTGACCTTGAAGAACCAACAATAAAACTATCGCAGTATGCCATGACTACCTGTAGCTGTAAAATAGATCCACGTGATTTTCCAGCCATTTATACTGGTAAATTATTTGAAATTATTTATGTGTACTTATACGTATACTTAACATACTTAAGTATGTAATTTTTTTATCAATTGACATAATAGATGATTAGATTATTCTATAAATGTTAATTTAAGGGACGATATACTGCAGAAAGTGTTTCAGTTATGAACCTAGTTTACACTATTTGGCAGGTTTTTGTGAAGCAAATAAATGCTCATTATATCATACACAATTTTCAAGGATAAATTGTGAACTCAGTTCTAACCGAACGCTATAATAATATTAAAATACCTATAAAGGTAAAAAATATACATACTACATAAATATATATAGCTATACAATATCTATAACATGTAAAAATTAAACAAGAAGGAATAATAGCGATAAGCTGGTTTTTTCTTACAATTAGTTTAATTTACATATTGAAAACCCAATAGAGAATAATAAGAATACTAAAACAAGCACTGCTACAAACCGAGAAGTATTTCAAAGCAATGAACTTTTTTGCAAAAATGTACCCAGATACAGCGTTGCCAATTTCTTTTTTGACCAATGCGGTATTTTTAATATTTCAAAGTAATAAAAGTGGGATTCGTTTATGGAAAGTGGAACATAATAAAAAAACAGCAACTATTTATTAGATCAATAAGACAAAATTATTTTTTGTGCTAGTAATAAAAATGCACAATTGCATAAACGTCTAACAATTGAAAAAAAGTGATAAAATTTAATTATTATTTGTACTTTTCTAAGTAAAACTATCAGTAGAGTTTTTCTTTCTTTTTTCCGTTTCAAAAGCGGGGCGTCTGGCAACGCCGATCAGAGACAACCCCATTTATAAAAGAAAAAGTTTTGACAAAATATATCTACATAAAAAATTTTAATATACATGTATTTTGTATTCAAAGACAACTTGGCAGGCCCCCTATAATGCCGGAAGTTACAAAGACTTGAAATTTACACCTTTGTCGATTACATTCATTTAACTTGATACACGATTTTCACAAAAGACTACAACATTTTTTCATTAAACGAATTAAAAATAGTGAGGTTGAATAATTCCAGATTTGTAGATGTTTGAAACAACTTCATTGTTTTTCCACTTGTCCTTAGAAAAAGTATTTTTCCTACAATTGAAAGAAGAAGAATGGAAAACATAAATTTTTCAACAGACAGTCGCTTCATGTTTTGTTAAGTTGCTATTCCTATAGAAATGGAGTGCCTGTAAATTAAGTTTCTTTTGGTATCAAATAGTTTTGCGTTTTAAACAAACGGAATCAACCGATCCAATTACTGCCAGTGCAACCATATATGCATTAAATCAGCAAAGCCAATGAAGCGGCTCGGAAAAGGCACTACAACGGTTACGAAACAATAAAGATTTTTAATTTAAAAAAAACGCACTTATTTGATATTTCATTTCCCGTTGTTGCGTAATGTAGTAATAATAATAGTATAGGTTCAAGGCCATGCCTAATGTAAATTGGAACTTCTTCACGGCATATGGTAAGAAAATTCGGGCGTATCAAATTTGGGTGTAAATTCAATGCTCATATTTCATAAGAGACATAAGAGACAAATCTAAAAAAATTTAAGTAAATCATTGCTCGATACAAATTAGGCTTGACGAAGTAATGGAAAATTTTGGGACCTGAATGATTTGGTTAAATAGCAATTTGCAGTATAAATAGTCTTTAAAATAGGGTTGTTGAGTGCTGAAGTAAAACAGATAAACCAGCAATTGGGTTTGTAATATTTTTTTAAAATCGCAAAATATTTAAAGAAAAATTAAATCCAACCGTAATAGTTCTGGAAAAATCTTTGCATTCGGACTCAATAAAGCAATTTTGCTTTCTACGCCACAGCTCTGAACAACTAAAGCTATGGGACATACGACAAAATTTAAGAACATGACTTGGTAATAATTTTGATTTATAGAATCAATATAATATGGTTTTGCTCGATTAGAAGCAAACAAACTAAATTTCTGGAGCGGGTATAATTGATAAAAGTATAATTGTTTTTATTTGCTTAATGTGGTCGACTCCAAAAATAGTGGCACGGCAACGTTAAATGTAATATGTTGTGTCAAAGTCTGATTGTTATGAAAAAAAGCAATTAAAGCACATTTTGTATTTAGACGACGCAAGCTTAACAATGCAGTTATTAAAAAATAGTTAAAAAATCGATTTTTGAGTTAAGACGTAAAAGTTGAAGAAAAGTTTTTTCTTTAGAATGATGGGTATTAAAAAGATAAAAAAACTAACTGGTGTTTTATACATACAACAAGTTATTTACAATATACAGTAAGACCCCGTTTAACGCGGGAGATACGTTCCAATGAGTTTAAGCGCTAAGCGAAACAGCGTTAAACGAGGTCATTTTGAAATGTCACAATAAGTTGAATCGACATATATTTTGAGCTATTTTAAAGTTTTGAGCAGACCTCGTTATATTGAATCAGCGTTAATCGAGGTCTTACTGTACATAGTGGGTGAGTTGGTTGGTATACCTTCAATGTTTCGTGAATTTAAGACTACATTGTTCATTTGGTGTGCGAAAAAAGTATTTATGCACATTTTTAATTGTTTCATTGTATTTAAATAAAATAAGGTTATGAGTAATTCTGAATTCTTAAGTTAATTGCTAACATCTTAGCTATCTCGAATAACATTGACTAATTCTTAATGTCAATTAAGCAAAAAAAAAATATAAATCGATTTAATTATTTAAATTATGCAAGTTGTGTATTTTCGGTGCCTCGGTTACTTTTATAGTAGAAACTACTTTCACTTTCTTCGCACTCGGCCGCGTAAAGAATAGAATAACAATTTGCTCGTGAAAATAATATATCATTTAATAAAGTTAATTTTTTTTCTTTTCACTACATTAAGCATTTTAAAAGTAGCAAAAGTGTTTGTTCACTTCAGAATTCAACATTCCTATAATTTAACGTTTAAGTAATTAAAATATGTCTTTAATCGTCCGTTGCACCACTTTTACTTAATTTTTAGCCGAAGTGAAGCTTAAATTCCAGTTTTTATTGCGACCACAATAGTTTCTACATAAATATTTCAGTTTATGTGTATAACTTTGAAATAAAGAAAACCGACAGACCAATGGGCGCTGAAATAAACTTTAAAAAAGTTTAATGTTTATTTTGTGAAAAGTGAAACTTCTGAAAAACATATTAACAAGTTTTAAATAATCTAAATTATATTTAATAATTAAGAAGAAAAAATATATTTAGTACTACGACCAAATTTTTGAAATCTTAAATTAAATATTTGCTCTTAGATTAATGTAAAGATTTACCGATGAAATATTTTTGCAAATTGTTATTTTGACAAAAACGTTTCTGAAATATGGGGGGGGGGACCAAAAATAAAATTTCCATTAAATTATAATTTTACCTTTTATTTATCAGCAGAATATCCGCCATATAATGAATCGTATTAACATAATTTAAAAAATGAAATCGTTCGGCTTTAATTTACTTAATGCACTGCCCTAACATTAAAAAAATATTACTATCTCAATACTCTCTCTTAGGATAGGTTCGTCGTAGAGAAAGTAAATTTAAACGATGTTTATTTATTTTATATACTCTTGGTGGTAAATACTTTTATAAATGCATATATATTAATTGAAGATTTACGTTTGCTTTTCCACATATTTACAATTTGTATGCCTCGTAATTATTAAAGCATTTGGCGTGTTAATTCTATACAAATACTTTTTTGTCTAATTTGTTTTTTTTTTATAGAAATACATTTTTTATGTAACGAAAAAATTGATATCTATTTGCGAGTATGTTGTCTTAAGCAATATTGTTATTTATCAATTGGAGATTATGGTTTTCCGGGATATCAGCATCCGGGATTTCCTATTCAAAATAAACTATCAATGTGTATAAATATTAAAATTAGGGTTAGATAATTTTTTACTGGAACACAATACATCTAAAATTTTACTTTGATATCGCTTAAGGTATAGTACATTACACAAAAATAGTCGGAATAGTTTTATATGAAAATTACATTGAAACTTTTGAAGGTGTACGACACTTGTTACTTTCTCGATTCAAATATCTAAATTTATATTTACACTTTTATAAAAATATTATATTATTTATAACCGTTTAGAAATCTTACTGTACATAGCATATACATAATATAGCATAAGTGTATGTGCTCATAATTCAGATACAGTTTGATAAAAATAACATTCGTGAACTCCCTATCAAACTTGTAGTTATTGGGAAAGTAATGTGACGTTCGTATAGACTTATCACTTCAGATTGGGGTCCACTGTTAATAGTCTATAATTTATGATACTTACTATATGCCACATAATTATGTATAATTATGTTAAAAATCTCCAAGTGATTTGGATAATCTTCTTTGGTGTTGTTTATTTAAAAAAATGACGTGGTACATTAGACGATATTATTTTACTCTTTAACAACAGCAAATTTGAATATTATTATAAAAAAGTCGATAAATGTTTTATAAATATGTAAAAATTTGCTGATTTAATTAAACAAACTTTCCTTCATAGAAAACTTTGAGGTTTCAAAGTTATGACACCTTGAAGTGAAAGTCAGGAAACTGTTATTTAATATCTCTCAAATAATCTCTTAAATTTATTTTAAATATGGAATTATAGATAAACTACGTTAAAACAGAGTTTTAATTGTTTTATCACACATGTACAAAAAGTGAATGAAATAGTATGCTATTATAATTTTAGTAGCATGCTATTTCATTTATGCCATGTAGATCTAGAATTTATAAAATTAATAATTATTTTAGGAGCATTTTATAAAAATATATTGTTGTGGATAGATCTATGCATGTAAGTACCATGTTTTAGAAAAGTTATATCTATACTCTTGAATCAATTTATTAACCGATAAACAAAAAATGTTTTTATAACCTTTCAATGATTGTAAGAGGTCAATCAAGATAATAAAAAGTGTATATATGTACATACATACATACTTATAATAAAAGCAGTATTAATACCCAATAATTTTATATTTTATAACAGGAAGTGTATCATATGTAAGATTTTTGTCATTTCTTTTAAAATAAGAGACATGGTCGTCGGTGTTATAATTTCCTAAATATAGTTCATTGTGTTATAGCATTTGCTTAAGACACCTTAATATAATAAATTCAATCAGAATAAAAAAAAGTTTGAAGTTTTTCCTAATTTTTTCAATTTTTTTGGTTTAATGTTTTGCAAACCAACAGTCACGTTAGTTGTATAAAACAGCCAAAGCTACTTTAACTTCCGATAAATTCTTCGGATATAGCGCTATGACAGATAGACGCAAACATGTATGTAGGGTTTAATTGTGTGAAATTGATATCATAAGTATTTATTGATTTCAAAATTACCGAAGAAGAGAAATTAACTATAAAATTAAAAGAAATGTTCTTCTGTAAATACAACAATCTGTTTGTAGTCTTTTAGACTGTAGGCCTATGTCTGTGATATATAAAAATAAAATTCATTGTTGAATTGCCACAGATTCTCTCCTAATTTCTTTCTGATGCTTTCCATTGTCAAAAATACAAAACGAACTGTTCTTTGCTGGATTATTTTTTTGTGGCCAAAAAATTCTGCAAGACATTATTTAATAGTATAAGTTAAAATGAATAAGGTGGAACTTTCATCACTTGCTATGGTGTTATTTATTCATGCAATCAATGGCTTTCTTCGAAAATACAATTAAGAGAACCCTTTTTTAGCGTTTCTCTTAACTTTTGTATTAGAATGCAGTATTACAATAGAAACGAAAAAAAAAACAATTAAAAATTAAAAATTAGTCACAATTAAAGTGCAACAGAAATTTTATATTTTTACAATTTCTGGAATAAATCAAGATTTTGTTCCCAATATTATCGTTGAGAATTATTGTTTCTTGTCCTATTAACGAATTTCATTTCAATTAATTATTTAATTGTATTTTTCTCTTTCTTTTAAAGCCTTCTGGTATATAATGGTATTTCTTTATAACTGAGGAATTCTAAATCGTTTTTACATTGGGAAATCTTTTGATTTTATCATTTTATTACTAAAAGGCAATATTGCGACCCAACTCGTCAAACGGTGTATTTTAGAAACCACTCTACAGCCATATCAAATTAATGAAACCCGAAGCGTTATATCGTTTTCGTAGTATCGTTATAATTAAAAAAGATTTTTTTTTGTTTTCATAATAGCTTCTTAAAAATTTTCAACGATTGAATGACCTTATTTTTGTTGCGTTGCAAATTTATTGTTTATAGCTGAAGCACGTTTTATTATACCCTAATCGGTTTACCGCACAGAATTCATTCGTTGTATTTGTTTATACGACGGGATTTTATATGGCGATTCGTAATATTTTTAGTTCATGATTATATTTGACAGGTATTCATCGTGGAACATTTCAGCACTTATTTTATGTATTTAAAATAAAAATTGATTTATTTTTCCTGTAAACTTTTTTGTTTAATTTCTCACCGCAGTCAATTTCAAAAGCCAAAATACAACAAAATAAACATACAAAAAACTTTATAACAGCTTCAAAATAATAAATCTGTTGAAAGGAGTTTTCTATGGTCTTTTCGCTACCTATTGTTTGCTATTTTTAACATTGACAACAAGTAAAATAAAAAGACCGGTGCGTGTACTTATGTACGCGCGGTAGAAGTTATACTTCTTTGGCATAACTAAATTAAATGTAACCAGATTTGCTTATCTTGCCTTTATTTATAGCACAGATTAGGTAGTATACAGATCTGTCAGTCCTTTGTTTTTTAACATTTGAAAACCAGAGGTGACAAACAGACATGCGCGAATATTTTCACATAGGCGTACTATCGTTAATTGTAAAAAAAAAGAAGATACTTTTTGTTTTATGGTGACTTATACAGTATTGTTTTTATTCAGTAATTTACTAATAAATATAATAATTAACAAAGTTACTTTTCTATTTGTCATAAAATGATTTCCTTAATATTTTATTTATGGTACTGTTTTTTTACTTATTTCAAACTTCTTAAATTATATTTTGCACTAATTTTTATATAAGTAAAGCCCTGTAAGGCTTGTATTGCTTAATACTTTTGTTTTTTACTTTCTGTTAAAAATAAGAATTTTTGTATACGTGTATGAGAAACCCTTACACACGCCTCTAATGACCTTTCGGTCATATGTTCTTGCGCAGAGGCTCATTTTGATATGCGTAGACGGTTATGTCTCACCAACGAAAACAATAGAATTCGAGTTCAGTGACAAATCTGTATACTATCTAATCTGTGTTTATAGCTAGACCATTGATTTTCAAATTATATGTTACTGCGACTTTTTTAAAAAAATCTAGTCTTTGCACCTCCCCACTGTACACCTATTCCTTAATTTACATGGAAAACCTCATAAATCAAAATCATAATTTTTTGTATGGAAAACCGTGTAAATCGAAAATAAAACAAAATATGTAAAAATTAATGTTAACTAATTCAATAAACACGAAGATGTGCACATTTTATCGTTTTCTCTCACTCGCACCTATGAAATTGTCGTATCTTTTCGCTCACTTTCACTCATTGCTATGGTAAATACATTTTTTGAACGTCAAATCCATATTTACTGAACTTTTAATTTTATGAGTTGAAAGTAAAAGATTAATTAAGGATGTACGAGCACGGTACTGGGTGGGGATAGACCGATCTGGGCGCGGGGTAAAGAGGTTATGAAGATCACGTGGCCGCAGCATTGATTATTATGATTATTAAGGCAATGTTATCAGTAAATTCAAAATAAACGTTGAGTATAACACGTGCGAATATAAAATTATAGAAGGTGAAATGGAATAGAAAACTATCTATCGGGATGAAAATTTACCAGAATTCCTAAAATTAGGTTAGTATTTTTGACACTTACTTTGCTTTAATGGTCTGTAGTGTTGCCATTTCGTTTAAGAGCTAACAAAAGCAAGGTAATTTTCGTAAATATCTCTTTATTACACCGTTTAAAACGTTTTTTTTTTTAATATCTTTATGAATGTCTTAACTTTTAATTAGATAGTTTTTTTTTTCATATTCTAGGACGAATTTGGGCGAAAATTATGAAAACATGTCGTCTATCCGTCACTTTGCCATAAGACTAATGTTAAATATGCTGACTTTTGAAATCAATTATTTCTTTAAATAGTCGGTCAACCCTCTTCAAATTTTGAGAATTTGTTTAGACATATTTAAACTACATATTAAAAAAAAATCAACCATTTTGGGAAAAATCACTTTCGTGCTCGTACATCCTTAAGGCAAATCAATAATTACGAAGATGTGCACATTCGAGCAAAAGTGGCACATTTCTGAGCGAGGGAAGCAAATGAAGCGCGACGCGGAGCGGCGCGCTTCATTTTCCCGAGATCGGAATGTGCCACTTTTCGCTCGAATGTGCACACTCGGTTTTAAGCGTGATTCACAACAAAATAGACAAAATATTAAATAATATCGTTCCCCTTCATTCACACTTACCAGGTTATCGTATCTTTTTGCTCGCTCCCACTCATTGCTATAGTAAAAATACGTTTTTAAACGTAATATTGATATTTACTAACTTATATTAACATTTTTTACTGAAAATAGCGAAAAATAAACTAGACAAATCTACTAAATGCGAAGATGTGCGCATTCGAGCAAAAAGTGGCACATTTCCGAGCGAGGGAAGCAAATGAAGCGCGACGCGGAGCGGCGCGCTTCATTTTCCTGAGATCGAAATGTGTCACTTTGAGCTCGAATGTGCACACTCGGCTTTTCGCACGATTCACAAAAATTTAGACTTATAATTTAGCCAAAAAATCAATTAAATAATTTTATTGTTTTCTCTCACTCGCACCTACGAAACTGTCGTATCTTTTCGCTCCCTTCCACTCATTGCTATGGTAAATACATTTTTTGAACATCAAATCCATATTTACTGAACTTTTAATTTTGTGAGTTGAAAGTAAAAAGATTAATTACGGCAAATCAATAAATACGAAGATGTGCACATTCGAGCGAAAAGTGGCACATTTCCGAGCGAGGGAAGCAAATGAAGCGCGACGCGGAGCGGCGCGCTTCATTTTCCCGAGATCGAAATGTGCCACTTTGAGCTCGAACGTGCACACTCGGTTTTACGCACTATTCACAAAATTTTGACTAATAAATTCGCCAAAAAATTAATAAAATAAATTTATCGTTTTTCTCACTCGCATCTACGAAATTGTCGTATCTTTTCGCTCCCATCCACTCATTGCAATGGTAAATACATTTTTTGAACATAAAATGAGCTCGAATGTGCGCATTCGGTTTCAAGCATGATTCACATTAATTAATTTACTTTGTTAGACGGTTAACATCAATTGCAGACTTTTTGTTAGCTGTACGCGCGCAATATTCCATTACCTCCAAAAATTATACTCTCACCGCGCCAAAAAAACTATAACCTCAAAAATATCCAAACTTGAATTTTGTTTACAAATTGTATTTAGCTAATCAAAGATGTATGCAGCTTATTGTTATTAAAGAATAAATTCCATCTAAAAGCATGTTGATAATTAACGATTTGAAATAGTAAAAGACGATAAGTGTTTCCCCATAAAAACGTAGATTTCCGAGAAAAACGAAACAATTCTATAAAACGACTACATAATTGTGATCGGGGAAATTTCTCATTGAATAAAAAAATACGGTCTAATCTTTGGAGATTTGCAAATCCCGTCAATGGTGTATAATTAATGGCTGCGAATGATTAGAAGTTCACGAGTCTTATTTATTTAACGCCAATGTCGAAATAAAGCGTTATCAAGCGCGGTCATCTGCGGAGAGCAGATGATACCAATTTTCACTTTCTTCGGCGCTAATTGGATGCTTTTCGCTTACGTATTTGTTTTGTCGAAGATAGAGTTCCTCTATTAAATTAAATCAGGCTCGCGCATAAGGTTCATATTGAACGCTTATCTCAAAAGTTCATATTATTTTCAATCGGTATATTAAACAAGAGAAACGACTTTGGACCTAGTGTTGAGATTACCGGGTTCGGGCATGACGTCAAACTTTTAGCGATTGGTTTTGTGGCCACCACTTGGAACTGGCGGGGAAGAGATACGATAGTGACTTTGCGTCGAAGCTACGGCGGGCTTAGTGTGCAATAGAGCTTTGTGCGCGTAGCACTTCTGTACTGCGATTAGGAACAGCGCGTTATTTGGTCAAATACAACAAGCATTCTATTTCGTAGCGGTTAGTCAAAAAGTACATAGCGAGTCTTCCGATATTCGCAGTATCGTAGTGTCGTGTGCGCCAACTTGTTTTTCGATACTTTTCGACACTTTTTTACAAAAAAACAGGAATATGTCGACAGCAGTAATGCGACAAAATTCGATGTACGAGTTCGGAGAGTTTATAATAAAGGTACAAAGAAAATGTTTTTATCAGTGTGGGTGTTAAAATTCGTTTGTGTTAAGCTGACACGGCGTGCATGTGTATTTGTGTGAGTGTGGTGTGTTTGGGCAATAGATAGATCCCGTACGCGTCTTTCTCTTCTACCTGTTGCACTCGACAGGTAGACAAGTCCTATTAAGATTCAAGGACTAGTCCTGCAGAACCGGACGTCTCTGACTACGGGTCAGCTTGGTCAATCCAAACAACTTTTTTTCGCTCCGTTGTTTGGGGTTGTTTATTTCACTTTTTTTTTTTGAAGAAAAGAGAAATGTACTCCCACTAGTATTTAGCTTTCTCGATACACCGAACTTGCTGCAGTTGTCACTGCGAGAAAGTAGGCTTCTAGAACGAACTTTTACCATTGTTGTTTATACTGTGTAGATGAAAGTGTGTATGATTACTTAAAGGACAGTCCTACGGCTTTTTCCGATGCTCTTGCCGTATTTTTTGAGCACTTTGTGCAAGCTCTTCTTAGAAAAAACGCCGTTTCAAAATCGTAAACGGCGATCGACCACCGTTTCGTTGCAGCCACATTTCGAAATTGCCATTTTTTTAAACGCATTGTGCACGATTGCGGCTTTTGACGATGCCGACTCGGTCGAAAATTCAAAATCTGGAAGCGTTTCTGCGGCCAAAGCGAAAGTTGTGTATTGTTGTGTTACTGCAAATAACTGGAAAATTTTGTTGTAAATAACAATTACATATTCATCATTAATTATTCATGAAAACTAAACCCACGTTTCTTTAACTTTTTCTTTGGATAGGTATATATATTTTAATTCTAATCACATTAAACTTTCAATTTTAAAGTTGGAAATTCGTCGATTAGTTTGTTGTTCTCTTTGTCGCGCTCTTCTCTCATTTAAAACTGTATTATAAATGGAAGCTTGCGCTAAATTGTTTTTATGAATATTATCTAATGTTTTTATAATTCATTATTGACCTATTTTCTTACAAGTTGCGATGATTGCATTTCGTATTCACAAATGTAGGTTCTTAAATTTACACAATCAAAACAAATGTTAGTTAACATAAGTATCTTGTATGTTATGATTGAGTGCTGTTTGAGTTTGGATGATTGGAAGTTAACTTTGTTTATTTAAAATCAGTTTTATTATTGTTTTAGTCGATTGATCATAGAATTTTGAGTAAAACTTTTGGAGTTTATGCAAAAATTTTAAAATTCTATTTTAGAGTGTTTGATAGATATAACTTTTGAACTTTATATCGTATCGAGCTTATTGGATTTTCAAATATCGTTTTCTAGAAAATTGGACGCAATGTCTTTAATGTATTATGCTGGTTTGGCATTCGAAATTGACCCTTTTGCAAATCAGTTTCAACCATTTGCAAATTAAGTATTTCCTCATGATAATGTTAGCATCTTTTTGTTTTTGTCAAAAAATTGGATTCAGTTGTAAAGTAACTGTTAAAAAAATTAGAATTTTATTTATTACTAGTTTTTTTTTACTTGCAAGCCGTATTCTTTTATATTTTCAAAACTTCAAGTAGAGAAATTTGTGGCAAAGTCGAAAAGAGAGCAATGTGTATAAGCGCCAGAAACGATTTGCAATAAACACTTAAAACGAAAGTATGATTTATGAGGAATTGCTTAATTTAGAAATGTGAGAAATTAATTTAGAAAAGAATGAAGATCAAAGGCAAAACCCTTAATATCTCATCGTTTAAAAATCTTTTTTTCTCAAAATTATTGTTACCCCTCTCTTTGTATTTATTTTGTCTTCAATGGACCAACGAGCACAAAACTTATTAAACAATGTTGGGCTCCAAAACTCCCGTTTATTCGACAAGATTTTGGTATCAGAATGAGGAATAGAGTAAAATTGTGGATTTCAAGTTTAGATAAGTCTTCGATTTCTTATAAATACGTATTTGATTAGTTAAAATTGTTCAAATTTTGAACTTATTTCCACAATATCGTTGTTTAAATCAGTGGTGTACCTGCAAATTTTGAACCCGCAAGCAAATTTAATTGAGTGTAGTAATTTTTAAACAAATTATGTGCCATGTGAAATTGAAATGGAAAAAGACATCCGGCCTCCATCTCTCAAATCAACGCCCTAAAGTATTGCTTGCCTCTTTTGTAAATAACTAATATGGAAATTTCAAATAAATTGAGATGTTTTAGGGTCTTGAGAGATTATAAATTCTTTTATAAAATTTTACTATCACAGTAGCGCTTAATTTATTAAATTTGGTAATTTGAAGTGTTCAAATTAGAGCTGTTGAAATCAGAGATAAAAGCATACTTGAACTGTTCAACAAAATTTTTATCTTTCCTGGAAACGCTATTAGATTCTCTTCCAAAGTTACTGTGTTTCCATGCCTGACTGTCTGATACGCAATTTTTTATAAGTATCTCATTAACTTCTTTCTGATTTAGTTTTTTTATTAAAATCGATTGATTTTCTTAAGTACGTGCATAAATCTGATGAAATTAAGTTCTAATTACAGCGTTTAAAGTTTTTTTCTCGATACTTATACATATTTATAGAAAATGCTTTTGGACTCATTAGATATTAAATTTAATTATAATTTAATTGAAAAGTTTCTAATTAGATAAACGAAATTTAGAATTACATATTTTATATTGAAATGATAAGATAAATCTATAATCGGGACACGTGATCTTATTTGATAAATATGAATATTGTTTTTTGTCAGATAATTTCTAATTAAAATAACGTGTATTTTTCCATGAAACCTTAAATGGGAATTACTTTTTAGCATTATTGCAAGAGTGCGATTTCTTTCGAATTGAACAATCTATAATTATATTTATCAGTTCATGTTACTTGAACTCTCATTTCAAGATGTTATGATTTAATAGACATTAAGGCTAATAGTAACATGTGATGAGCTTAATTTCAAAGTTTATCAATACAAAGTAGTCAATATAATAATTTGAAACTAGTGAGTTATAATAAAAAGTTTATGAAGAGATTATTGTACGTTTAGCATGATTTATTAATGGATAGTATTATAGTAAGCTATAATTTAAAAAATATTGAATCGACTTTTAAGATTTTTGCATTTCTTACCACCCGCATTTGTTCAAACATACAAGTTCCATTAACACATGTTTTGTATAGGTTTAGTGTATACACATAAGAAATACGTAAAAAGAACATAATGCCTCCTGGATGTTTGAAACTTAAAATAACTCATTAAATACTTAGCTTTTACTGTAATCTTAGATTAGATTTAATACAAAGAATTAAATCTTATGGAAAGTTATGTGTGTAATGAGATGAGACAAATAGTAGCTTTATTATTGGTAGCGCTTCTAAGAACCAACGCTTTTTAAATTAGTGCATGTATTAATAATTAATGTCAATTACTGATGATACAGAAAATTTCATGCATGTTTCTATTTTAGAATGGTACCAGTAATTCAGATTCGTCGGGTGGTGCACATTTAGCAGTCGGTACTCAAACGATGGATGCTTGCCGAATGCGATTTGCTTTATCACGTATGAATTCAACACCTGCTAACGTATCAGTTACTGCAAATTTGGTCACTAATCTGCTGGGAAATCTGTCCCAACAT
This sequence comes from Sinopyrophorus schimmeli, assembly GCA_036325965.1. Classification (NCBI taxonomy): domain Eukaryota; kingdom Metazoa; phylum Arthropoda; class Insecta; order Coleoptera; family Elateridae; genus Sinopyrophorus; species Sinopyrophorus schimmeli. The sequence continues at coordinate 18,661,506 of JARFIZ010000314.1, forward strand.
CGACGTTTAGAACGAACCCAATCAGCTCCGGCACCAACGGCAGCAGTTGCAGCGACAACTGTAAATACATCTCGATACAAAACGGAACTCTGCAGGCCCTTCGAAGAATTTGGCGTATGCAAATACGGCGATAAATGCCAATTTGCTCATGGTCCTAACGAACTTCGCACATTAGCCAGACACCCAAAATACAAAACCGAATTATGTCGCACATACCATACGGTTGGGTTTTGCCCTTACGGGCCAAGATGTCATTTTGTACATAATCAGGACGAAGCTATTCGTGTAGCATCTGCGGCCTTTGTAGCTGCAAGACCTCAACAACAACGTAGACCAACAGCATTAAGTCCGGCTTTATCCTTGGATAGTCCCAGTCCGCCTTGCAGTCTCAGTCAGTCTCCTACATCTTCCATGGGTTCTTTTTTTAGTAGCGATCCAGAACTGAATTCGCCTGGTGCTGACGAACAACGTTTACCTGTATTCAATAGATTAGCAGCCCCAGCCCCAATTTTATCTTTGGGCGATCTGTGCGCAACGCGGTTTTAACACTTTCGGATATCGAAGGGTTAAAAAGCCATTACTCAGACGATTATTTAATTACAGTGTCTATTTATGTTATATATAATAAAATTCCGCCTTGCGCGGAGTGATTTTGATATTGTGTGATTTTTAAATATTAAAATGTAAATGTTAAGTAGAGGCGTGATTTTATACGAATGTTATCGAGAATCAGTAAATGTGCAACTTAGTTTAGTTTTGTATAAAAGTCATCGGTCTTCATTCTGATATATATAACATTCCGCGATCGAAGTTAATTTATTTATTTTATTATTATTTTTTTAATTTTAACCACTGTCATTTGTGTGCCTTCTGACCGATGACGAGAATACTTGATTTTTTGTTATTTAAACCATTATTTAATATGCGTGTTTCTCATTTCAGTACGTTTTATGTTATGTAGTTATTTTATTATATTTATATGTAACTTATTTATATTTCAATACTTTAGGTGACGAGTGCTCGGCACAATACTAGCGGGCTTTATAGCTCTGCATTCTACCTGTATAATTTATATGTAGCTAAATGTATCTTTGTATCATTATCAATAAATTATATTTCTTTTTGATTATATATCGGCTGAGAGTTTATTTGATTGAATACAGATGTATAGTTAGAACTATTAGAGTAAAATAATTTCGTTTAAACCCTTAAATCTTGAATTTCTTAAGAAATTCTTGACAATTTCTAATTAAGATTATTGTATTTTTAAAAACGTTGGTTTTATAATATTACTTTGGTTTCTATATGTACAAATGTACTTTATTATTTTTAGCAATGTTTCATTTTGTTTGTATTACTAATGTTGATGTTCATAGATGATAAAATTCTACATTGGCTGATTTAGAAAACAGATTAAATAAGACAAAGAAAATAAACTGCTTTACCAAAAACTAGATGAGCTATGTTAGACTTTAGAAAGATGAATATCCTACGTATATGAAATAAAAAAGATTTGTATGCAAATACATATGTAGAAAATATTTATATATTTAAAATAATTTTTGTGCTGACTTCTGTGCCTTTACTTGAATATTAAAAGCAAAATAAATATTTCGATTTATTAATGCCTCAATAATAATTATCTTTTTGTTTGTTAATAACTAATACATTGTGAAAATATTTTGAAGATATTTTAAAAATTTTAAGTTTTTTTCAAGTATGTCGGTTGTACAGGATTATTTTATTTATAGGGTTTGAAACTTTGCTTTAAAAATACAAGTCATTGAAAATGGAAGGTATAGAAACGATTTTAAGTGATAAAGTAAGTTTTCTTACAATTATTAATTAAATTATTTAAATAAATTTAAGCCGATTTTTGTGTAAATGTGTGTAATAGTTTGCTGTGATAATATAAAACAAAATTATAGCAAATTGTGATACATAACCTTTTTGGAATTTAGGGATTACAAAGAAAGCTTTGTTGTATGATGCTCTTCTTTAATTTTCAGGATGAAGGAAGTCCAGCAGAGCAAAAACAAACTCTCCAAGATATGGATGTGGAGGATCTATATACAAAGTATAAAAAATTACAGCAATTATTAGAATTTCTTGAAGTTCAAGAAGAGTACATTAAAGATGAACAACGTAATTTAAAGAAAGAATATTTACATGCCCAGGAAGAAGTTAAACGTATACAATCTGTCCCATTAGTTATAGGACAGTTTTTAGAAGCTGTAGATCAAAATACTGGTATTGTTGGCTCAACAACGGGTTCCAATTATTATGTGAGAATTTTATCGACAATTGATCGAGAATTGTTGAAACCTTCAGCTAGTGTTGCTTTGCATAAGCATAGTAATGCTTTGGTTGATGTATTACCACCAGAAGCAGATTCTTCCATTAGTATGTTACAAGCTGATGAAAAGCCTGACGTGCAGTATAGCGATATTGGTGGAATGGATATGCAGAAACAAGAAATTCGTGAAGCTGTGGAACTTCCTCTCACACACTTTGAATTGTATAAGCAAATTGGTATTGATCCACCTCGTGGTGTTTTGATGTATGGACCTCCAGGTTGTGGGAAAACAATGTTGGCTAAAGCTGTAGCTCATCACACAACTGGTAATTGATACTGTTTGATATTTTATTTATGATAAAAATAATACTTGTTGATTTATAGCGGCTTTCATTAGAGTTGTTGGATCAGAATTTGTGCAAAAATACTTAGGAGAGGGTCCACGTATGGTACGGGATGTTTTCCGTTTAGCTAAAGAAAATGCTCCTGCTATTATCTTCATTGATGAAATTGATGCTATAGCTACAAAACGTTTTGATGCACAAACTGGTGCTGATAGAGAAGTGCAACGTATTTTATTAGAATTGCTGAATCAAATGGATGGTTTTGATCAAACCACCAATGTTAAGGTAACGTTCTATAATTAATTTGACATGATTCTGTAGCATTTTGCTGTAGGTTATTATGGCAACAAATCGTGCAGATACATTGGATCCTGCTTTATTGCGTCCTGGAAGGTTAGATAGAAAAATTGAGTTTCCTTTACCAGATCGTAGACAGAAACGACTCGTATTTAGTACAATTACATCTAAAATGAATTTATCTGAAGAGGTGATTACGTTTTTTAACTACACTTAAATTTCTTTAATTTTAAATTTGTTTTTATAGTCTTTATCACAAACTATTTTTGGTCTGTGTGTGTAGATTATTTAAATTGCATTAATTAGAAAATTTCTTTATTAATTTATTTGTTATAATATATTTTACATCTTTAGGTTGATCTTGAAGATTATGTTGCTCGACCAGATCGTATTTCTGGAGCTGATATAAATGCTATATGTCAAGAAGCTGGTATGCATGCTGTTCGTGAAAATAGATACATTGTTTTACCCAAAGATTTTGAAAAGGGATATAAAAACAACATCAAAAAAGATGAAAGTGAACATGAATTTTATAAATAATTTTTTTATAATTTAAGAAATGTATTTATAATAAATCAGAACCGTTGTAGAAAAGAAGTTCTTTTAAATATGAAATATTAGATTTTTTGTATTAAACACTATAAAAATTGTAACTTTTTAGTTTTACTTTGCTTTTCAGTTATTCAAACATGGATTTGTTTTGTATGTGTAAATTAACTTGAAATAAATCTAATATTTTATAACGGTTAGGCTTCGAATATTAGCAGATACATTTATATCACTTATTTAATAGAAGCAATTTGTATCAAATGGTTTTAGAAAACTTTGTTCGACCCTAGAACAGTTTAGAAATTTTCATTATTTTATTTTGTTTACTCATTTATATTGATTTACCTTTTAAAGTTTTTGTAATCTTTTCTACGATAAAAAGGCCGATAATTTCGGAGTTAGAGATAAGAAACTGATATTTTATTATTTAGTCGCTTTTGAATGTTCATTGTGAAACGATGTCTGCTATTGTAATGAACTAAAGATTTATTAATATTGTGTTAATTTTAAAACTATTTTAATAATTATGGTTGATTAGGAATTTAATATGTAGTGTACGTATTTGGCAGTGTCTTTGAAGAAGATGATCAATGTAAGTTTTAATTTTATTGTACTGAATTTGAGTACATATTTTCGTTTTGTAAGTCAGTCGCTTTATTAATAATTTTATTAAATAGTAATACTAAATAGTAATACTTGCTTAAATATTTCATAAATAACTTTGGAACCGATAACCATTTGGCACGACTCCATTAAAAAATTTCGGTTTCTTTAACAGAGCTAGTTTCAAAAATTTGCTAGTAATAGGTTTAAGTTTTTAAAATTTTTTAATATTCTAAAACGCACAATGAATTCAAATATTAGTTATTCTGCATTCTATAATTCGAATAAATAAAATGATTCTTCTATCAGTAATGGGATTACAAGCCTCAAAAGTGTTATCATTTGTATTCGGCTTAAAAATTTTAAATGCAATTTATTGTTTTTCTAACGGTGTAAATGAATTTGATTTTTTAAGTTGTTACAAAAAACGTGTTACAAAAAAAGTGTGGTGTTATTTCAGGTTTAAATCGTCAATATGAGATTTGACGGATTACTTTGGTTCTATTGCTGTATTCTATCTCAAAATTTTATAACCGTTGGCCAAAGGTTACACATCACTTGAGGAAGGGTAACATCAAACAGCCTGCGTTAATATTTTAGGGTGAGTATTTTTCTTAATTTTTTTTTATGCCAAAATAATCTTTTGCACAACTCTTGAATAGTTTAAAGGTATTTATGAACATAAGTATGATATGTAAGCTATAGCTAGTTTTTTTAAAAAAAAACTTAATTATTAATTATGTATATTAATTAGATAAATATGTTATGTTTTGAAAAATAGATTAATGTTATACGTTTTTATTTCACTTTTAACAATTTTGACAAAATACAAACTTTTAAAGGGTAGTTGTGCGTTCTATTTTTAAGTAATTCAAATATTCAAGATGTTTTAAAATTATAGAAAATACTTTATAGTTACGAAAGGTCGTGGGGTATAATTAAGCAAAAGAAGCCCCTATACAAATATTTATTCGAAATTTACTTTTCGTAATAGTCCTCAACAAAAGATGGTTTATTTTAAGTAAAAGTAAGTGCTTAAACAGGACTTCAGTATTTGCTTATAAATTATTTCTGGCTACAGTAAATTAGGGATGAAAGAAATAAATAAAATATAACATTGGTTTTATTCAAGTTAGGGTCAATATTTTTGTAAAAATTGACCGATTAAACTTATCAAGACTTTTTAAATTTTTTTATTGTTTTTGATATCACGCTTTGAAGTCAAACATATGCCAGCTTTATACAACATTCGGTATCTGACTCATTTTTCAATGTAAAGCGTAGTAGAACCGGTGTTTTATTAAAAATAAGTGCTCTTAATTCTAATTAGAGCCCCTAATCTAAGGTGATATTATTTATTTCTACTGATTTCTTTTTAAATCTACAATTTTGCTGAAATATTTGAGCTAATAGTTCAGTTTTTTATAGGAAGGAATATACATGAAGATCCTTTCTGGCACGACTTACTGCAATTTTCAGAGAAGAGCCGTGTACTACTTAATCGTCGCTTTTTATCACCATGAGTTGGAGATATCTGGACTCTCTTGCAAGGATCCCGATTTGAAAACATCATTTCATCTTCAAGGTTATTAACTTTGATCATATGGAGAAGTAGTAAAAGGGCAGTGTTTTATATCTTGTAACTATCTAAAAAAAAATGTATATATGTGTTGGTTCCTTTGTGTGTTATCGAAGAATTGCATTCTGCGTTTTGCTATACATACATGATTTACAAAATGAACCATGATAGTTTCTTAGACATTATTTTTTTGTAGGTATAATTTAGCTGACAACAGTAAAGACCACTTGTGCTGTGCACGAGTTCTTGCTGTTTGATCCATTGTGTTAGGATAATTTCTAAGTACAGATATACACACATTTTTGATATTATTTTATTAATTTTGAACTAGCTTTGCAGAATATTACTGATTTATGAATAATTTTGTTTTAATAACTTTTTCAAAATTTACTTTTTAATCAAAACTTTAATAATATTTTTGTATAAAACTTTTAGAATTTTTAGTCAACGATTTTTATTAAAATTAATTTATTTTTAAAATTTTTAAAATTTGGAGTAAATAACTATATTACCAATCAATTTTGCATTTATAACCGAAAAAATATATTCTTTTTGAATGGTTTGGAACTCAATATTTATTTCTAGTATGAATTTTACGAAATATAAGTACTTATTCATTAATTATTATTTAAAATATATAACATCAAAATTAAAGTATACAGAGACATATAATTCCCCATGATTATAAATGTTGAAAAAAAATTGTAATTTTTTCAAATTACGAATTATAAAGAAGATATAGTAAATTTATTAGGTATAAGCTTTGAGAAATAATGTCTAAGAATTATCAAGGTTTTCCTTTTGACACATAAGGGAACCTCTTGTCCTTAAATTTAGGGTGAATAATAAGAAAACATAGCGAAAAATGAAATACACCAATATTACACATGTACACATACACACTTACATTTTATAAAGTAGATAAAACTTGTTAATTTTTGTTTTTTAATATTGTTATTTATTTTATATTAGCTTTTTATTTTAAATTATTTTGTTTTGAATTACCACATTTTTTGCAATACTTTACATACGGCTTTCTAGCACTTCTTCATTTACGTTTACACTTCCCCCTACTTTTAAACACATTGCTAAATATGAATTAATTTAATTAATTTTTTTACATAAAAAATGTTTATTTCTATAAAATTTGGTAATAACCCCTTTTTCTACCACCATTTCTTTTAATATTTAAAGTGGGGTAACTGGGGCCCTGTTGCCTTTTGTAACTTTTTTTAAATTATTTTAAGTAGTTGTTTAATACTAAAGTTTATGCTGTGGTAAATTCTTAGCTTATTATTTATAATTCTTATTTATACTTGTATTAATTTTATTGTTAGTAAGTAAGTTGTTTTTTTTTTTGTAACTGTTTGTTTCTTTGTGTGTCGACGTTACATTTCACGAAGTGGAAAGAGTGGAAATCAGTTTTTCAAAATTTAATTTAAACAGTAATTTCTTTTTGAAAACATTTAAAAAAAGGTTATTTCATTTTAAGTAAAGAAAATAAATAATACGATAGTTCGGTATGTTTAAAAGGCCATGGTATATTCTTAGATGTTTTTTTTTAGCTGAAGACAGTCGTGGCTACTTGTGCTGTGCACGAGGGCTTTGCTGTTAGACCTATTGTTTTAGGATAGTTCATAAGTTTGTTACACACCACACTTTTAAAATGCTTTTGATTAGTTTGGTTTTAAATTTGTTTTTTAAATTTTATTCTTTTAATTGAAAATATATGTTTTCAGTAAGCTTATGAAATTAATATAAATTTAAATTCATTTTAGAACTTAAATTAAAAAAAATATATTATTAAAAAGATACAATAAAATTTCAAATTGAACACAATACACGTTGCAGAGCAGGAAGAAAGAATTATACTTGTAATTAGAAAATATAAAAATTAAGAAGGGGTGTTTTATTTTAGTTTAACTATACTAAACAATATCTAAGAACTATTATGGTCTCTGACACACAAAGGAATAATGTGCCTTCATGTGGGGGTGAAAATTGAAGATTTACTATACATAGTAAGATGAAATCCACATGTTCTGTCCATATACACACACAGCCACATACACATTTTGTAAATTAGAGCAACTCGCGTACATTTGAGACTTAATTTAAATTTCACTATTGGGTGGCTTCAATCATTTTAATATTTGTTAATTAAAACGTTCTGTACAAAAAAGTCATTACAAATTGCAATTGAGTTCAAAATTAATTTCAGTTGTTATTTTAAATGTTATAGCAACATTTATTCTTTTAAACTCACCTTCTATTTGTAATACTAGTTTGTATTTTTTTGTTTTGAAAGTTATCTTTAAACAATCTAAAGATAAATTTTGTTAATACACTTTATCTCTTTGAAGGTAAATGTTTCTTCTATTTTTGTTATTTGAATCTCTTTCTTAGATTGTTTAAAGATTACTCTCAAGTACTGTGCACGGGCGGCCCTTCTGTTTGACTTCATGTTTTAGGGTAGTTTTTAAGTACACTACACAACACATTTTTCGAATACTTTTGCCTATTTTAAATTTACATTCATTTTCTAAATATCATTCTTTAGATGAAAAGTAGATACTTTCAGAGACCATTTGAAATAAATTTATATTCAGTTTATTTTCAAATTTAATTTTTCAAAAACATAAAAATAGATCAAACCAAATTCAAAATTAAACACGAGGGATTGGGGAGAACTTTTGTATTTGTTGTTAGGAATTGAACGAACACAGAAGGACTTTTTTATCTTTGTTTATAGTGCGAAGACAAGTCTAGTAAAAGTAGAATTCAATATAATTAAATTCTTTTCTTACACATACATTAGGTAAAGTTAAGGTTACTTGTGTCCTTCAACAGTTTCAAATTATTTTATCTTTTTTACCCGTTCTAATTTTAATATTCGAGGGGCTTTAAATATTTTTTAGATTTAAATGATTTGTTTGAAAAATACCCATTATTATTCTTCGATTTCATTTTGTGTACACTTGTAAATATTTAGTTATTCTTAAAAATATGCAAGCCACACTACCTTCATTTAATTATTGAATCCTGTGTTTACGATATGTTTATTTTTACAACTTTCGTAAACTTTTTAATGCTTCCACTTTTATTTATTCTTTCAACTTGTTTAAAATTTACATTAGGTTAATTTTTCTTTTAATATTCAAAATATTGATGTCTACGAATGGTAAAGATATTACACATCGACTTTTTAGTTTTATCCGGACATCGGTTAAGTGAACACATGTATTTTATTGTAGGAAATTGAATCCTTGTTTGGTGTTTAATTTTAAGTTAATTAATCCTTTGTAGTTTATTAATAATGTAAGTGTCTGTTTTTAGAGACGACATTATATTAGGGCCACATCGTTTTGTTATGTTTGGTTATTCTTAAAAATATGAAAGCCACCCTACCTTTATTTAGGTATTGGACCCTTAGTTATTTATCTTTTTAATCATTTCACATCTTTGTATTTTAAATACTTGCCTTTTATTTTTTCCTTTTCACTTCCACTTTTTTTTTCTGTAGTTGTTTCCTAAGACACTTAGTTTTTAATTATTATTAAGAAACACATTTATTGTTGTAGCTTTTCCATTACACTTAAAGCACTTTCTTATTATTCACTTCTAATTACTATAGTTTTTATTATTTATAATTATAAAAGAGATTGTAGTTTTTTCATTATTTTTAATTTTTTAAATTTGTAACAACTTGGTTATATTATTTAGTTAATCTAAGTCTTTATTATATTTATCATAAAATAATGTTCACGTCCAATATCTTTTAATATTAATTAATGTTAACAGGAATTGGACTTTGAATAAAACAACTCTTGTTAAATGTGCACATTTAACAAGAGTTGTTTTATTAGAAGTCCAATTCTTGTTAACATTAATTAATATCTTCATTATATGTCTCCGATGTGAAAGGGTTGTTTTTGATTAAAATTTTTGCCTTTGTCGATTGTAAACATTTATTACTCTTCACATCGGATGACATAATGTTCAGTAAATGGTGGGGTGTTTTAAGGTTCTGTAGTCTTAAAATATCTCATCAAGGGCTGTACTCTGATGAAAACATATTTGAGTTCCTCTGTTAAGTAGGTTAATTACATGTAAAGGGGGATGTAAGGGGATGTTGGGAAATAAAAAAAACTATTTACTATCTGTTGTTTCTTTTATCACTAAAAATGTAAGGGGAATTGTCAACTCGTAACAGGGACATAAAAGAAAATTTCCAAAAATGTAATTTTCAAAATCGCGATTTACGGTCGGCCGAGTCGGCCGAGTCGGCCGAGTGTTTATCTTAGAGATTTTTAAAAATATTTTTCAAATCACGAGTATCCTACAGTCATTCGTCATTCGTCATTCGTCTCGTTCGGCTCGTTGCTCGTTGGATTTTTCTTAGAGATTTTTAAAAATTTTATTCTTCGACCGGTATGGGAATCGAACTCGAGACCATTTGAACAAACAACCGATGTCTAACCACCTGAGCTATGGCGTTGTTATACGAAGTGTGTGTTTTAAACCTTATAAAGTACACGTTCCTATAATATTAATTTAATAATTATTTCTTACAAATAAAATATTATTTTTATTTTTTTTTTCTAAAATGTTTCAAATTTTTCAAACTTATAAGTATAAAGAATAAAACATGTAAATAATTTTATTTATTTACCCAATTCCCCATTTACATCCCTTCAAAAATAAGGTTACTCTATTTTATAATTTTATATCTATTGCTATTTTATTTTTACACAATCTCAAAGCTTGAGAGGAAGAGAGTGTAAGAGAGTGGAGGTTAAAATAAAGAGCATCGATTATTGTTATAGCTTTTGGCCACACTTAAAGCATTTTCCTCTTAATCTTAAACTCTTAAACTTCCATTTACTATAGTTTTGTAATTTTGTAATTAGTTTTTAATTCTCTGTTTTTTTATTATTATTATATTTGTTGGGTTGTAAAGGGGGACTGGGAAATAAACTATAAGAACTACCTCTTGTTTCTTTTTAATTCGCTTCTGCAGTTCATCGTAAAGTTTTAAGTAAAGTATATGAAAATGCTTTAAAAAATAAATTACTGTTGTTTCTTTACGCACTAAAAATGTAAGAGGAATTGTCAACTCGTAACAGGGACATTAAAGAAAATTTCCAAAAATGTAATTTTTAAAATCGCCATTTACGGTCGGCCGAGTCGGCCGAGTCGGCCGAGGGTTTATCTTAGAGATTTTTAAAAATATTTTTCAAATCACGAGTATCCTACAGTCATTCGTCATTCGTCATTCGTCTCGTTCGGCTCGTTGCTCGTTGGATTTTTCTTAGAGATTTTTAAAAATTTTATTCTTCGACCGGTATGGGAATCGAACTCGAGACCATTTGAACAAACAACCGATGTCTAACCACCTGAGCTATGGCGTTGTTATATGAAGTGTGTGTTTTAAACCTTATAAAGTACACGTTCCTATAATATTAATTTAATAATTATTTCTTACAAATAAAATATTATTTTTATTTTTTTTTTCTGAAATGTTTCAAATTTTTCAAACTTCTAAGTATAAAGAATAAAAACATGTAAATAATTTTATTTATTTACCCAATTCCCCATTTACATCCCTTCAAAAATAAGGTTACTCTATTTTATAATTTTATATCTATTGCTATTTTATTTTTTACACAATCTCAAAGCTTGAGAGGAAGAGAGTGTAAGAGAGTGGAGGTTAAAAATAAAGAGCATCGATTATTGTTATAGCTTTTTGGCCACACTTAAAGCATTTTCCTCTTAATCTTAAACTCTTAAACTTCCATTTACTATAGTTTTGTAATTTTGTAATTAGTTTTTAATTCTCTGTTTTTTTATTATTATTATATTTGTTGGGTTGTAAAGGGGGACTGGGAAATAAACTATAAGAACTACCTCTTGTTTCTTTTTAATTCGCTTCTGCAGTTCATCGTAAAGTTTTAAGTAAAGTATATGAAAATGCTTTAAAAAATAAATTACTGTTGTTTCTTTACGCACTAAAAATGTAAGAGGAATTGTCAACTCGTAACAGGGACATTAAAGAAAATTTCCAAAAATGTAATTTTTAAAATCGCCATTTACGGTCGGCCGAGTCGGCCGAGTCGGCCGAGGGTTTATCTTAGAGATTTTTAAAAATATTTTTCAAATCACGAGTATCCTACAGTCATTCGTCATTCGTCATTCGTCTCGTTCGGCTCGTTGCTCGTTGGATTTTTCTTAGAGATTTTTAAAAATTTTATTCTTCGACCGGTATGGGAATCGAACTCGAGACCATTTGAACAAATAACCGATGTCTAACCACCTGAGCTATGGCGTTGTTATATGAAGTGTGTGTTTTAAACCTTATAAAGTACACGTTCCTATAATATTAATTTAATAATTATTTCTTACAAATAAAATATTATTTTTATTTTTTTTTTCTGAAATGTTTCAAATTTTTCAAACTTCTAAGTATAAAGAATAAAAACATGTAAATAGTAAGTTCATATATATTAATTTAAAATTTATTTTTTAATGTTTAATTAGTTAGATGTAAAAGCCCACCTGACTCTTGCTCTTGCTCTTGCTATTGCAATTAATTATTATTAAAATTCGGGTAACGATAAAGACTCTTTATTGTATAAAATAATGTGTACAAGTTCTTTTACAGAGTTTAAATTTAACAGTTAAGAAGTTTGAATCACACATTTTTGAAATCCGAGACTTCAGAAATATTGAATTCAAACTTCTTATCTGTTTTAAATTATACATTATTAATATAATTAATTTTTTTATATTAACTAATTAATTAATTAAAATAACCAAGTTTTAATATAATAAAAAGTTGCAACCTTTAAGATTGTTTTTCTTGTAATGAATTAAGAAGAAACCTTATGGCTAATGTGTAAACTAAGAGTGATTTGCACGTCAATCTTGGGATTGCAACTTTTTTTACAATTACATACTATAAATAAAAGGGAAAAGAAAAGTGTTTTAAGTGTGTGTGTGAAAAGATAAAATAATAATATGTGGGTGGAGTGGCGTTATTTTATAAAAGTAATAACAAATAAAAGTTAAGTGCCCTTCAAAGTGCTACATAAATCAAGGGAAGCAAAGGTAAGTATATAAAAGATAAAGAAGTGAAATATTAAAAATATTAATAATACAAATTAGAAATACAAAGAGAGGGTAACTTTAGAAGAAAAATTGTTACTGTGGCACTTAAAATAAACAATTGAAACAATTTTGAATACAACTGATATTTGTAATTACTTTTTTTAAATCGAACGTTTTCATTACGAAATCTTAAAATAATTAAAGCCACCCAAAAATGAAATTTAAAGTGTATCTCAAAAGTACACGCGTTACTCTAATTTATAAAATGTGTATGTGTGGAGTGTTTGTTTGAGTGGAAAGAACATGTGGATTTCATCTTACCATTAGTGGATCTTCGATCCTTACCCCATATTTGAGGGCGCATTATTCCTTTGTGTGTTAGAGGCCATAATAGTTCTTAGATGTTGTTTAATAATACTTAAATTAAATTAAGACAACCCCTCTTTATTTTTACATTTTCTAATTACAAATATTATAATTCTTCCCCCTCTGCGATGTGTGTTGCGTTTAATTTGAAATTTGATTGTACTTTTTTAATAATAAGATATTTTTTTTTAAAAAGTTCTAAACTGAATATAAATTTATATTAATTTCAAATGCTTACTGAAAAAGTCAATTTCCAATTCAAAGAAAACAATTTAGAAAAATAATTTAAAACCAAAATAATCAAAAGTATTTTAAGAGTGTAGTGTGTAATAAACTTATAAACTACCCTAATACAATGGGTCAAACAGTGGGGCCCCCGTGCACACCACAGGTAGCCACGACTGTCTTCAGCTAAGAAGAAACAACACCTAGGAACATACTTTGGCCCTATTTGCATACCGTGTTACTATATTATTCATTTTTTTAGTAAAAATTAAACGACCTTGTCATAATCGTTTTCAAAAAAAAATTACTTTTGAAAAACTTTTCTCAACAATTCTGCATACAAAAATTCCGTATAATATTAAATAAATTAATGTCTTTAATACAACAACTCTAGATATGTATCTTCCATCGATGATCCTGTTACTGCTGGTGAATCAGATTACCCAAAAGCTCCTGGATTGAAGTCTGTGAAGACGAACCAAGAATAATTTTTTTGCGAAAGTATTTTCTAAGACACCTGTTTGTCGATTTATGGTTAATAAGATGGGGATCAAGACCTCTAAAAAAAAAAAATATTATTAAAGGATAAAATATAAGTTCAAACTTTTAACTATTATTAATATTAAATAAAGATTGGCCAGTAATATTTATCGAAAATTTTTATTTTAGAGCGAGAGTGCCGGGAAATGACACCGGCTATAGTTACTAGGGGTACGTAGGAACATCCCCTTGCAATATAAAGCAATTTTATTTTTATTTTTCAAAACGTTTTCCCAAAGCTTTGGAATAGCACGCCTATGGTTTCTTAGGCCTATCTGAAGTCAAAAAGGCTGCTGAATCCGAATCTGTATCATTTTTAAATATTGGTCCGTAAATAACGGCGCTACAAGTGTTTTAAAGTCAAAAATTGTGCAAAAAAGTGGTCCTAAAATTGCAACTTTTAATTACTCGAAAAATTAACATTAGCCCTATATTTATTTTATATGTATATTATGTAGAAAAGTCTCAGAATTCCGAATCCGTCTTGCTTTTAAAGATTGCATCGAAAATGAGAGCGCTAAGATTGTTTTTGTGAATCAGTCTATTTTTTTTTAAATATTTAGTTTTCTCGAATATTGGCATTTTAGAGAGAGAGCGCCAGGAAATGACACTGGCTATAGTTACTAGGGGTACGTAGGAACGTCCCCTTGCAATATAAAGCAATTCTATTTTTTTCATTTTTTGCTAAATAAACATGGACTAAAACCCATGTTTTTTTTTAAACGTTTTTTCAAAGCTTTGAAATAGCACGCCTATGGTTTCTTAGACCTATCTGAAGTCAAAAAGGCTGCCAAATCCGAATCTGTATCATTTTTAAATATTGGTCCGTAAATAACGGCGATACAATTTTTTTAAAGTCAAATTTTATGCAAAAAAATGAACCAATTATCAACAAAACAGAAAAACATAAAAAATAGATCTTTTTGAGAAGTCACTCATTCTCAATCTTCTTTCTGTTTTTGCTTTCTATTCTTTATATTTTATTCTATTCTTTATAAGCAATTAAACGGCATTATTACCATAAACGTCCAATTATCTAAAATGGCCATAACTAATCGAAAGTTCAATCTCCGCAGCGAAAAAACGACCAGTAGGGTTGTGAGAGACTGGAAATGTTGTAGTAGAAATTTTGTAGAAATCGGGGTGTCACTTGTGTTCCAGTATCCCTTGTAAGCGACGTCTACTGTATTAATAAAAATACTAATCTTACCTTAATTATTGCTGAAATTCTAACGGAGTGTCTTTATGTGATAGTTGGAGGCTCATAGACGAACAGATTTTAAAGACAGGACCTGTACACAGAACCTGTACTTGTCGATTAATCTGTATAAAAAATAAGATACTTTTACTTCTCAATTTTAATGATTTTAAAATAGTAATATTTATTTTATAATATACTTAAAGTACTTAAAAAAAGTACTAGACTTTGTATAATAGGTAAAAAAGGACGTTTAAGAAAATGTTATATACCTATAAAAAACTTGTAGTTTCTCATATAAGTTTAATGTGTAGAATAATAAAGTCCCATCTGTAAAATAGACAAAAAATAATTATTAACAATAATTATTTCTCAAAAGCAGTAGATTTAATAAAGAAATAGTATAAATCATAGTTTACCTTAGATTAAAGATTACAATTCTAATTTTAAGAGCTTTTTACTGTAAACAGATGTGCTTTCTTTAAAACTCTACACACAAATGATACATAATTAGAAATTTAATGGATTCGAAAATTATACAAGAACTGATAATTATCGCAACAGTCAGTGCCCCCAAAGGTGGGCTAGCCTGATATCGCCAAAAGGCTTGGAGCATTTTATTTTAATTTAATATATCGATTTTAAAATAACCAGTAAAACGTTTATTATGAACATAATTATCCAATAATTTTGTTATTTTAGAAACTATTAACAAACATTTAGAAAAAAGATATTATACTTGATAAAACCTTTAAGTCAGTTAATTAATTAATTTCAAAATGTGTTTTTTGTAAATAAACAAGTTACCTACTTTAAAGGTTTTTAGAAGAGAATCACTGCTCGAAATAATATTTCCGAGTCGAAAAGTAACTTTTATGAAAAATCTGATTTCGTGAATTTTTTTGGGTTCAAAACATAGCAAGAAAAAAAGTTTTCGACTATGAACATTAGAGGTATACATAGAAAAGCCCTGTAAAGATATATTCGAAAATAAAAAAGTTACCTATAGCAATTTAAGGTTTTGATTTTACTGAAAATTTTAAAGTCTGAAAATATGCAAAATTTTTGGTGTTAAAGCGGAAGCAGAGAAAAATGCCTCACCTAACCGAATGTTCAAAGATCATTTTTGAAAATCAACCAGGGATGCTCCAAAAAACAAAATTGGTAAAAAAATACTTATCTAAGTACTCACCAAATTAAAAAATTCAAGTTGTACCGAAAGCAATTATTTTTTTCAATAGGCACAGACACTTTTTTTCTTAATAAAAGAAAATAATGAATTAATTTAAAGCTGAACAATAAATGTTTAGTACCTATGTTTAACTCAACAATTCGATTATAACTAACAAATCCGTGTGTAATCTATAAAAGAGATAGGTACTTGAATTATAAAGTGGAAAATAATGCAAAAAATTATGTTCAAAAACGTTTAAACTTGCTCCCAAACAAAAATACTAAAATAACTCTTTTTAATATGATTTTCAATCGTTCGGTTGTGGATTACTTACATAAGCCAAAAACAATCATTTCAATCAAATGTCTTATTAAGTATTAATTCTATTTATCTATCCAATTAGTAATCTTGATAAAGGTAATTTCATTGGTAATATTCTGGAAATCCTTAAATCATTATTTGTTTCATGCAATACTCATATTACCATGATTAGGCAACCCCATTCTAAAACAAAACTCTAATACAAAGTCGTGCAATAATAATTAATAATTATTAATTTGAATACATATTGTAGAAGTAAATTACTTTCTACGACTTTCAAATGACTACTTCAAATACATATTAATATTATTATGTAAGTAAAATAAAATTAAGTTCGTTTGAAATATAAACACCGATAAATTTGTGATTAATCCATATCAACAATTCAAATTTAATAAGAATTAAAGTTCACAAAATAGAAAGTAAAATATAATCTTCTAGTAAACCGATCAATTACATTGTTGAAAGTACAGCCAATGCATTTGCATTGAAGCACAAGAACTTGGTAAAACAAAAATTAGTGCTTATATATAAAATTGGAATTGTAAGTATTAAAAAAAAACGTATTTTTATTATTGTAGATAAAATGTAAAATTTAATAAAATCTTTTATTGTAGAAAAATACATGTAGCAATATGAGTGATTCTGAACATGGAACAGAAGACGAATATTTAATAGCCTATCGAAAAAATGCTAAACAAGTATTCAAAACCTTTGTAGCAATTTTTATAAGTGGTATGTGCATACTAGTGTTATTTGTTATTATTTGTTCTATAATATACCTTATTTTCTCAATGATTAGTGAGTATTTATAAGTTTTGTATAAACATTTATAATGAGAAAATTCATAAATATGAAAATATAAGAAACTACATGTAGAATAAGGCATTTATTTTTCTTGTATGTATACTTTTTTTTATTTTCAGACAAATTTATTGTAATTTAGAATGATATAACACCTACATCGATGCCTAACTTAACTATGTATTTAGATAAACTATCTACGTAAATTCAAAAAATATATAATCTATTATATTGCATTAATTTAGGCCTCTAATATTTATTCAACCTCTACATAAATTCTGAACTATTAATTTTGCAACGAAGTAAAATAAATTCAAAATAATTATGAATGTTGATTTAAAAAAAAAATAATGAGTCGCCATCTATACTCTAATAATTAAATCCCTCCGAATGATATGTCCATAAGTGGTAATACCATTACCTGTTTTATTTAAGTAAAAGTGGGTGAATAGGTGCAGTGGATGACAAATCTTACAAAAAATATGATATTTTTCGATGAAATATGTTAACTAAACATCAAAAACCTTTTTATAGAAAAGTATTGATTAAAGGAGGCATCATTTTATTTGTTATTGAAGCAGTAGGATTTGTGGGCAGTTACACAATTTGGACCAAACTAAACACTGACAGAGGTACATTCATTCTTAATTAATTATAATTTAAAAACATATTTCATGTCGTTTTAGATTTCCGCAATACCGTAAGAGAAAATTACCCGACAATTTTGGAAACGTATTATAAAATTGGAGAGACTTTGGGTTCTGGTAATATTAGGCAAATTGATTACGAATATTGGCAAAAGCAGGGTTTATTAAGTGATAAATAATTGTCCATGGCTAAATATGTTCAATCAACAGTTTGGTTGTTAGGATGTAGCGGTTTAGGATATGCTCTACTAGTTGCAACAACTCCTAGTAAAGAACAATTAAAGGAAGCACAGAAGGTGGGTTATAATTCTGAAATGGGAGCAAAAATAGTAATTTAAAACATTGTTTTTATTCATTTTTGTTGAAGTTATTTCTATCTAACATATTGCCAATTATTGACATCTATCAATTTGCAGAATTACCCTGGAATAGAAAAATCTGCTGTAGAAAATTTGAAAAAGAAACAACAGTTTGTCGATACTTTAAAAGCAATAACGTACACTAACAAACCATTACATCGTCTTAAGAAAGAAGAGATCGAAGATTTGACAACTAAAACGAATTAAAGTATGTGTCAATTCTTAATTATGTTGGCTTCCACCAAACAATTTGTCATTTTCATAGATATTTTTTTTATTTATGAATCTTTAACTATGCTGAAATAGAAAAAACCTTTAACGGGGTTTATTTCATTATTTTTTGAATATGTTGAATGCTATTATGGTGTAATTAAATGTGCAATTTTATTACAGATTTCTAAATATGGATTCCATGCAAGATAAGTCTGATAAAATAGGAAGTAATATAATCAAACGAGAAATAGGTAGAAAGTTGGATATTGAAAAGAAAAGAGAAGACAAAAACTTATGTTTAGCTGAAAATGAAAAATTAGAATTCTTTACAAACACAGTTTCTGAAAAGAAATTCGAAATTGAAAATGCTCTAAATTTATCTTTAAATATTCGCGCTCTCGAACTCCCTAATCACTTTGATAACATTTCAAAAAATATCTTGCAGCTGCAGAAGTATGTAGCAGGTTGTAACATTTTCTTAAGGAGTTATGATGTCGAAAGGTGTCATCAAAATATCCAAGAGTTAACAAATAAATTAAGAGATTTAGAAGAAAGTCTTTTACCAAAAAAGAAGTTTGGATTTAAGAATAAAAATAAATATATTTCGAAAGAACAGAAAGCAAAAGTTAATGGCCATTCAAGGGATACAGTAGATTTTGGTAAAAAAACTATTATAAATCTTAATGAGAATTTTTGTGGTTTTGAAAACAGAAAAAATGAAACTTTATTATTAAAAACTTCTGAGATTTTAAAGAAAGATGTGACAATACGAAAATTAGAAAATTGTGTAGTAAAATTATATGGCAGTCCATCAACTATACATTTAAATCAGTTAAGGAATTGTGTGATATTTACTGGTCCAGTTTCTACATCTATTTTTGCTGATGATTGTACAAATTGCTATTTAATTATTGCTTGCCAACAACTAAGATTGCATAGTTCTACAAATATTCATATTTATTTACACGTAACCAGTAGAGCAATTATGGAGGATTGCAAAAACGTTTTAATAGCACCTTATAATCTTATCTATGAAGGCATTGGAGAAGATTTTATTACTTCTGGTTTGGATATGAATACTAACAATTGGACCGCAATTGATGATTTCAATTGGTTAAACACTGAAGTGAAATCACCAAACTGGAGTGTTTTGGATGAAAATGAAAGGATTTCAGACTGGAAGAATTTTACTTTGCCTTGTGGATAAATATCAAAATTATTATTATGCTAGTGATTACTAATAAATAAAAATAATATAATAGTATTTGTTTTTCTTTTCGATATTTTGCATTAAATAATTAAAAAGCTGATACCTCCAATCTTACCACTACCATGTTTAATGTGCATAAATCGAATCATGCTATTAAAATAGTTTTCATGCAAAACAAAAATAGTAATATTACAAATTTCAATCAATGTAAAGTCATATGAAACTACTTTTTTAGTAAACTGTTTAGACTTTTAATGGATAATATATTATTGTTAGTTTACTTAGTTTTTCTACTGAACCCATTAAAGCCTTATAGAAAAAGTTAGATTTATAAAACGATAAATTAATAAAGCTCTTATTTTTTGAAGTAAATGGTGTAGCAAGCTTATATAAATGTGATTTAGTAATACAATAAAATAATTTATTTAAATAATAAAATCAGTATATGCGTAATACTAATTTAGAACTATAACTATTCATATATTAAGTATTTACTTACACATCTAAAATGTGATAACATTAAAATGTATTATAAGTATATTTAAGTAGGCACAAAGAAAATATCGCGCTCGTTTTACCTATTAAGTTACCATATGGTAATTTCCTAATTTTTTAAAGATATTCAAAAGCTACTAATTTTTAAACCCTTAGAAGACTTGTGATTTACTACTTTTGAATAAAAAATTTACATGTTATATCTAACATTTAGTAATTTCAGAAAAGTGCAAAAAAGAAGATAAAATGGTATGATGCTCAGGTATTGTGAAACGTAAGAATAATAAATCATATATGAAGAATAATCTGAATTAAGTTAGAAGAACGCAATTTCTTTAAAACTCTGACGTAAAATAAACACCCTGCAATTAAATACTTCAGTACTAAAATTTATCACAAAAACTATTAAGTTTAACTCATACAAAATTCGACCTGTAATACAACAAATTTAAACTCTGCTTATGATCTGCATTTGTTGTATTCGTCATTCTTTCATTTTCAACTGCTTTAGAATTTGATCAGAGACGACCTTTGTTGCTTTACTCGCATTTGGTATTAAAAATCTATCCATATCAGAAATAATTAAAGAGTCACCATTTGGTACGCCGTACTTAAACGTAATTAGTTCAGGGTGACGCTTTTTTGCTGTTATTTTAACAATTGCAGATAAAGGTCTTCTGACCATTACTTCAGCCGTTCCTTTCTTCTCTGGAAGTTCTCTTAAAACAATCAAATGAGATTCGGTAACTATTAGATGACTTTTGTACATAAATCCATTAAGTTTTACTTCTTGGCATGGGAAATGTTCTATGATATCTGAATTTTTCAACCAATTCTGTATCGTTACTATTTCTCTGGTATCTTCATCATCGCCGCCCTGCAGAACCACACTTATAATTTCAATCGTTCTACATTAATCAACAAATATATAAATTCCAATATTTTACTTCAAAAATGATAATATCAAATATCAAAAAGTATTTAAACAGATCGTTTATAAAATTTATTATTGACTGTGTATTGTAATAAGGAAGAATGTGCAGCTAGGAATTTTAAAACTTGTAAAGTGGTTGCCTAAGGAATAGAAAGGGTTACGGACAAAGGGATAAATAATCAAGCATTTTACCTGAATACTAGCAATATTATCTTGATCATCATCAATACTAAAAACGGGAGCAACATTTCGATATCTTTTGCCCAACTTATCAGTACTGGAGACGTGCCTTTCTTGTATTACATTGTTATTGGGATTTACAATATATTCAAACAATTTCCCTTTAACTTCGGCCGATTTCGATTTCATAGCAGCCGAAATTTTCCCAAACAAATCATTTGAAGATGTAGATTTTGAATTTCCTTCTGTATCTTTTAAAGTAACATTGGGAGCACACACTATGCAAATATTCGAATTGTGATCTTGTAAGTAATCCGCAGCGTGCTCTCCGAAGTAATTATGAACCGCAATATAGCCGCCAGTTAATAACGAAACGTATTGGGTATGTTTTTGAAGAAAAGAGGCAACAACCATGTGAGTATATTGGTCTTCCTCATTACGTCCAGATCCCAAAAAGCACAAGTGCTCGCCACCTATTAAAAATGTTTATTCAATCTCTAGAAATTCATTCCTACCCAAAGATTGTAAAATTAACTTTGCTAACGATTGTTCTAAGCTAATTACGCGTCTATAATCGTAATCTCGTTTTTGTTCTCAAAAAGATCATAATTTAGCAATGATATAATGCAATGTTAAATACACTCAGTTCTTTACTGTAAATGTTAATACCTGCACTAGAATTAACTGCAATTGCTTGTTTTTGTGCTGACAAAAGTCCCTGAACAGCTGTTAAAAATGCATTAGGTTCTTGAAGCATTAAATTGCAATCGAGATGAAAAGCAGTTGGTAAATGTCCAGCATTATATTGTTCAATAGGACGGCAATCAACAAGAAAAAATCTTACAGTCTCCATAGTCGTACTTCTAATTGACTCTGTATTTTCCACCTGTTGCAACAGTAACAGTAAATTAAATTGATAATTCAATCATTCAAAAACTTTACCAATTCACTGACAGAAATAGGCAAGCACAAAGCTTGAGAAACAACAGCAGAGTCCTCTTCTCTCCCACTGTAAAGCGTTTGCATAAGGTCAGTTCGAAAAGATGATGGAGTTTTCATAGCATAATATTGGGCTAATGAACAAAAGTCGCCAACATCATCTGCTTCAAGAGCACATGGCATATTTACAAGACTAGCAGCTATAGCTTCTTGACTTTCATTTTTCATTAACATAATTTGTTCTCTAGCGTTTATAACCATTATTAAAGACAAGAAAAATATAAAGAACGGATCAGACTGCTGAAAGTAATAATCCCACATATTTATAACAACTGGTAAACCACACGTTGCAGCAAATAATGACTGAAACCACATCAAACAATACATGTCTGGTGTTATACGTTTTGTATCTAAGAAGGAGCATAATTCTGGATCATGATAAAGTAATAGTAATCGTAATATATGAAAAGCATTCCCAGTTTTTCGGTTTGAGCTTTGTGGAATATAAGTATCACGAATAGCTTCAAATAAATTATATGTAGTAGATCTTGGCACTTTAAGGGCTAATAAAGGTAATAAAATATCAATCCATCCATTATTTCTCTCATACTTCAAATTTCTACTTTTGCAGTAAAAGGTTAATATCGATTCCAAATCAGATACAACTGACAATTTATCTTCTTCGTCATTTCCAAGTTTAGATACGAAATTAGCACAATCCTCTCTTAATGTTGTCTGGTTAGGAAGATCAAAAATCTCATTAAAATGATCCAATTGATTGCCTTTATCTCTCACATCTAAGCAAATCTATAAAAGCATTCTTTTCATAAATATACTTTCCACAAATAATGAACAGCTTACTTGCCAAACTTCAGACCGTAAATTTTCTGGTAATGGCTTTCCTTTACAAATACAATAAATATCTGTGGCTGAACATTCTTCCAAAAGTGCATTCTCCAATTCTGCTATCCTAAACATGGCAATGTGTCAACAACAAACTTCTACAAAGATTTTGTAATGTATCAAACAAAATCTTACCAATTATTATCTTCATCTAAATTAGCCATTTTGTCATATTCAGTTATCTGCTATCTGTAAGTTTACAGATAAGATTTCAACGTGTACAATTCTCTTTAATGACAGGTGTACTAATTATGTCAAACAAACTTTAACTACAAATCAGCTGATCAAACTGTTGCATTCAATAGATTTTTCAAATGTTATACAATAATATATTTTAAACAAGTTATGGAGTTATTATAGTTCAAATTTATAATTATCGAATCCTATTCAATGTTTATTAAATACAAAATTACTTGTATTTATTTATCAGTGGAATTAATTTAATTGATAATTTTACAGTAGCATAGTGGAATGTAGCTCTCCCATAATTCCACTGACGTTTTCCACCTTTTTATCAATGCTTCCGAATCTAACCTATATCTTTTTATCCTTGTGGTTCTGTACGAATACTATAAATGTCATTGTGTAAAATTTAAAAATAGTGCTTAATTAAAAAGAAATGTCTACAAATGCGGGTGGAGGTTCACCGTTCCCAAAATGGCAACTAGCGCTTGCTTTAAGTGCCACTGGAGCTATTGGTTTATGGTACTGGTACCTCAGACAGCAAACTAAAGAAGTAAAAAAGGCCACATTATCAAATATAAAAGGCTCTATATCTATAGATGACGCTAATGAAGATCCAGAACTTGACGAAACTCCATTCCAGCAAACACAAAGATTTAAAAATGAAGGTAACATTTTATTTAAAAAGGGCAAATTTGACGAAGCTATAAGCATGTACAACAAAGCCATAGATATTTGTCCGGAGGGCCATGCCTTAGATTTAGCAACATATTATCAAAATCGTGCTGCAGCTTACGAACAATTAAAAAAATGGAGTTCTGTTATAACCGATTGTACAAAAGCATTGGAACAAAATAAAAATTACGAGAAGGCCTTAGCTAGAAGAGCAAGAGCTTATGAAGCCATCAAAAATTGGAGTGATTCTTTGGATGATATAACTGCAACATGTCTATTACAAAACTTTCAAAATTCAAACACTTTGTTTATAGCTGACAGAGTTTTAAAAAACCTTGGTCAGCAACACACGGTAGAGGCTGTTAAACATAAGAAACCCAAGCTCCCATCATATCAATTCATTAAAACCTACTTCACATCATTCTCTGAGGATCCAGTTTATAAAAAATTGATGGATACAGAAGAGCCTCTTGGCAATGGAAATCTTACAGGTTTTTTGAAAGCGAAGTTAGCTTTTGCCACAGAACATTTCGAGGATATTATTGCTGCATGCACAGAAGAAATTAATTCAAGCGAATCAGAATCTTCTTATATTTTAGAATCGTTATCTTTAAGAGCATCTTTTTATTTACTCTCTGGTTGTCAAAAAGAAGCTCTTGAAGATTTTAAAACAATTATTGACACTCAAGATGCCGAACCAAAACTTAAAGTTAACACTTTAATCAAAAGAGCTTCTTTATATTTGCAGCTTGAAAATACAGATGAGTGCTTGAAAGATTTTTCTCTTGCTGCCGAATTAGGTCCAGACGTCTCAGGTATTGTCCTTTCTTTTAACATTGTTCTGTGTATTAATTATGCGTTTCCTATTTTATAGACGTATTCCATCATAGAGGACAGGTCAATCTACTCCTCAATAATACTGAAGAAGCAAGAAAAGACTTTGACCGTGCTGTTTCCTTAAATCCTGATTTCGCCATTGCAGTTGTTCAGAAATGTTATGCGGATTACAGACACGCAGTTTCAGTCCAAAATATAGATATGCTTATGAATAATATGTCAGATTTTGAAAATGCAACCAAGCGCTTCCCCACTTGTTCGGAAGTATTTGTTTTGTTTGGTCAAGTTCTGACCGAACGTGAAAAATTCGAGGAAGCGACAAAATTATATACAAAAGCAATTGAAATTGAACCTAAAAACGCGTCTATACTTGTACATAAAGGGTTATTAATCCTACAGTCTGAAGGAAATCTTGAAAAAGCCGTAGAACTTATGAAATCGGCTATAAAATTAGATGAAAAGTGTGCATTTGCGTATGAAACATTAGGAACAATCGAAGTACAAAGGTAATAGCGTAACTTTACTACCACTTAACTTGAAATAATATTTTTGTTTGTACAGGGGTAATTTAGTGATTGCTGTAGATCTCTTTGATAAAGCCATTGATCTAGCAAGAACTGAAGCCGAAATGACTCATTTGTTTTCATTAAGAGATGCTGCTGCTTCTCAATTAAGAGTTACAACGAAACTGGGGATTGGACCACAAATTGCAAAAACAAGCTTAACATAGTATAGTCTACAAAAATACGTAGTAGCCTTCAAATTATTTTAAATTACTAGTTTTATACGAAAAAATATATAAAATCATATTGTTCCTCTATTATGCATTTTATTTGTTTCTGTTGTAATCTAAGAAAGATGTACTTATCAAAATGACTGCACAATATTTGTAAGAGAATTATGTTCAATAATATACTCATTACAGTGGTTGTTACTTGTGTGGTTTTGTAGTAAATTGTAAAATATTGTTGATATGTTAAATTGAATATAATTAAGTCTATTTAAAATTAGTTTACTTAAAAAACCATTACTAAAAGACACCCAACCTTCCAATCTGGTTTAATCTGACGGAATTAAAACATTATGACAAAAATTTACAATATTTACCATTTATTATACATACTACATTAAATGATTCGTTTAAACATCATAACCAACAATGTGACGTTTTCCAATACATTCACCTACAAAGAACCAGCATGCAACTTCTACGGTGACTAAAGTGTTTAACCATGCCTCTTTAACTGTAGTTTGTTTCCAAGCCCCATTTTTGAACCCCGTTAATAATTTGCCAATTCCAGCTCTGATTTGTGGAATTTCAGTGGGCGATGGAGGTGTTAATTCGACTTTGGCGTATTTTAAAAATACTTGGAACCGAGGCTGAGCAAATTCAGAAGCCGCTAAAATATATGAAATGTAAAATTTGAGGTTTTCGAGGTTAAACTAATTATGTAACCAATGATATAATACAAGAGTAAAATGAATGTTATTACTTACACTTTATAAGACCGGGTATTTTGTTAGCTAATTGTCCTGCCATTTTGATTACTGAATTAAAACAGATATATTGTACTAGAGCCGAGACCAAAAATTTTTGACACTATTTCACCTAATGGAGTGGACTGGCTGCATTCAGTGCGTGATATGTGGAACGCAGGGATTTTTATATGAAATCCATGGTTGAATTTAACCTCAAATTATGTGATAGTAGTTATTTTTATTTTAAATTTAAACAAATACCGTTCATATTTAGAATTTAAATAGAATAAATAGCAGCGGTATGTCAAATGAAGCAAGATATAAGCTCCTTTATGACGAAGTAGAATTACATTCTTGTCTTGATCTCCCCTTTGGGAAATTTGCTTGTACAACAGTAGCATTACCACTTATAGCATTTGTATTTTGTGTATTTTACTCTATAGTTTACAACTTTGAAAGTACAACATTTTCACATTGTCAAGTATTTAACTTTTTGCCATCAATATCGTCGGCTATTGGTAATTTTTCACCACAGAAAGAGGTATGGCAAGCAGCAATAGCTTTACATGCAATCCCAAGATTCTGTGTAGCAGCAGCATATTTACAATACCATAAAGAAGTTTTATATCCATGGGCCTTTTTCATGAGTATGGTGGCATGCATATTAAATATTACAGAAAATTTTGCTCTGATAGTGTTGTCCTTTTGGACATCCTCAGAAAATTATCGTAAGAACAAATATTACTACATTTAAAAAATTTTGTGTGTTAACATGTTAATAATTTCTAGCCATCCATAAAACTGCCTTTGTAACTTTTATAATAACTTCAGAAATATATATGTTGATAGCTTGGCTTTTAAATAAACGTTGCAGAAAACATCAACGTAATTCAGCCGAAGTAAAAAGTTTAAAATGGAAAAGAAGACTGGTTACCTTTAACATATCATGCATTCTTATTGCAACGTATTTTTTTATAAGACACAATACATGGTGTGAAAACTATGGTAAGCAATTTTAAATTTATTATAAATGAAATATTTTTTAAAAGATTTTGATAAAACTGATAATTAATAAATATGATAGTAATTGAAAATATGATTACAGTGTATTCTGCTTTTGCATTTTTTGAATACATGGCAGTATTATCGAATATGGCTTTCCATATGACAGCATATTTAGATTTTAAAGATAGGAATTTAATTATTTCAAAATCTGGCGTGGCCTTAAAATATAACAGATAACAGTTAATAACTTAGGTGTAAGATAATTTTAGAATAGTTGTAGTGTGAAAATGTGATCTTTATTTTACTTATAACTTGTTTTGGTTAAATCAACCCAATGTAATGAGTATAATAATGAAATTGTGCAGTACTCAGACAGATGAAATCGTATTATTACTAATTTTATATTAAAATATGGCGCTATGGTTTATTAATGCAGATATAAACAGAGTTGAAAGTTTCTTTAAGTATTAAAGTACCTAAATATGTTCTACTACTATTTCAACTAAGAAATTGTGCAGGAAATTTTCTATTGCATATTGTGTTTTTTTGTAACAACCTAATTGAATGTAAAAAAGAAACGTAAAATTTTGACCAAAAACTTATAAGTTAATGGAAATAAAAACATGTTCATAAAAAATAAGACTAACTCGATATATACATAGCAAAAATATAAAAAATCCTACCTTTTATTAGATTATTAGGGCACAATGTTCCTGCATATTTTAAGGATCCTGAAACAAAAAGAAAATTGAATTTAGAAACTTATAATATTAATGAGGACTTATTACTAATATCAATTGCTATTTTTACTTTAAATTAAGTATTAAATAGTTATATTCATATAACATAATTTTTAAATAGTTGTTTTATGCCAGTATAATGATCATTACAATTATAATTAATACAAAAAAATGTATTCTCTGCTTGCAGATGAACAAAAATATTTTAAATTAATTTTTGTTAATTTTGCCAACTAATAATTATGAATTTTAATAAAATAAAACATCTAATAAATGAAACACTGTAAATTTTATATTGATTTATGTAAATTGTAGAAAATCAAAACTTGAATTGTACATACACCGAAGATAAGCAATTACTAAGCCGAATAACATTTTTAATGTAGATACAGCAAATATTAGATATTTAAACAAGTTATGTATAAGTAGACTCCAAAATGGCATTATAAATTTTGATAATCGTAAATTGAATAGGTAATCTATATACCTGTAAATTCCAAAAGCAACTATTTATAAAATGCACGAAAGAATTTGAAAGTATACATTAAATGTTAACGTATATAATATCTGCACAAACATTTTAAAAATCTAAGAATCTCAGAGTTTTGAAATCTACATTGAAATAGTTGGATTCAAACGTATTTTATACGTCAGAATATTTTAGTTCTTCAATTTAAAATATTTTGATAATTTTTTTTTAATATTAAAAAAATGGGGTACATAGTTATTGTATTTTGTTAAATATTTAGAAATGTTATTGTGTTCAAGAATGTATTGTTTTTTTATTATCTTACTTAATTGTAATAAAATGAATTATTTACTAAAATATATTAATAATTTTTATGTAAGGACGTATTTCGATTACTTAATAGTTTTAAGACTTTTTGTTGATTCAAAAGAACGGTGCAAGGTGTATGTTGTTGCTAAATGTGACGGTATTAGTGCAATTAGTATACATTTTTTTTAAATAATTGTATAACAGTATTTTAAAATGTAAATAAACGTTAATACGTTAACGCGTTTTTTGCTTTGAATCAGTTTATATTAAATTTAATTAGATTTATGAGAAAAAAACAGCTTTTTAAACGTAGAACTCTTTATTTGAATATCGCAAATAGACTTTTAAATTGTAGGCCAGCCATACAATTAACATTTATAAACTTTTTTCTATCACAATCGGAGTAACATTCACATTATTTGGAAGACGCGAGTCCAAACTGTTTTTCTAATTTATCAGCTATCATTTTGGCAATTGCTAAAGAACTTGTGGCGCCTGGCGATGGTGCATTTCTGCAATGTAATATTCTTTGTCCTAAAATATTTGTACCCATATCAAAAATAAAATCGTCAACTAAGTTTCCTTTAGGATCTAAAGCTTGTGCTCGAACACCAGCAGGCCCTCTTTTAACATCACTTACTGTTAAACTTGGAACAAATTTTTGCAGGTCTTTCACTTGAAGAGCCATAAAAATAGATTTTAATACTTCGGTAGTACCTGCTACCAAGTATTTGCCAGCAAGTGTACGAAAACCTGCATATTTTAAGGAATCAAATAATTCTGATATGTTTATATCAGACCATCTAAAAAAAAAAGATTCTCATATCGTAAATTTAAAGAAGCTATACATTTGCAATGAGGCATTTATAAAATATTTAAAAACATTATTGCAAGTGTATTTTATTAAATCAGATACCTATAGCCTTCTCTTTTGAAAGCAAGAAGCGCGTTGGGGCCTAACCAGACACTCCCATCCATTCTAGGTGTAAAATGTACACCCAAAAAGGGAAATCGAGGATCTGGAACTGGATAAATATTTCCCTTAATCATGTGACATTTATCAGAGTTTAATAATAGGTATTCTCCCCTAAATGGCACTATTCGAGGTTCTCTTGAACATCCAGAATATTCGGCCAATTTATCCGAGTATAGGCCTCCACACGTTAATACATATTTTGCTCTAATTTGTTTACCATTCTTTGCTACTAAAACTACTGGATGATCAGCATTATTTGCTTCATTAAAGTTGTTTACCTAATTATAAACCAATTAGTACCCATTTTGTCATTTGTTTAATTGTATTACCTCAAAATTTAAGTAAACATCACCACCCTTCTCTTTAAAGTCGGTTGCGTAGCTTTCTGTGACTATACCAAAATCAACAATGCCTGTATGTGGTGACCACAAAGCTTTAAGACCCTGACAATATGGTTCTATTTCCTGTATCTTTTTCCCATCAATCATTTGCAAATCAGCAACTCCATTTTTCTTGCCACGTTCGTATAAATTAAGCAATCTTTCTACTTCAACATTATCAGTTGCAACTATGAGTTTTCCAACTTTTTTATAAGGAATATTTTTCTCATCTAAATATTTGTAGGTCAACTTTAAACCTTCTACACATAATTTAGCTTTTAAGGAACCGGGTGTGTAGTATATTCCTGCATGTATTACACCACTGTTGTGACCACTCTGATGATAGGCTAATTTAGGTTCTTTTTCAACTATTGCCATCCGTAAGTGTGGGTGTCTGTTGAGACATTCTCGAGCAGAGGCCACTCCAACAATTCCACCTCCGACCACGACAATATCATAATCTGAGGATCTAAAATCGTTTTCTCTTTTCTAATAGATCATGATTAAGTGTACATGCAAGAACTGCGAGTATTTCTTGATGTTGTACATAATGGTTAGCTTCAATGTCAGCAATTACACTAAGCTGTGATTTTCGAAAAGCACATGCATTACTAACCTGTTATTTATTGAATTAGAAGATAATGTACGAAAATTAAAAAAATGACTTTTGGTCATAGACGACCTAAGTAAAGCTGACATTATTGTAGGTTAGTTTATGGTAGTCTTTAAAACATATCAGCAGAGTGGAAAATGTGAGATGTTCTTTCAGACTATTGATTAGGATTGTACTTGCTTTACATTTTGAAGTACTTTTAGTTATTAACCTTCGAATTTATACGCACGTGACAACCACATAATTGACGTTTAAGAAAATACTAGAACACGCATGAGTAATATAATTACTTTTGTCGCAAAGCGATAGATGGCCGTACTTTAGTATTTTAAATTTCTATTATAATTCTTAAAAAGATTTATAATTATTTGTATTAAATAAGTGATATACATTTAATTAGCTTTATAAATAACTTTTTAGCAAAATGTCTTAAAATTTTTCTGTAATTTGCAAATTTTCTAGTAACGTTCTAAGTTATATTTGTTGATGATGAATTGAATAAATATTGATAAAGTTATGAAAATAAAAGATAAAGTCATAAGTATAACCTGAGAGCGCTCTTATTTTTTTCTAAATATTTTTGACAAAAACATTCGCTTAATTTCGAGAATCTCCGAGTTGTTTCGAGAGTTGTTTTCAAACAAACGTTGAACGCTGTAGAAGCCGGTGTGTTGTAAGAGTTTGAGGAGGTAGATTTGAACGTGCAGCTTAGTCGAGTTCCGTATTTCGTAGAGAATGGAGGAAGAGCTGCGTTGCGCCACGTGCAAACAGTTTTATAACAACCCCGTGTTGTTGCCGTGTTATCATGCTTTATGTTTAAATTGTGCGGTGCATTTGCAACAACCGGCTCAGAACTCCGGAGCCGGTGCCGGTTCGGCTACCGTTTCTGAAAATGCAGAAAGCGTAGCTTCCGGTAGCTCCGGTGATTATCAAGAAAGCGACAAATTATCAATTCTTAGCGAAACCGATAGCGGGGTGGTTTGCACCTCCAGACCTAACAGTTACGTAGGCACCCCCAACGGATTACTTTTCCCGAGCGCATTATCACTTGCATGTCCAATTTGTCATAAGTTGGTATATTTCGACGAAAACGGTGCACATAACTTACCCAAGTATCGCGTCATGCAAACAATTGTTGACCGATACAGCGAAGTTCGAAATTTAACTTTGAAATGCCAAATGTGCGAAAATGAGCCGGCTAACGAAGCCACCGTTATGTGCGAACAATGCGAAGTTCTTTATTGCGAAACATGTAGGGAATCCTGCCACCCTTCACGTGGCCCATTAGCTAAACACACCTTGACTGAACCAAAACGCGGACGAGTTATTGGTCACAAGGGCAAAGACGGTAAATGTCCCGAACACGAAGAAGAAACTATTACCATGTTCTGCATGGTGTGTAAACTTGGTGTATGTGCCCTGTGCTTGATGGATTCTCGCCATGCTTCTCACGATGTTCAGGCCATCGCCTCCATGTGCAAGGCTCAAAAGGTCAGTCTCCGTTACATTGCATTTACTAGATTATGTGACAACTTTCTATTTTTTTATTTTCAAGGTAACGTTTTGTGCGATTTTACCAAAGGCTTACTTCCTTATACTCATTATCAAATTGAAGCTATTGATGGTTTTATATAAAATGACCATGGGTTTTTATTTTGAGCCATCTGTCTTCTTTTGAAAAATCTGTCCTGTTTTAGTCCCTTTCTTAACATGATAAAATGTTTTGTGCTTTTTTATATTTATTATATGGTTTGAATAAGTTCAAAAACATGTAAACTGATCCTCCTATTCGAACGTCGCACAAATTCAATAATTCGATATAGAATCGTGATCCTATATCTTGATATTGTATTTGAAGATTTGCGATGAAGATTATATATGTAATTGCATAATTGAATAAAATACAAATTATTTTAAAGATTTTTTAAATGAATCCGATTATACTGTAATAAAGTGTATTTTAACATTGTTCTTTTTTGCTTTGATGGAAAAATCTCCACTTGTGTCTTCTTTTGTATTTTGTAAGATTTGGTCACATTCTTTTATGACACAGATTATCTAAACGTATTGAAGAGATCCACTTCATATGATGCAGCTTTTTTCGAATTTAGCACTGTCGATGTGTTTCGCAGGTCGATGATTATTAAAATATAAAAAAGTTCCAATCAATTTTGCGATTAAAAGTGTAATAGCAAAATGTTTGAAGGTACTTATTAAAAAAGTCATTTAATGAAATTGTTGCGTAAAGAGAAATAGTTACTTTCTCTAATACATTAAAAAAGACGTGCTTAATCAAAAAGTCGACGGTATTATTAAACAGAAGCTGTGGCTTGTGGAAATTGGAGAAATTAACACTAATCCAACACTCAAATGAAACTAAATCTTACCACAAATGGTCTAAATTAAAGCTATTACAGGACTGCGAATTGTTTTTTTTTCCTAAATTCCGCCTTTCACGAATTGATACGAAAAACTTCAATCAAGTAAAAGATTTTAGAAGCTATTAGTTTGTTTTTTAAAGAGCGGCGACACTAATTTATTTTTCAGAGTTTTTAATGGGTTTTTATTTGTAATGCAATTTTACCTCACAGAAATTACTTCATACAATTTTTGAAATTCAAATATCTATAAAAGTTACCGCAATACAAAATTATTATTCATATGAATACGTGATATTATTTTGGTAATAGTACCTATAAAACCGTATGCAAAAGTATTAGGCAACTCTTTTAGGTCATATTATCTCAAACGTAATGCGTAGATTTGACTTTTGAATATTTGTGGCATAATTTAAAGAAAAGTATATTATACGTATAATGCCGTATAAATATAATACGATATTTACGATATACGATTTGATGTGTACGCTATGACTGAGAAGATCTGCGGGGGCCGATTTTCTTAGCTAAGGGATATCCCTCCGATTACATTTGTAATTTGATGAATAGCTTTATGGATTAGTTTCAGATTTGTTATTATATAATTAAGACTGCTTATCAATAATTTAAATATGTATATATTTATTTTGTACCTGAATTTATAAAAAAAGTATCTACCTTTTCGAGCATTATTATCTCTGTCAGTGCACAATCAATTTAAAAAACTGAAACGTATTAATTATTTAATTAATTATGTTTTTAAAAGGTAACAACACTATTAAGACTCCGTTGTACGCGAACACTGATTTAATACTGATTTATTTTCGCTTTGACCAAAGAAAAGACCTTTTTTGTTATCGAATATTTAATTTAAACATAAATAAATACGAAAATATATTTCTTTATCTTTAGCGCAGATGTGACGTAGAAGAACAAAAACTTCATTCTACAAATCGTATGACTTTTCTTGCAAATAATAGATACACGAAGAATTTCTTTTGAAAACGTGGAAATATTTAAATAAAGCAGTAGCATCAAACTTTTTTTAATATAAGAATATTTAAAAAAAAGGGCAATGCACCCGAATACTAAAAAAAGGATGCCGCAAAACATTAACAAGTCTAAGAAAGGTTTGGTATTAATTGATTAAAATTGAAAATATTGTTTTTGAAGTCTTGGGGCTGTAAGGTAAAACGCCTAGTGAATGACCGTTACGAGAAATAATGTTTATAACAATTCAAAAACATTCATTTATATTTATGAAATATTTATTTATGCAATCTTGTATGTTTTCTTTTTCATTTAAGTGAAAAAACTGAAAGTAATACTCAAGTGGATAACTAAAATAATTAAATTTATATTGCAGTTTGCAAGATATCAATATAATGGTGAAACTTTGAAGGACGCAAGTAACAAAGATGGGCGTAACCTTCTAAGCGCCAACAAAACTTAGATTTATAGAATATCAAAAGGTGCTTTAATAAAAAACACTACACACATAGTGTTTAATATCAATTTTACAAAATTTTATGAATTAGTCGTTTTTAATAGGCGAATTTATTAATCAGTCATTCACTGGGCTATACCCCAGTCATGCATTGAACGAAAGTAGTCGTTTAATGCACTTTTTATTTTATACTCCTTATAATTGATTTTTTACTAATTTGTTTACTATTTTTTGATATCAAAATAGTTCTGGATGCAACAAATCGGTCATTCACTGGGCGTTTTACCCTAAGCTATTATACAAATTGCAAAACTAAAAATAAAGTCATTATTTTCGGATAATTTATTTTGATTATAAGTATCTCTTTTCTGCATACAATTAAAAGAAATTATTTTTAAGCCACCCATTTAATTGTTTGGTTTAAAGGTATTCATAATCAAAGATTAATATATTTTGCAACAACTACACTAAAATGTGCTTTGTGGAATTCGAAGCAAAGACTGGTAACCTATCCAATTTCAGTGGATTCTATTCTATTCAATTTAGTTTTCAGACAGCCGTTAGGGTATTCAATAAATTTAATTAAAATTGATATTCCGAATTTTGCGTTGCATACGCAAATATTTATCCAACAATACGGTCTTTCATAAACCATTTTAATATTTAAAGGGTTATTTAACGTAAATATTTAATCTATTACTTCGGTCTGATTAAATTAAATAATAATTTGAGCATTAATATCTTATCTGTAGTATAAATTTATTAAAACAGATAACGAGTAATTACCTTTAATATTCGTTTATACGCTTTTGTATTGTGAGATTACGCATCATCTTTATTGATATACGTAATCCCAAAAGTACTTCACATACGGCGCAGTAGAAAAATAGCAAATATAAAATATTGTTATTGTTTTCATGAGTTATGAAAAATCGCTTGGACTTAAAAAAGTGACAATGAAATAAAAGGAAAGCCGTGAGAACTAAAATAATCTAAACAAAGAACGAACCCTAAAAATAGCCTTGTCCTAAATCGACCACCGCTAGATTATTAAAATTACCGCTATGAGTTGCCCTTATTTATTTAGTAATTATGTTCAGGATTTATTGAATTGTATTAAAAACGTGTTGGAGGAAATTGGTGTCCAATACATTGAGTCGTTAACCATTTAAAATTCATTAAGCTCCTACGAAAGGGAAACTTCTATTTTTATAACGTAATAATGAAAAATGCGCGGGTGCTTTGGAATGGATGTCGAGGAAACTTAGGACTTAATGTCATGAATTATGTAATGAGTACTTTATAAAAAAGAGCACACGTGAAGTGTCATTTAAATGTGCTTCGTATCTACATAATTAAAATGTAATTTGGTGAACAAATTTGCATTTAATAAGGTTAGTTTTGTACAAAAAATTTCATCAAAATCTTTTGATGAAATTTTAGTAAGAGCAATTATAATAAACTTGAGTTTGTGAAACATCAGTCTACATATATTAGAATAATTTTATACACAGCCATCAATCTTAAATCTTAGAATGTTGAATTAAAATTTTTGTCTATAGAGAAAATTGCTTTTTGAGAAAATTGCCAAATCCAAAAGAACACCTTTATAGGTGTTTAGGCCACACGAACAAAAAATAATAGAACCTTTTGTAAATATGGTTTCAGGTAAAAACGTGAGCAAAACTTGTAAGTAAGGATTAAAAATTAAGTGTTTAGTAAGCCACAAGTTTTTGAAAGCCTGATTCGTTCTATGCTGCTGACAATAATCCGCATAACTGTAAAAAGATACCAAACTGCAAAATGAATTGAAAAATTTACATCAGAAACGGTAAAATGGATAATCTATTATTTTCAGACGAATTTACTAAAATAAATTTATCATTAAATATGACCAATAATTGTAAGAGTAGGTATTTATGTTGGTTATTTTGGTGATTTTGTATGTTGATGGCACTAGTATCAGAAATAGCACTTACGTACAGTCAAATCTCGTTATTCACGGTTCCGTTATTCACGTATTCAGTATTCGCCGATTAAAAAATTGCGACCACTTTTTATATTAGCGACTGAAAATGTTTTTATTCGCGAATCTAAAATTAACGATACTCAAAATTTTTGTCCCCGATAAGTTTCGTGATGTCATATTAAAAGATATTGGGCGTTAACATTATAATTAATTATACATACCTATGTATGTAATAGGTTTTTTTTGTGTTTATGGAGAGCAACCGAATTGTATAATTCGAGCGAAAAGTTGTACTTTTTCGATAAAAGTAGAGGATATACAAAATCGAATGCTAGAATAAGTTAACTTGACAAGAACGTTTCGTTTTTTTTATCCGATCAAAACATATCTCTTCAATGCTCTCTTAATGCATTTTTTATATTTTTTTAATAATCCACTTAAAAGTCCCATATTAGTCAAATTTCTGACGAAAGCTAATTTTTAATTTGAATCTACTCATACAAACAGTTACCTTTGGGATATAATTTTTTTTACATGTATTTTTTACTAATTATTTTTAATTATTTGGATATTAAAAAAAATACCAAAATGATCAGTTTAACTCATATAAAAATGTGTATTTGAGTAGTTTAAAAATCTTAACTCTCTGTATTCCATATTTACAAATAACTACGTTAATTTTGTATCTAGTTTTAATTATACAGATAATTAATGTAAAAGTGTCTTAATAGTTTTATTAGAATAATGAGGAAATAGAACAATGTGAACTGTAAGAGTAGATGACAGATGATTAATTAGGAAAGTTTAGTTGGTATTGCTAAGTAAATTAGGTCATATGATCTTCAATTAAGATTGATTTCACACTACAACAATTCATTACAAACAATAAGGTACAATTTTGAGGTGGCTTTAATTACTGTTTTTCTCCCGACTTCAATCTTATAAACCATAGATTTCCCCAAAAACCCGAACATTAATTTTTAGATAATTCGAGCACGTCAATTTTGATTAAAATTCATGGCAATACGAAAATATATATACAGTCGAACCTCGATAATCCGAATTTTTGATAACTCGAACCTGTTTCCCTAGGACTTGCCTATTTCAATATTAATATATTTATATCGATAACTCGAATTTTTGATAGCTTGAATTATTTTTAGTTTCTCTTCAACTTCGACTTATCGAGGTTCGACTGTATATGTATTTTTAAATGTAAACGGTATTTTATGCTTTTTCTATTTATTACAACCATTATATCTGCAGATAAAGGACATTGTACACTATTACAGTGATTCTCACATTTTTATTTAATGAGATTATATATGTTTAATTAATTTCAGTTAAATTATTCAAAATAATCCATATGTAAATTGAATTTACCTATGAATGTAATTTGACTAATGAAAATCGTTGCAATATCAATATTTTGATGTACACCTTCTATCGAGTCCGTTTGTTACGTATTTAGGTCCTCTGTTATGTTGAGTTTTCGGTGCCTTGCAGGCTTGATATATATGTCTTTGAACTTTACCAGGAGTGTTAGTTGAAGTTTGCCGGTTTTTTCAATAAAGAAAACACTTAATTCTCAAGGGAATCTCAAAAATTTTTTATTCAAATTATTGACCATTGGATTCTACACATTTTGCCCATCTTTCAGGCAAATCATGGATACCATTCCAAAAAAACTTTTTGTCTTTCGAGACAAACCATTCGACGAGCCATTTTTCGACTTCTTCAAAATTGGGAAAGCGTTGCTCTGCGAGTGAGTGTCCCATCGATGCGAAAAGGTGATAGTCGGACGGGGCGAGGTCTGGAGAGTACGGCGGGTGCGATAATATTTCCCAATTCAATGCTTTTAGAGTGTTCTTCACCACTTTAGCGGTGTGAGACGGTGCGTTGTCATGTTGTAGGATAACTTTCCCATGTCTTCGGGCCCATTCCGGCCGTTTTTCGATCAACGCATGATTCAAATTGATAATTTGTTGTCGGTAGCGATCCGTATTCACCGTCTCACCAGGTTTTAATTACTCGAAGTACACCACACCACACTGGTCCCACCAAACACAGAGCATTGTCTTACGGCCAAAGCGATTTAGCTTTGAGTCGATGGGCCGGCCTCACCAGGTGAAAGCCATGATTTTTCCGCTTCGGGTTCTCAAAATAAATCCATTTTTCGTCCTCCGTGACAATTCGATGCAGAAAGATTTCCTTTCGAATCTTTGAAGCAGCATTTCACAAATGGTTTTTCGATTTTCCATTTGTCTATCGTTCAGTTGGTGTGGTATCCATTTTCCATACTTTTGGATCTTTCCCATGGCTTTTAAACGTTGGCAAATTGCTCCTCGGGTCACATGTAGTGTTTGTGCCAATTTTTGTTGCGATTGGGTTGGATCTTCATCCAATAACGCCTGCAATTCCTCGTCTTCGAACTTTTTCGCTGCACCAGGATGTTCATTGTCTGTTAATTCGAAATCTCCACTTTTAAATTGACGAAACCATGTCTCACATGTTCTAATCACTGGAGCATGTTCACCATAAGTTTCTACCAGCAACCGATGAGCTTCAACTGCTTTTTTCTTTTGATGAAATAAGAAAAGCAACGAATGCCGCAAATGCGACTTACTTGGAACGAAACTCGACATATTCACTGAGGTAAACAACTATGACGCTATTATTTTGGCGGACTGTAACTTGTATATTTTTTAAGGTTAATGTCAATAGAAAAATATGACATAGATGCCAAATCATAGCAATGTACACATATCTCTAGCAACATCTATGAGTAAAACCGGCAAATTTCAACTAACACCCCTGGTAAATGCAATATGTAAAATTTTTGTTGTTTTTTTAATTTAAGAATTAAAAACATTATTGTATTTATTCCCAGTGACGTAGTTGCTATTTTCTTTAACAACAGTGCCATTGCCTTTTGCCTATTAATGAAAAATATATCAAAATTTTGGGGACCATAAAGCAGTATTAAATATTACATGTATTGAGATTAATTTCATTAACATTTTAAAAACGAAAAATTTTAAGAATCCTTGTAATAGCTCGCCTTTCACAAAGGAAGTGTTCAAAGTATTTCCCTTTAATAGTCCCTTTTTATTTATTTGGTTTTTTCTAATATCAAGAATTTATATCTCAAACTGAAATTTTATCAGATTTCTATACCTGCCTAGAAAGAGGGTTGAAGGGTCTTTTTTTGCAGTAAAAGTTATGTTACCTTTCCTCGACAGGAAGCCTTTGAACCTTTGTGTTATTTAGAAAAAAATTGATCCATTCTGATGTCGTTAATAGAGATTACGTTACAGTTTTTCCATAAATTATGGTTGATTTTCTTTTAAATTAGATGCATAATTTTTTTCCATATAAGGAACGGAAGTTTTAACGTTGTTTGAGAATTACAAATGCACACCCTCATTGTTATAAATTTGTCAAGTCACGAAGAAAAACAACACTTTATATTATATGAAAGGAAGTTTGTCTATTCTTCGAATGGACGAAAGCTATCGATTACGAAAGACATTTTTTTTGTAAAGGCAATTAAAAAGCTATCAATAATTCCGACATTCCCTAATCCTGACAGCTTAATCAATTTGAGGTGCATTTATGAGATTGGGACTGTTATTAGAAAATTTGTATGTATAAATATTAATGGTTTTGTTTTACGTTGTTCGTTCGCTGTACACTCCTATTTTACATGAAAAGGGCCGGAATTTATTTGTTCCCTGCTTACAATAAACCAAATAAAAAATTCGGTATGCGCAAAGAGAGAGATAAAGGTTGTGTCGAACCACGTAAAGCGAGGCCTGACCGTTGTAATGGCCAGCTGTAAATGCAAGGCAGCTGCTCCTTCCTCGACGGTCCTTCGATGCACTTCCTGAATCTATTATCGATCACTTACGTTAATATTATGCTGATTTTGTGTTTGATTTATTTCTCGAGCACAACGTTTGCTTGTTGGTTGCGGCAATTCTATTATATTTGCTTTTGTGATGGATAAAATGTAAATAGTGTTTGCTTTCGAATAAATGGAGTTACTATAAGAATTGGTAAGATACGTATTAGCGAATGTGTACAGTGAAACCTCACTTAACCTTCCGTGTACGAGGTGGGGTATAACTAACGTGACCAATTTTGTCTTGTTAAAACGGGACATTTGGTAACCGTGCTTAAAACCGAGTGTGCACATTCGAGCTCAAAGTGGCACATTCCGATCTCGGGAAAATGAAGCGCGCCGCTCCGCGTCGCGCTTCATTTGCCTCCCTCGCTCGGAAATGTGCCACTTTTCGCTCGAATGCGCACATCCTCGTTTTTATTACATTAATATAATTTACCATAAGCTCCTTCAAATCAAAAATTTTAATTTAATTTAGTAAATATCAATTTTATATCCGAAAAACTTATATGGGTGATTCCATTCTAACTGATTTTTTGTGTCCTATACTGTTTGCTCTCACTGGTTATACATTACAAATCTATTAACGAAATTTTTGTATCAATACGATTATCACGAACATATTTCATCACTTTTCTTGTAGAATATAAGTTGCAGTCCAAAGAAAACTTGCAATATGTCACTTAAATGTCAGTACCGTGTCATGTCCTTTTCTAGAATTTACCAAAAATCCGTTTTTTTGTTGCAATAAATAATTTAAACCAATTAACTGATAAATCTTAATGTATATAATCAAACTTAAAAGAAATCAACGAATTTTTTTTTAATACATCAATTTAAGATTGAATTCCGGCTTAATAACTTTTGTCCTCAGATTTAAGCAAATTTTTAAATTTTTGAATGTGTATGACTCGTGCGCCATTTACCTCGAAATTAATGAAACAACTAATAAGCCATATTGAAAGTACGTTAACTGAGTTATGTTTACAAACATAACGCAAGTGAAATTCTCAAGCGAGTTTGTGTCATTTTAAAACTCAATTTTTAAAAGATGATGTCATAAATTTACTTGTCAGTACCGTGCTATTGGGAAATTTAATTAACGATTAATTTTTTTCTTCATAAATAATGGATTTCTGTAATTATTCCTAGCCTGAATTATAGGGTAATAGAATATTATCAAATTCATAATCAAAAAATTACAGTTGCTATTTTAATTTAAA
The DNA here is from genome assembly GCA_036325965.1 of Sinopyrophorus schimmeli. Classification (NCBI taxonomy): domain Eukaryota; kingdom Metazoa; phylum Arthropoda; class Insecta; order Coleoptera; family Elateridae; genus Sinopyrophorus; species Sinopyrophorus schimmeli. Next base: position 18,703,376 of record JARFIZ010000314.1, read on the forward strand.
ATGTCAGTACCGTGGCGGTCAGTACCATGTCAAGAAATAATAAAAATATATTTCATTGTTGATAAATAATATTAAGTTGATTTTATTGCTCTAATAAGAATGTATGCAGACACTTTTCTATGAGAAAAATTGATTATTTTTCAAATGATAAGGTGGGAAAAATAAATAACAGAATGACCCAAAAAACAAAAAAATCGGAGAGTTCATCCCAAGAAGTTAAAAAATTGCAAAAGAAGACTGAAACTGTATTACTGCGTAGAAATTTAAGAATTAAAAATGCTGTGATAAAAACGAAAAAAATTTAATTAAGTTAATTTTTGTGAAATGTGTTAGATTTGAGTTGATTAATGTTTGATGTAAATTATAAAATATGATTCTCATTCTCGATATTTTAAAGTTGTAGCAAAAGTCTCTCGCACTTTCATTTTTACTATCAAATAGAGTAATAATATGCATGAAAAATCAAAAAAAAGTTGAGTTATAGAATTCAAAAATTTTTAATTAAAAAAGTAACAGTTAGAACAGAATCATCCATATACCATAGCAATGAGTGGAAGCGAGGGAGAAGATACAATGTGTTTTACTTAAACCTATTCATTATTAATTATTAAAATATATTTCTTATCATTTAACTGTCATAAAGTACAATTTTGGGGATTTCATTTTATTTTATTTTCGGGGTATGGCAAACCCCACCTAATATGGCATGTGACATTTAGTCACCTAGTATGCGGTAGGTTAATAGAGACGCATACCTACATATTTTGATGGAGCTTGTCAATGACTTTCAAAAGTTGTAAATTTGTTAATTAGGTACAAGATGATGCCAATTTTTAATTAATTTGCCCCCTTTGGGGGCAAAATATTAAATTTTTAATTTTGGAACGATTTCTTTTTTAAAAATTTCGGATTATGTTTGTTAAAAATTGTGCTTAAAGATGAGCACAATTATTTTAAAATTTTTAAAACACCATACAGTTTCACGGCAGCGGTTCCATAGGCCTGAAATCATAATCGTGCCCCATTTGAAATTTTGGAAAATCGATTTCTTAAATTTTCGCTTGTAAATTTAATTTTTCAAAATTTTACGTTTTAAAAATCTGTAGCTCGGTTATTTGCGAACAGGGTCTTTAAAAAACATTTCGGATTCAGAAAGACTTTTGGAGCATACGATAGGAAAAATTAACCTGGGTATTTAAGTTTGGGAGAAAAACGGGTTCGAAGAGTTCGACTTGTAATTAATGTTTTCAAATTTTCCACTTTGAAAAATCGTAGCTCGGGTATTTGCGAACGGATCTTTAAAAACTTTTCAGATTCAGAAAGCCCGTTTATCGGAGCATAAGATAAGAAAAAATTAACATGGCTCGATGTTAAGTCTGGGAGAAAAACGAGTTCGAAGTTTTCAAAATGTCAATTTAGCTAAAATTTTTAATTTTCAAAATGTTCTAACTCCGCCGTCTTTGCGAATTTCGTCAAATTATTTCATTTCTGAACGTTTTGAGCCCACACGCGTGGAAACCGGCGCTAACTCAAAACGTCCAAAATCGGCCAAAATCGAGAAAAAACATGGATTAACCCCTTGCGTATTTTTGAGAAAAAAAAACTTTAGGTAATGGATTTGCTTTAAATTTTTACGGGACGTTCCTATAGACCCCAAACCGACATAGCCGGAGCCATTCTTCCTTCCTCTTCCTTCAACCCCCAAATATTTCGAGAAAACTAAATAAATTTAAAAAAATACACTTCGACTCACAAATGAGACCGTAGCGCCCTCATTTTCGATTTGATCATTAAATACGACTCTGATTTGAATTTCTGAGGCCTTTTCCCATAAGATGCATGCCAAATCGGCATAGGGCGCAATGTTAATATTTCGAGTAATTAAGGGTTGAACTTTTAGGTTAATTTTTCTAGCACAAAATTTTACGTTAAAAAAATTGTAGTGCTGTTATTTGTGGACGGATCTTTAAAAACTATACATATTCGGGTTCGCCAGACTTTTTGGCTTCAATAGGCCCAAAAAACGATAGTGTGCTGTTTGAAATTCTCTAGAAGCGTCTATTATTGAACATAGACCTCCCTTAACTATCGCAGATATCTAGTATAAAATTGCCATTAATACCAATCGAAATATTGGATACATTCGAATAACTTTTTTACTTACTTTTGTTCGTAAATTATTTAATGTTTTATAAAATCTGTATTTCCCTTCCACTGAAATAATTAGAAATGGATTAGCTTTTATGTAAATAAAAGTTTAATAGATAATAAAAATACATATAGGGGCATCTTCGTGAGAAATCTGTGTTGTATCAATAAAACTTCTAAACTCTGACTATATTTAATTAGATAGCTGCATATAAAATTAGTTTATTATCTTATATGCATAGTATTCGTTTTTATTAAAATTAAAAATACTCGCGTATTCCGCTTTAAACCAGAAAAGTAAACGATGTTTTTATACAATAACAGTAAAATTACAAATTTTGCCATAATTAGAAAATGTTATGGAGTTAATAAGTTTTTTTAGGTGGGTATTTAATATATTCTATAAATATAAACGTAGAGGTCTTTGCCCAAACGAATTAGTAAAAGATTATGAATAATCTAATTGCCTCATAAAATAATTTAATAAATAACTTTAATCGTCATTACTAATAAATATGTAAAATAAATCAAATGGAACAACAGAACAATCATCGACGATAAGAACTAAAACCATTTTTAACCGAGCCAGTGGTTGAAGTGTTACTTACTACAATACAACAAGAAACGCTTACGATATTATAATTAGGCATACAATTAATGTTTACTAATATCAGAGCCACGTGTCGTTGTATAGTAATTTATGCATGAGGAAGGGTGGAATTCTTATGCTGAATATTTGTTAAGGATATAAGGGTGAAACAATGCCTGTTTCATTAGCATGTGAAATTTACGTCAGGGGCATTTGTTGTACCTACAATTCCGATGGTGATGTTCAATTATGAAGATGTAGACATTGAGATTATTACTTCATTAAGATGGAAATATTTTATGTACCCGAGTATTATTATTTTCGCTACATTTTATGAATGTTTTTTTTGTTACAAGAAACACGAGGTGTGTCTGTTTATCTTTAAAGAAAACGAAAATTGTTTACGAAACCTTCACCCCTACTTCCTATAAATATACAGCTATCGATTTTATATCCGCAGGATACCTGCGAATTTCTTTAAAAAATGGAACTAATAAATCGAAAACAATATTTTATGGTATATTCAGCCGGTTCGAATAAAGTTAAAAGTAAAAAAGAAAGAAAAACTGGTGGATGTGTGGGTGTGGGTGTGTGTGTGTATGCGTATTCGAGATTCGCATTAAATCAGAAAATTCGTTTTCTTCGTTTCCTTCTTTATAAATCATCTGTGGCTTGCTTTTACGGATGGATACATTACAAAATGGTTTTTGATTATCTTCAATAAGAGAAATATCGATTTTATTGCTTCTCAATTATAATACAGATCGAAAGGTATAAATATTGCCTATCTGATTTATAATCATTCAACAACTGTTGCTTTCAATTTATTTCAATCCATCACAAATTTTCGACAAGAAAAATTGATCGAAACTTAATAAAGTTGCGTTTTACAAGATTTATAAAATTTGCTGCACATATTACATTTTGAAGGAGTATTGTCTTTATATTGAAGCCGTACCTATAATCAATTAATCTCAAACGTAAATCAAAACCAAGAAGTATTTTAAAATCTTCGCTAAGATGAGAAAAATGTATTTAAATTTTACAGTAAATTGCAACACAGTATCGTTCCCATATTAAAAGAGAGTGTAGTTATTGCTGATTAATTTTATTATTTAATTATTATGTCTTCCAATAAACGTTTAAGATTGTATATTGCATATTTATTTCGTCTTTAGATATCATGTTTCAGAGTAATTATGCGGAAATTTGTTATTATGAACTTATTAAGTTACCCGTGAAGTGATTAAGATAAAAAACTTTAAATCTCATCTCAATTTGGAGGTTATCTTATTTCAATGCATATTTAGTATGCGGTTTCTGTTTTCTTTTTTAATTTAAAAAAATACATATCGAATCCAATCCAATATGACTTTAATGGCATCGTAATAACTAACTTCAATAAGAATTGTTGAAATATTTTAAATAATACGGTATTTATTACACATTTGGGGTATATTTTTGTTCATTGTAGGGTCATTTATAATTGGGTCAAGCTCCAGTGCTTATTCGTGTGACAGGCTGTATAATAGGGTGGCTCAACAAAACAGACTATTTTTTTTGAGTCTCGAGTGAAAAAATGTTAGTTTTTGATGTTTTAAGATCTACCTCCAAAGGACAGCTCAAAAAAGAATTTTTAGAGGTCGCTCAAAATTATTTAAAATTTTAAATCAAAAATCGATTTTTTAAAATTTTTTTTCTCGTTACAGTATATTTTATAGACAAACAAAAAATAAGTTTCTGAAAGTTTCAATTTAAAAGTTGAGTTTTAAAAGGTCGCTCAGAATTTTTTTTTATTTATTAGTGCATCACTTTCGATTTTTTCGAGCGACATTTTAATATTCAAATTAAAATTTAATACATTTTTTTTCTATTATTTAGTAAAATAAGCAACAAAAATTCACCACGAGATGAACTAAAAATGAAACAAATGACAAAAAAAACAATTTCATTAAACATTTTAACAATATTTAAATAAACTTTGTTGTTAATTCTAATAACAAATCTTAAATTTTGAAGGTTTTAACTTTATTTAGACTAATATCATTTATTGTTTTGTTAAAGTGCGTATTAAATTTTAATTTGAATATTAAAATGTCACTCGAAAAAGTTCAAAGTGATGTAATAAATAAAAAACAAGTCTGAGCGACCTTTTAAAACTAAAATTTTAAATTGAAACTTTCAGAAACTTATTTTTTGTTTGTTTATAACATTATATTGTAACGAGAAAAATATTTAAAAAAAAAGTTGATTTTTGACGATTTTAAAAAATTTTGAGCGACCTTTTAAAAATTTTTTTTTGAGCTGTCCTTTGGAGGTAGCTCTTAAAATATCAAAAACTAACATTTTTTTACTCGAGACTCAAAAAGTCGTTTTTTTTGCGCCACCCTACTGTATAATAATAATACAAAAATATGAATAACCCTATCTAATATAACAGGTCAACAATAACCACCACAAAACAATTAAGAAAGCAAATAAATTATTTATTCATAATTTAATCTTGAAATTCCAAGCGAAACCGGTAAAAGCCTATACAATTATCGCATTAACCGAGTTCGAGATACGATCATATTTTAATATTCCCAGTTTCGAGTGAAATGATAAGAATAATAATCGAAAAAATTACGCACGAGTGTAACGCAATTAAATTCTAATTTCAGAAGGCGGCATTCATTGTTGAAAAACATTTAGGCACAGTAAAAGTTCAATGGCTTTATTAAAAGTGGTAAATGTTTCCATTATCTTGTTATTAGAGCTTTAACCTGAAAGTTACACCTGCGTCACCTTTTAAGCGACGGTTCTAATTAAGGATATTTTATCACCTGCACATTTTTGCTCACAAAAAAGTTTCGAGCAGCATTAAATAAGGATGAAATTTTTGCCGTTATTAAAATATCTCGTTTCGCTTTAATTAGTACTTGTTTGCACTAAATAATGCAGTAGCACAGTTTTTGTAAATAAATACACTTCGACTTCCTTTTTCAGTATAAACATAATTACAAAAACTTTTTTTTCGGATCGACTTGGACTTGTTACCTGTCATTTTTATAAATTCCTGACAATTTTAAATTTAAAAGAATGACTTATTTAAACCTGTCATCTAACGTTGGCTAAATAATTTATTATGTCGCTGGCTATTAATAATTTAATAATCAATCATTCGGATTTAAGGCGCCGTTTTTAAATTGAGATAAATTAATGTACTGATAGAAATCAATAAAAAAATTGGATCTATAAGTGGTTTGATTTCTTTGGCAAAAGAGTCTTGTGAATTTTTCTTTGCGGGGTATAATTTATGCAATAATCAATTTTTTATGGTAAGTTGGTTTTCCAAAAGAAAAATTTATTGCACTTTCCAATGTAAACAATTCTTGTTATTCCAAAACGTGAAGGCACGTGACCTTAATAAAATTTAAAAGATAATATTTAACAATATTATTCCTTTAATACCAAATGCATAAATAAGCAGGAATCTACAAGCTATGCAAACTTACACCCCGTCAAAATAATATGTAATAAAAAGATCTTATTAGGGCGAAGAGAGTCGGTTCCTACATTGAAAACAAAATTGATGGCGGAATATGAATATATTCATTCCAAAAATTCAACTTTAAGGGTGTAATTTAACTTCTTGCCTTTTCTAATAAAAATTCAAAGTTATTTTTTGACCGCATAACTTCCGCAAACTTCCGCATAAATAATTTTTTTATAATTTTTGTTAGAGGGCGCATAATTTTTTATTTTGATTTTAGCGGTTTTTTTTTGCATCATAATCGGCTTTACATTTATTTATTCCTTTTGATTAATTAAATTAAATCCTTTTGCGAAATGTAGGTAATGATTTCTTTAAAATTTAACGATTCCGTGTAATCTTAAGTGCGTTATTTTATTATGCAGATTACGTAAAGCGTTATTAAGAACTTGGGGGGATTATTAAAGGCTAATGGATGTTCTCTAATGTTGTATGTACTCGTTAATTGGCCTTATAAGTGCAGTTTCTCTGTTATCTCGTTCGAGGTATTTAAGAATTATTCTAATGCATTTCATTACAGACGTTTGAATCAGGCAGCTCTTATTTCCTAAGTAGGTAGCTACGCCTTTGGGAAATATTGTATTTCTATGAGAATAAAAAATTTAATCTGAAGATATAAATTATTAATTTTAAAATTTATTTTATTCATAATATAATTTATTCTTTAAAATATTAGTTTGCTTTAAATGAAGGGAAGTCAATAATTTCTTTAGGTAATAATCGAAATTACAAATCAAATCTAAACAGTTTCAATTTAAATAAGAAATATGATAAGTATTCTCAAGGTAGATACAGTAAAATCTCAATTATCCGGACCTCAGTTATACGGATTCGCGATTATCCGGATTGTCAACCGCGTTCGGACTCGTTTGCGAAAATTAAATCTCGGTATTTTTTACTAAATATTTTATTTTTATTTCGCACTAAACAGTGTTTTTTTGCTTTGTTGATTTTAAGATAATGTGCGACTGTTTTATTTAGTGATTAATATTTGTTGCGTTTCTTGTCAACATATACCTACCTAACAATTTGCCAAAGTTTTTCCTGTTAAAACGGGACACTTCGTAATCGTGCTTAAAACCGAGTGTGCACATTCGAGCTCAAAGTGGCACATTCCGATCTCGGGAAAATGAAGCGCGCCGCTCCGCGTCGCGCTTCATTTGCCTCCCTCGCTCGGAAATGTGCCACTTTTCACTCGAATGCGCACATCCTCGTATTTGTCGCATTTGCCTATATTATTATTTTATTCTTCAATTCAAAAAATTAAAAGTCGAATAAATTAGATCTATTTTTTGTTTGAAAAAGGTTAGACATTTTATTCCTTTTGATAAGTTATCATGGTGCTCTTCCGCACGCCTAATTGTAGCGAGCTTCATAAAAATATTTTCAGGTGTACTTTCGAATGTTTACTAATTCGCATTTTTTGATTAATTAAAATTGTATATGTGTCAAATTTTTTGGAGTGAGCCACTAAAAATCAACTAGTTGATTTTTATATCATCTTTTGCAGTTTGTTGAAGGTTTATATGTCAAAATTAATGTCTCCAAATATTTTTAGGTAATTTTCATTTTTGTAAAAATTATAAACAAATTAGTTTTAAGGCACAATTTGTATACACTGTTGTAATTAGACTTCATTTATGGATTAATTCAATTTTAATATAAAAAAATATTTATATGTTACATAGGGGGTGCATCAATATTTTAGAATGACTTGGGTGTGGTATGTAAAAAAAAGGTTGGGAAATAAGAGTCAAAATTCGGAAAAAGTTAAAGTATTTTTTTTTCATGTACGATGAAGTCTCCTATCTAGTCTGGTTTAAAAGTACTAAATTAGAAATGTGGTTTTTGGTAAAAATACCCTACTGTAATTTTTAATTGAGAGAAAAGCGAGAAGTGGTACATTTCGTTCAGTTTGATTTAATTAATATTATTTGTAAGAGAGAAGAATAAGATAGGCAAATTCAATTATTAAGGAGTATGTGCACTTTCGAGCGGAAACTTTTTTCGTATAGAAAATCTGGATTTGAAGGATTTGTTATTAATATAGTCGAATCCAATTAACACAATGTGCGCATTCGAGCGAGGGAGGCAAATGAAGCGCGACGCGGAGTGGCGCGCTTCATTTTCCCGAGATCGGAATGTGGCACTTTGAGCTCGAATGTGCACACTCGGTTTTAAGCACGATTCACAATAATTTAGGCCAATAAGTTAGACGAAAAAGCAGTTGAATCATTTTAATCGTTTCCTTTCGCTCGCACTGACGAGATTGTCGTATCTTTTCGCTCCCTTCCACTCATTGCTGTGGTAAATATATTTTTTAAACATAAAATCGATATTTATCAAACTAAATTGAATTTTTTGATATGTAAGAGTTAAGTATAAAGTAGATAAATCTAATAAGTCCAAGGTGTCCACATTCGGGCGAAAAGTTGCACATTTCCGAGCGAGGGTGCCAAATGAAGCGCGACGCGGAGCGGCGGGCTTCATTTTCCCTAGATCGGAATGTGCCACTTTGAGCTCGAATGGGCACACTCCGCTTTTCGCCACCATTAACAATGACCAATTTACATTAAAAAAATTCAAGTAATTCTAATACCGTAGTCGCGCTCTCAAAATGTCTCCTTTGGGCTTCGCTTATTTTTCATAATTTTTTACTTTTTTCGTTCCAACATTGCGTGACATTAATTTGTATTTAAATAAGGAGGCAAGAATAAAATTCTTGTTAGGATTTTTTAATATTCGGTATCGTAATTGACAATTTTTTGAAAACGGGACATTTTGGCTTTCCGAATGATTGCTTGGGGACAACGGGACAAATGATCTGAAAACGGAACAATCCCATTCAAAACAGGAAGTATGGTTACATTATATATAGCAAAATTTTTTTTCTTCTATATATTCAATTAAATTAACCGAATTTTTGATTGTCCGAATGAGCTGCAACAATAATTAGTTCGGATAACCGAGTTTCTACTGTAATTAATTAATAATTTACAAATTTGAGGATGCCATATAAGCCATAATAGTCGTTAAGGTTTTTAGATGGTTTTTCATCTTAAGTTACATAGTTGGGTTAATGAAATTTATTTATCTAAAATGAGGATTTTAACATTCACGCCTCTGTTCTTTGCTACATCATTATTATCTTTCGTAGTATGCACAAATAAGCATTACCCTCAGGTGCTTCTAATGCTACGAGTTTTACATAAAGGAAGACATAAATCATTTATTAACGAGGAAATTTAAAAATTAATATCTTGCCACACCCCAGTATGTCGTGATGCATCATTTGTAAAATTCCCTTACGGAAATGTATCTCAAGTTTGAGAAACTTTGAAGTATTAAAGCGTTACAAATAAAGGTTCTGCAAAATTTATATTTTGTCTAAAAAATAAGTCGGTAGCTCCTTTAATGTTAGCTTTTGGCTTTGGTTGAAAACGATTTAAATTTTAAATTTTTTCGTAAGTGCAAAATTAACATTGATAATATTTCAAAAAATTAAGTATTGACGTTTTTGGTTTATTTTTCTCATACAAAATTGAATATTAAAAAAATCGTAGCTCGGTTATTTGTGAACGGATTTTTAAAAGTTTTTTATATTTGGAATTCTCGGACTTTTTGGATCCAGTTAGGCCTAATGAACCATATAGGTTCTATTTGATATTTTCGAGAAAAGCGCGGTTGAAGTCTCCGACTTGTGTTTTATTTTAACAAAATTTCGACTTTGTAAATATGTAGCTCGGTTATTTGTACAGATATCTTCAAAATATTTTCAAATTGTGAGAGCTCCTTTACCGAAGTATAAAATTAGCCAAAAAACAAATAGTGCCCACTGTGAACTTATAGAACAAAACGCATTTAAAACTTTTAAAGTGTAAATTAAAAGAGGACATCATTTTCAATATGATTCAACTCCTCTATCTTTGAGCATTTTGCCAAAATCTTTTATTTTTAAATGTATTAGACTTTAATACACAAGAAACCGGCCTTAACTCGAAACTCCCAAAATCGAGCAAAAATTTGAGGAAAAATTTTTTTAACTAATAAATTTGCTTAATATTTTAACAGGATGTTTCTATGAACCCGTAGTATACCTAATCGGAGCTATTTTTCCCTGCTATCTTTTCAACCTCAAGATTTTTCCGTAAATCTCAAATATAGTAAAATTTACGTTCTGACATAAAAAAAAATCGAAGCTCTTTAATTCTGGGTTAAATCGTTAAAATTGACACTGATTTGGAATTCTGAGAGCTTCCCCATAAGATACGTCTAAAATCAGCTTAGGGCCAAACATTAATTTTTCGAAATTGTTGGTTAATTTTTTGCGACACAAATTTGACCAAAATTTAACAGATTTGTAATTCACGGGTCTTTTGGCTTGGGATGGGCTTATAGAGCCATGGAATCACAATTTGAAATTGTCGAGAAAATCGAGATTAAAGATTAGAATTTGTATTTTATTTTTCTGAAATATCGACTTTGGAAATGCACAGATCGGTTATTGCTGATTACCTTGAAATTTGGGTTCTCTATTGTGGCATTGTTTAGTATTACAACTACGAATAGGTGGGCCATGTTATATACCTACATACTTTTTTGATATGGCCCAAAGTAGGCCTTTTAAAAAATAAAGAAAATATCTTATTTAAAATGGGCGGAAGTTATCCAATTATTATTTTTCTATATTTCGAATAGACGTAACCCTTACGTGAATAATCAGAAAAAAAACTTATTAAAATAATGACAAGAAAAATTATCAAATCTTAGATGGACCATAATACCCTCAGGTCTATTACAATTTCAATCAAAAGTTTTGTAATACTGAAAATGATTGTTTAACATATGCAAAAAATGTAATCAATTATATTAAAAATAAGGACGTTTTTAATACTTTGGATTTTGCTAAGATGCATAAATTCGTTTGGAATTAAATAGTAAAACGCATTCATATAAAATTTAATTAGTAATAAGAAACTAAACCTTGGCTACTTCATTATAAAGGTAGGTATTCATATAATTCCAAATGTAATATTTACGCCTCTTGAATTTATACCGCAAGTTAGTTATCCTCATTGTCGTAAACCTCTGAAAACCAAGCCGAGTGGTTTTGTTTCTTTTATACCATTTGTGGGTTGATTTATACCATCATATTGTGACGATGGCTAATTATTTGCTTTTATTTCGTTTGAACGCCTTTATAAAGCTCATTAGACTATTGTGTACCTAGTTTTCAATTGCAGTTTTGTTAACCATTCCGCTCTAATTATTAGCAAATATAGCGAAAAGCTCGTTCGAGTGAGAAAACGTGATTTTATTTAAATGTTCGCAGTACGCGAAAAATAAAAAGTTCTCTCTCCGGGGAGAAATTATTACAGGCGCCAGTCGTTTTCAAAATCGCATTTATTCGACCCGGAAAACAGAAGGAATCATGAATGATACAATCAGACAAATGTTTTCTAGCCATAAAATTATCGATAACAGGAAGGAAGCTTCGGCATTCTTTCTTGTCCTTATAAATTTTCAACGAATACAGTAAAACCTCAATTATCCGGACCTAAGTTATACGGAATCGCGATTAATCGGATTGTCAACCGCGTGCGGACTCGTTGCGAAAATTAAACCTCGGTATTTCTTATTACATATTTTATTATTTTATTTTGTATTTCGCACTAAACAGTGTTTTTTTTTGGTTTGTTGATTTTAAGATAATGTGAGACTGTTTTATTTAGTGATTAATATTTGTTGCGTTTTTTGTAAACATATACCTAACAATTTGACCAAGTTTTTCCTGTTAAAACGGGACGCTTTGTAATTGCGCTTAAAACCGAGTGTGCACATTCGAGCTCAAAGTGGCACATTCCGATCTCGGGAAAATGAAGCGCGCCGCTCCGCGTCGCGCTTCATTTGCCTCCCTCGCTCGGAAATGTGCCACTTTTCGCTCGAATGCGCACATCCTCGTATTTATCCGATTTGCCTATAATATTGTTTTATTCTTCAATTAAAAAAATTAAAAGTCGAATAAATTAGATCTATTTTTTGTTTGAAAAAGGTTTGATATGGGCGATTCTACAAAAGTTGGGCAACTTGATGTCATCAGTCAATAGAGAAAGAATTTTATCATTTTTTGCAAATATTGCATTACATTCCAAAGAACTAATGGTCCTTTAGCCTACTCCCCAGTTTGGACGTATTTTTTTAAAGGCGAGTTTGTAAAATAATACTTTTAATGTTAAAAACGTCAGTACCTTGGCGTGTCACAACTCCGAATTTCATAATTGAGTGATTGTATGTTAAAATATATTCAATTAATTGTAAATTTTACTATTCCACTATAAATTATGAAGTATTGACTAATTTATTTAACATCTTTTATCATAAAATCGAATACAGTAATCTTTAAAAAAAAATGATGAACTCTGTGTTCACTTTTATCCGTCAGCCTTGTGTCGAATTTTAAAATTTGATATTCCTCCCAATTATAGAAATTCAAACATTAAATCTTTATTCAATATTTAGTATTGGTAGTAAAGTTAGCTAAAAAGCGCGCCCTGTATACGACAGGCATTTTGAAAACAGTGAAAACGGCGTTGTTATCTCGTAAGCACGTGCAGTTCTAGACAAAATTTCAGTTCTATGGCGAGTAGTTATTTCTTAACGTAGTTATATTTCGTTGTGATTTATTTCTGACAAAATGTGATTTGTTAAAATATATCATCGTATTAATGGAAAATTCTGTAGAAATTTTACTTTGAATTATAATCTTAAAATTGTGTCTCATTCATCAGTTCCGTGTCGTCAGTTTCATGTCCGAAATTTTGACAGAAGACGTAGTACCATGGTACTGATATATAGTACATATATTCATCCATTAATTTTAATACTTTGTAATATAATTAATAATTCTTTCTAATATGATTTTATTCATAAAAATGTGTGCATTGTAAAATTTTAAGATAGTTGTATTAAAGTCGCAATAAATCTTGTATTTTTTAATAAATGATATATTTCATTTGTACCCTGGTAACCTCGTCAGTTCCCTGGCATTAAAATTTAGAAAAATCCAAATATATCAAAAATTGTTTGAAAAAGTGACTGGCCCTGTATCTTTGTAATAAAATACTAGAAAATTTTCACCTAAAACTATACAAACAAAATTAGGTCAAAAGTTGCACAACTTTTATAGAATCACCAATTTATGGATTAATTCAATTTTTAAATATAAAAAAATATTTATATGTTACATAGGGGGTGCATCAAAATTTGAGAATGACTTGGGTGGAATATGTTAAGAAAAAGGTTGGGAAATAAAAATTAAAATTCGGAAAAAGTTAAAGTATTTTTTTTTTATGTACGATTAAGTCTCCAACTAGTTTAGTTTAAAAGTAGGGGAGTGTTTCCGGGTATGAGACAGGCTCCAGATATGAGACAGTCAATTATTTTCATTATGCAATGTCAATATGGCCGATCTGATTACTGTCAAGTAGTTCTTTGGTCATCAGTCAGTTTTTGTACTAACACTGAAATGAATCGACGCATTGCTTATATCAACTGCAAACATCGTATGTAAAATTGCAGGTTAAAAACGTTTTTGATTTTTTTCAAAATGTTATTTTTTTCATGTAAATCAATTGAAAAAGGAAAGTGTAATGTATAGCATTTAGTGTTTTTCTTATATTTCACGATCCAATATTGGATTAGGCCAATATGTGGTTGGAAAACAATTTTTTTAAATTCTCAAAATGTCGTCATTGTCCGGATGTGAGACACAGCATATTACCACCATCCAAGGGTTCCAAAGCAAAAACATCATTAGTATAAAGATGTTGCCGAACAAATTGAACGCTGTTAACAACATCAAATGCAATATTTGCAAGCGGCCAGTTCTTTTGAAGTGCGCAAACACGTGTGCAAGCATCTACACATGCAAACATTGCGACGATTATGAAGAGGAAAGTGATAAATAAAATTATGGAAAGCATAAAAAATTATAATTTTGAAATAGATATGAGGTTTTTACTTTATATTTTACAATTTTTAATGTATTTTTGTAGGTGTCTCATACCTAGATACAAATTTTTTTCTTGTCAAAAAACTGTCACTTAGAAAATTGGTCATAAAATTTTGCATGTTAATGGAATCACCAAACTTTCTGCAGATAAAAGTTGTGTATTTTCATTACCTTTCCAACAATTAATAGAACACCCGACTTTATTTAACCAGTAAAAAATTTTGGCTCATAAACAAAACCCGTTTCATACCCGGGTACACTCCCTTACTAAATTAGAAATGTGGTTTTTGGTAAAAATACGCTACCGTAATTTTTAATTAAAAGAAAAGCGAGAAGTGTTACATTTAGTTCAGTTTGATTCAATTCAAGAAAGAAGAATAAGATAGGCAAATTCAATTATGAAGGAGTATGTGCACTTTCAAGCGAAAACTTTTTCCAAATAGAAAATCTGGATTTGAAGGATTTGTTATTAATATAGTATAATTCAATTAACACGAAGATGTGCGCATTCGAGCGAAAAGTGGCACATTTCCGAGCGAGGGAAGCAAATGTAGCGCGACGCGGAGCGGCGCGCTACATTTTCCCGAGATCGGAATGTGCCACTTTGAGCTCAAATGTGCACACTCGGTTTTAAGCATCATTCACAATAATTTAGCCCAATGGATTAGACGAAAAATTAGTTGAATTATATTAGACGTGCCCTTTCAGTCTGACTGACGAGATTGTCGTATCTTTTCGCTCCCTTCCACTCATTGCTATGGTAAAAACGTTTTTCGAACACACCAACAATATTTACTATATTTCATTTAATATTTTGATTTGAAAGAGCGAAGGATAAAGCAGACGAATTTAATAAATACGAAGATGTGCGCATTCGAGCGAAAAGTGGCACATTTCCGAGCGAGGGAAGCAAATGAAGCGCGACGCGGAGCGGCGCGCTTCATTTTCCCGAGATCGGAATGTGCCACTTTGAGCTCGAATGTGCACACTCCGCTTTTCGCCACGATTAACAATGATCAATTTACTTTAAAAAAATTCAAGTAATTCTAAAACCGTCTCCTTTGGGCTTCGCTTATTTTTCATAATTTTTTACTTTTTTCATTTTCAATTAACCGAATTTTCGATTATCCGAATGAGCTGCAACAATAGTTAGTCCGGATAACCGAGTTTCCACTGTAACTGAATAAAAATTCGGGTGCCTTTTTTCACACATAAAAGCGTCAAGTTTTAGTTATTTCGACGCGCACGCCATTTTTTGTTAATTGTGGAGAAAAAAGGACCGGCAATGATTTTAAAAACGTGGAGAAGATAAACGATTTTATTTTAGAATCGTCTTACAACTACATTAAGTCCAATAAAACGCAATAATTGTGAAGCATTCTTGAACTTCCCGAAGAAATGGAACAACATAATTTGAAGGCTGGAATTTTTCAATGGGTCAGCCAGGTAAATTATTTCTCAGGCCTTTTTTATATTTTTCTTTTAGATTTAGGTGGCCTCGTGTAACCTGTTTTTAAAATGGGCGTTTTAGGACGTCCACGTTTTTTAAGCGATAAATCGCCGTAATAAAAGGTTTTAAATTTAACAAATATAAAGGGAATACACAAATTAAATATTTTATTCTCAACAAACAATTCTAGCGAATCATACACTCAAACAAGCGTAAAGAATTTTAGGGCTGTTTTTATTAAAATCCCTTTGTAATCGCCATTCAAACTCATTAGTAATTTTATTGTACCGTCCTAAATTTAATTAAGCATGGCCAGTAGACTTTTAATTTAAATTAAATAATAAATAATTCGATTATTTTTTTTATTAACTTAAGCATCTTATAATCCTATGGATTTTAGCAGATAACTTTGTTGGAAAAACTTCGTAACGGTGCTTATTAATTTTTCATGGTTCATTCGCTTCGATTTAGCGTTTCTTTTTGTTATTTCATTTTTAGAAAATTGATTTTGTTGAATACCTTTGATTCTACAGGAAAACCTCTTTTCATAAGGAGACTACCTCTAAAAGCGGGCAGTATGTTTCAGAATAGAAAAAACGTAATCTAATTCTTCTTATAAGTTTCTCTCTAAGGCGACCACTCTCTAACCCGACAGCGACCGTTAATTGCGAGACCGCTTCTTTACAAAGTTACTTAAACTTGGAAAAAGCAGTTGGATAATTTTAATCGTTTCCTCTCGCTCGCACTGACGAAATTGTCGTATCTTTTTGCTCCCTTCCACTCATTGGTATTATAAATACAGTCGAACCTCGATAAGTCGAAGTCGAAGGGACACCAAAATTAATTCGACTTATCAATAATTCGAGTTATTAAAAAAAGTTCAATTACACACTTACGTATAGGTATATATATATCATTCATTTTTAGCTCTTACCATCAAAGTCACTCTTTCCTTGCCGCGTTTCCCACCGTAACACTTTTCATTTAAAAAAGTCAAAGTTTTATCCGGTAAGCATTTAAAAACCACGGCAGTTTCAGCGGCGTTAAAAATATTGCTATGTTCATACTCTTGCAGTAATAGTGTTAAGACTTTATGCCTCCAAAGTTTACAATCGTTTTCAGACACTTCTGCACTTTAACCACATATTACTTTTTGAATGATGAGGTTCCTTTTTTTGAAATTCTCCAGCCAACCCTGACTTGCTTTGAAATTATCATAATGTAATAGGCGCGCGAACTCTTCTGATTTTTGTAACAGTACAGGTCCCGAAATCGCAATATTTTTATTACGTGCATACTGAAACCATTCAATCATAGCTTTCTCCAGATTGGGAAAAGGAGACTCCTTTAGCCTTTTTCTAGAATGGTGGTCATTTGTATCTTCAGCAGCTACAATTAGGTCTCTGTTTTTTAAAATGGTTGATAAAGTGTTTGCGGGAATAGCAAAATCTTTAGCTATATCCTTTTTCTTTAGAGCCCACGTTCCACTTCTTTTATAACATTAATTTTCCCCTTATGCTTAAACTTTTTAATTTTCGTTTACACTCCATGTTAATACGTAAATAATTTTAGAAAAAGTATTAATTTTTTTTAGATTTTCTGTTATACTCTGTTACAAACTATAAAGAACGTAAAACACATTTGTTAGTCCTCGTAGTCGACGAATAACTACCAAAATGAAAACTAAAATGCAAAAATAGTTTCCTTTCTTGTAAAATAAACGGTAAAACCATCTTAAAATTCATAACTGTTCATAAAGCATTTAAACATAAATTAGTTTTTAAATCCAATTGAAGTGCCGCCGTCAAAACAGCTTGTAGTATAAAACTTTTTCATACAATTGACCTTTTAAGCAGTAATAACACCAAACCGACCCGTCGTTAATCCTCTCCCAGGTAGCGTAATTTTAAGAAAAGTTTAAAAATTTAACTTCGAGTCATCGACCTATTTACTAATGGAAACTTGAATTTAATGAATTGTAAAACGCTTCGAATTAACGAAAAATTCGATTTATCGAAATTCGAGTTATCAATATAAAAATATTAACGTTGAGATAGGCAAATCTTAGGGAAACAGGTTCGAGTTTGAGCTATCAAAAATTCGACTTATCGGCGTTCGACTTATGGAAGTTCGACTGTATATTTTTCCACCATAAAATCGATATTTACCAAACTAAATAGAATTTTTTGATTTGTAAGAGTTAATGATAAAGTAGACAAATCTAATAAGTATAAGGTGTGCACATTCGAGCGAAAAGTGGCACATTTCCGAGCGAGGGAGGCAAATGAAGCGCGACGCGGAGCGGCGCGCTTCATTTTCCCGAGATCGGAATGTGCCACTTTGAGCTCGAATGCGCACACTCGGTTTTAAGCACGATTACCAAACGTCCCGTTTAAACAAAAAAAAAGGTCACGATAGTTATACCCTACCTCGTACGCGGAAAACTAAAAAACGTTTTAATAATTGATAAACTACGAAAATACTTACTTACATAATAATATATTTAATTGTTGGTACGAAAGTTTGTTTTTAATTTGATATTCTTATTACTAAGGATTGTATACTATCCAGTAATAAGGAAATTTAGGCCAATAAGTTAGACGAAAAAGCAGTTGAATAATTTTAATCGTTTCCTCTCGCTCGCACTGACGAGATTGTCGTATCTTTTCGCTCCCTTCCACTCATTGCAATGGCAAATATATTTTTTAAACATAAAATCGATATTTATCAAACTAAATTGAATTTTTTGATTTGTAAGAGTCAAGGATAAAGTAGACAAATAATAAGTACAAGGTGTGTACATTCGAGCGAAAAGTGGCACATTTCCGAGCGAGGGAGGCAAATGAAGCGCGACGCGGAGCGGCGCGCTTCATTTTCCCGAGATCGGAATGTGCCACTTTGAGCTCGAATGCGCACACTCGATTTTAAGCGCGATTCACAATAATTAACTTACTTCCGATATAATACTACTTTATTTATAATAACTTTGATTTGATAACAATATGAATCTGATAAATAATAACTCCATTTTATCTAATATAGTATTTGTATTGTCTATCTTTGTCTTTCTCTCTAAGACGACCACCTCTACAAAAGCAAGAACCGACGCTGGTCGTGTTAGAGAGGTTTTACTGTATTTGCAAATTAACACCATTTTCAGCGATAAATGTTCGTGGGAATTTTGTGCTAAACATTCTGCCCTATAAATGCATGGTAGGAATAAAATTGAAGAAAAAACGAGTATTATCGGGGTATTGAAGGCATTCAAAGGTACGCAGGTAAATGGTTCAGCGATGAACGTTTGTTATTGCAGCATTTTTATCGAACGTTAAACCGGTTACATTAGTTGCGGTTGAACTCTTATCCAACAAAGCAAACATTACCATGCATTGTTCTTGCACCGAATTACAGTATATTTACCTTTTGTTCTTTGCCATTTTTAGTTTTAATCCAAAAAGCTCGACCATCAATTCGAATTAAGCATAGAACTTCGGCCGAAGCGCCCAAAAAGCCTTTCACGAGCTCTTAATTTTTTTATTAATTTCGCACACTTTGTCTTAATTTTTCAAATTCGTTTTTAAATGTCATGTTAGATCTTTTTGATAATTCTAAAACATACATTTTTAGATTTTTATCCTCGAATATAAATCTTAAGGAACTTGGTGCAGAACGCTCTTATCTGGAATTATAATCGGGGCAAGAAAATAGCTGGGCGTTATTTTTGAAGTTATACTTCTTTCGGCGCGCGTAAAAATTTAGCAGGTGGCGGAAGTTGCGCGCACAGTGCTAACGAAAATCTGATGGTTGAAGTTGGCTGTCTAAGAAAGTAGATTAACGTTGTGAATTATGCTTAAAACCGAGTGTGCACATTCGAGCTCAAAGTGGCACATTCCGATCTCGGGAAAATGAAGCGCGCCGCTCCGCGTCGCGCTTCATTTGCCTCCCTCGCTCGGAAATGTGCCACTTTTCGCTCGAATGCGCACATCATCGTATTTATTACATTTGTATAGTTTATCCTATGCTCCTTTAAATCAAAAATTTGAACTTAATTTAGTAAATTTCAATTAATATTGGAAAAAGATATTTACTATAGCAATGAGTGGAAGGAAGCGAGAAGATACGGTAATCTTGTCAATGCAAGTGAGAGGGAAGGATTAAAATTATTCAATTAATTTTTCGTCTAATATATTGGCCTAAAATATTGCGAATGATGCTTAAAACCGAGTGTGCACATTCGAGCTCAAAGTGGCACATTCCGATCTCGGGAAAATGAAGCGCGCCGCTCCGCGTCGCGCTTCATTTGCCTCTCTCGCTCGGAAATGTGCCACTTTTCGCTCGAATGCGCACATCATCGTATTTATTACATTTGTATAGTTTATCGTATGCTCTTTTAAATCAAAAATTTGAACTTAATTTAGTAAATTTCGAATTAATATTGGAAAAAGATAGTTACCATAGCAATGTTAAATTATTGTGAATCGTGCTTAAAACCGAGTGTGCACATTCGAGCTCAAAGTGGCACATTCCGATCTCGGGAAAATGAAGCGCGCCGCTCCGCGTCGCGCTTCATTTGCCTCCCTCGCTCGGAAATGTGCCACTTTTCGCTCGAATGCGCACATCATCGTATTTATTACATTTGTATAGTTTATCCTATGCTCCTTTAAATCAAAAATTTGAACTTAATTTAGTAAATTTCGAATTAATATTGGAAAAAGATATTTACTATAGCAATGAGTGGAAGGAAGCGAGAAGATACGGTAATCTTGTCAATGCAAGTGAGAGGGAACGATTAAAATTATTCAATTAATTTTTCGTCTAATATATTGGCCTAAAATATTGCGAATGATGCTTAAAACCGAGTGTGCACATTCGAGCTCAAAGTGGCACATTCCGATCTCGGGAAAATGAAGCGCGCCGCTCCGCGTCGCGCTTCATTTGCCTCCCTCGCTCGGAAATGTGCCACTTTTCGCTCGAATGCGCACATCATCGTATTTATTACATTTGTATAGTTTATCCTATGCTCTTTTAAATCAAAAAATTGAACTTAATTTAGTAAATTTCGAATTAATATTGGAAAAAGATAGTTACCATAGCAATGTTAAATTATTGTGAATCGTGCTTAAAACCGAGTGTACACATCTTTCTATTAATTCAATTTGTTCACATTAATTTTCAGATTTTAAAAGAAAAAAGTAATATACCCAAAGAAAACGAGATGTGTATGTGCACATTCGGGCGAAAAGCACATATTTATTTTTTCGAGACCAAATTATACACTCGGCTTTTTACCAAAATCTACAATAAAAAATTATGAATTGGATTTACACGGTTTTCTTCGGAACCTATCTACCGTGTTAAAGCGCTAAGAATATTTTTTTTCTAAAGGAGGCCCAGGAACGAGTTTTTTTTGAAAATCACTCGCTTAGCTATACATAAAAGCAAAGTAAGCAATATAACACATAATTATCTTTAATTAAGTTAATTCAAAGAAGTACTACTTCTTACGCACCGTTTTTTTTAAATTGTTTTCCAACTTTTTTAAAATTGCATGTTCGTACGTCATATAAATAATGAGTGCTCATTACCTGCGTTTTTAAGCTGATAAATGGTAGGAATTTAATCAAAGAATGTGTGTGAAGGTTGTAATCATTCACCTCAAAGTAAAACTAATTAAAAGTAAAAATAATTGCTATTTGTTGCATAGTTCTTGGGATAAGATAAGCACCCAATAAGGTTTTACTTTTTATACATGGGGAAAAAGTGAAGTTATAGGGCATTGGCGTGCGAACTTGGATTTCGCCACTTTTATTTTTTGAAAAATTACTCTTGCTGTATTATAGAACGATAACAAGTGTCATTCTTGCCGAAATTTATTTTTTTGTTTATTCGTTATTATGGGCTGCATTTGCAAGTAAATTTCGAAATTATGCCGTTGCAGCGTGGACAATGCTAGGAATGTTCCGTTTCGTGGGAAGGGGAGAATCAATAAATATATGCAGCAAACTAATAATAACCGTCGTCCATTACGTTGTCCATAATAATATTTTTATTGCAAGCAATATCAGAATGTAATTTTAATTAATCAACCCGTAGAAACAGAGGGATTGGTTCGACTATTAATTGAAATCGCTGTTTTATTAGTTTACTGCAAATACTATATTATTATGCAAAAGTTTCTTCATTAGTTAACTAATAATATTATAATTGAATTATCTATTTCGCTTTCATCTATGTTATTTCAAACCGGATCGAGTTCTTTTTTTTTTACTGCAGACGTAATAGGGTAGAAGTACCGGTTTTGGACATTGTACCAGTTGTGGACATTTTCCACTTTATTTTGACAAATGTCAAATATAAGAATTATCGCTACTTGCTATAAGTGTAATTAATGTATCTTTAACTACGATAGAAACATCAATGATGTTTTTTTCGTATTTTTCAAGTTATTTTATCAAAATTAGTCAAGTGGCTAAAACTAGGCTTAACGTGTCCGAAACGGGTATTTTTACCCTATATACAGATTTCAAGTTAGGTTTTGGATAATTTTTAAACTAAATTTGTAAATTCTACGACAAAAATTTGAATGTTTTTTCTGTGAGAAATATTTTACTGTGTCATTATCTCTCGGTTTTTGGGGCGAGTACACGTTTTATTCATGAACATTTTAAAGCTTAATAATGATATATGGCTCGGAGGTTTTATCGTAAATAATATAGTTCTGGCTTTTAAAATTTCCTCTGAAAATACTGCATTTAATCGAGTGTAAGACGCTATTGATTATAAAATGCATATTTATTTTTTTAAACCAGTAATTTAAAAAATCTATAAAAACATTAGTGTTAAAATTAAAGAAATTATATTATTCTATTTACGTACTAAATGTATCATCATCAGGCTTAAATTTTAATTTTGTGAATTAGTTAATTTTGATTCGTTCGTATTTGCTCTTCGTATATACTCTTTTGTACAAATTGACTATATTTTATTAACTCAAAAATGGGACATTATAATTTCTCGTAGTACACGTCGTAATTTTTGAAGTTATACTTTTTTTGGCGCCTTGAGAGTAAAATTTTAGTCGGCAAGCGGGAGTTGCGCACGCACAGCTAACAAACTAAATTGATTTTTGTGAATAGTGCTTAAAATCGGGTGTGCACATTCGAGCCCAAAGTGGCACATTCCGATGTCGTGAAAATGCCACTTTTATTCATATTAATTTTTGCACTTGGTTATATTTAATTCAGTTACGCAAAAGAAGTTTTACTTCTAACGCACCACCTTTTTAATTAATAATATATTAAAGTAGACTTCATTCTTTCATCATTTAATGAGATCTTTTTTTTGTTCATATTCAAAATAGAAAACAATACATTTCAACAGGTGCTGTAATTTCTGAGAGGCATAATTTAAAAATAACATAAAAATATATTTAATTTAACTGTAATTTGTGTAAGATTAAGTGTTTAATAATTTTGGTTTCTTGTAAATAACTGGTATTTTTTTAAATATTTTTTTGCCGTCAGAAATAATAAGTTTTCCAATTGGGCTAAAATTAAAAAGGGTTCCTATTTAAAATTACAAAGTTGATGCCGAAATATTGGCCAACTGTTTTTTTTTTTTGGTTTAACCATCATAAAGCGCGAAAAAAGTGCATTAAGAATGTTTTTACAGAATCAACCAATAAGAAAGTTCAAAAATTGAACATTTATAAAAATATTAATGTAGGTTCCTGTCAAAATAATATTTTCAGATAATTATATATTGCTGAAATCAGAAAAATATAACTTTCTAATTTCTGGAAAAATCACATAGGGTTCCTATTTAAAATAACATAGTTGGTGTCAAAATGGGGTCAAATAATGACCCATTTTTTTGAGTTTACTATCGTACTATCACAGACACGCCCCTTGAAGATGTTTCTAAAGTTGGTGGATCTATACCTACGCAAAATATACCTCTGGATTTTAACATTTTGACTCAAAATATAGCCAAATTATACCAATATGCTTTTTGAAAAAGCAAGTGAAAACGTCTTTACTAATATACAAATAATATAAATGCGAAAGTAAGTCTGTCGGTCGGTCGGTCTGTCGGTCGGTCGGTCGGTCGGTCGGTCGGTCTGTCTGTCTGTCGGTCTGTCGGTCTGTCTGTCTGTCTGTCTGTCTGTCTGTCTGTCTGTCTGTCTGTCTGTCTACCTATCTGCTACCTTTTTACGCTTAAATCACTGAACCAATTTTGATGAATTTTGATATAGAGATTGATTGAACCTTGGAGAAGGACATAGATAACTTTGTGTCGCGCAAATAAAACTTGAAGGGGGTGATATAGGGGATGAAAGTTTGTATGGGACATCAATCGTATCTCAAGTTTCATTTTTGAAAAGCTTATTTTTATAAGTGTGTTAATCGAATTTTGTGTACCGAGGTTATGGTTAAAATTACATATTTTTAATTAGATTTAACTTCTTGTAGTGTAGTAGTAATATAATAATAGAGTAGTTTGTATAAAACAAAACGATTTTTCCGTGATAAAATTGTATAATATTACGAACTTATTCAATTTTTTAATTACTTTATTTCGAAGCAAACCATATGAAAACTTTTTGTTTTAAACATATCGGCAATTCACATATATTCTGCCACCACATATTTATCGTCCTCTGAGGAAGCCTTCTGGTATTTTTAAACCCCTTCAATTTTCTGCAGAAATGTATATAAATATTACAACAATAGAAAATTTCAAGAGTGACAACAGTACTTTGTATTCCGAAACCGAAACCATATCAAAAGTTTGTGATACATGTAATAAACTGAGGTTGACTAGAAAATGGGCTAAATCTCTCTGGACCTTTGTTTGTTCACTACAACACGGTCCCTGCTGAACAACAACCAACGAAACACACAGCATTTCCTGCGTTTTAGGAAGATTGCGTGTAAATTGCGTAAGGCATGTGGGTTTTTTTCTCTTTTAAGATAATGTTTATCTAACCCTTTTTTCGCAATTCGCAGTGCGCATTACGTTCCTACATTTCCAAACGAAATCACAGCTTTTTTGTAGATGAAAATTCGTACGTGTTCCAAAGCTGTACCTGCATTATTCAAATTAAACATGGAGCTTAAAACTTGTCAGATGTATAATTCTCGGAAAAGCAATACTGATAGCGTTTCAGCAATGTGCGACATTGATTTTTGTTACGGCTTTTAAAAACTATTGTCAACTAAACATTGAAGTGCAATTTGCATTGAACGAAATTGAAAAAAAAACGCAAATGAATAAAAAAAATTGTAAAAGCCGCTTCATTAATAAAGAACAACATACCAATAAGAGAGAATACAACATTTCCGCTTGGTTTTAATTAGAAATTTATTACCTTTTAAACTACTCGTCGACTAAAAACATACATCAAATAATTTGCAACACTTCAACGATTTTGTGTAGATATAATTTTACGAGGGGCTCGCAAGAATAAAAAAAAGGCCATAATGAAGGCTGCGTTTCTTAATGTTTTGATTCAATTAAAAGTAATGTTATGGAGGTATTTGTTTAAAGTCGATTTTTATTACTTTTACTGCTTTAACTGCAATTATTTTCTAATTTATTGCACAGCGCTTAATTTAATTTGTAAATTGGATTTTCTTCAAAAGAAACAAAAAGCACTCTGGTTATACCAACCGCCAACGAAATTTCCTTATTACTGGATAGTATACAATCCTTAGTAATAAGAATATCAAATTAAAAACAAACTTTCGTACCAACAATTAAATATATTATTATGTAAGTAAGTATTTTCGTAGTTTATCAATGATTAAGACGTTTTTTAGTTTTCCGTGTACGAGGTGGGTATAACTAACGTTACCATTTTTTTTTGTTTAAACGAGACGTTTGGTAATCGAGCTTAAAACCGAGTGTGCGCATTTGAGCTCAAAGTGGCACATTCCGATCTCGGGAAAATGAATCGCGCCGCTCCGCGTCGCGCTTCATTTGCTTCCCTCGCTCGGAAATGTGCCACTTTTCGCTCGAATGCGCACATCCTTGTATTTATTACATTAGTATAATTTATCGTGCGCTCTTTCAAATCAAAATTTTTAATTTAATTTAGTAGATATCGATTTTATATTCGAAAAACGCATTTACCATAGCAATGAGTGGAAGGGAGCGAGAAGATACGATAATCTTCTCAATGCAAGTGAGAGAGAACGATTAAAAATATTCAATTAATTTTTTGTGTAATATATTGGCCTAAAATATTGTGAATCATGCTTAAAACCGAGTGTGCATATTCGAGCTCAAAGTGGCACATTCCGATCTCGGAAAAATGAAGCGCGCCGCTCCGCGTCGCGCTTCATTTGCCTCCCTCGCTCGGAAATGTGCCACTTTTCGCTCGAATGCGCACATCTTCATATTTATTACATTTGTATAATTTATCGTGCGCTCTTTCAAATCAAAATTTTTAATTTAATTTAGTAGATATCGATTTTATATTCGAAAAACGCATTTACCATAGCAATGAGTGGAAGGGAGCGAGAAGATACGATTATCTTCTCAATGCAAGAGAGAGGAATGATTAAAAATATTCAATTAATTTTTGTGTAATATATTGGCCTAAAATATTGTGAATCATGCTTAAAACCGAGTGTGCACATTCGAGCTCAAAGTGGCACATTCCGATCTCGGGAAAATGAAGCGCGCCGCTCCGCGTCGCGCTTCATTTGCCTCCCTCGCTCGGAAATGTGCCACTTTTCGCTCGAATGCGCACATCCTCGTATTTATTACATTTGTATAATTTATTCAACGCTTTTTTAAATCAAAAATTTGAACTTAATTTAGTAAATATCGAATTAATATTGGAAAAAGGTATTTATCATAGCAATGAGTGGAAGGGAGCGAGAAGATACGATAATCTTGTCAATGCAAATGGGAGGGAACGATTAAAATTAATCAATTAATTTTTCATGTAATTAATTGGTCTAAATTATTGCAAATCATTAAGAAACTGCCGTGAAATTAATTTGTATTGCAATAAGGAGGCAAGAACCAAATCATTATGGGTTATTAAAATATATTTCTTATCATTTAACTGTCATAAAGTACACTTTTGTGGATTTTATTTCGTTTTATTTTCGGGGCATGGCAAACTCCACCTAGTACGGCATGTGACATTTAGTCATCTAGTATGCGGAAGGTTAATACTTACAGGGTGGTCAATCTAGGCTTAATTAATCAAATAATATCTCTGAAATAATTTCTAAACTTCATTTTACTTCTTCAAACATCTTTTCTTTTTTATTTATTTTTATAACTATGTGTTTGTTGTTTTATCTCTTTAGTAACTTCGTTTTTTACTAATTATATTTTTTTCTTTTTTATATTAATATTGATGTTAATTTAATATGAATTTCATTATCTTTATAAATCAAAATATAATGCTGATTGTTGGTAAGCGCATCTCTTGAGAACGGCTGGACCGATAAGACTAATTTTTTTTAAATTGGGGAAAAACTGAAAGTGTTTTTTTTATTGAAAGGCCATTGTCGAATTAATATGGAAAAGTGCCCTTGAAGATATTTAGCTTGTTTTTTTTCTGTGATGTATTTTAGTATTAGTAACAATGGTAGAAAATTTTAGGTCTCCGGACCTTATGGTTTTAAATAAAACGATACATTTTTGTTTTTAGAAAATTTTTTTTCTCAAAAACGACTCGACCGATCTATTTGTGCTTTGGATATGTTATAGACATACATTTAGCCTATAAGGTAAAGAAAAATCAATTTTGTATTTCTTCCAAAAATGTATTTTTTATATAATTTAATTTTTCAAAGGAGTTTTTTTGGTATTTCTGAATTAGGGAAACCTACCATTTTTGAACTGTTTATTAATCTATAACATATATTTTTTTCAAAGTTGTTTTTTTGGGTTCAATATTAAGAAAACCGGACCAAAGTGTACGTGCATTTTAACGCACAAGTATCTAAATATTGCTACTCCTTGATATTTAGACATTGTAATAAATATATAATATCACTACATGTAATTTTTGTTAACCTAATATGTTACTGCATTGCCAAAGTGGTAGATTAATACAAATAATACAGGTCAACACGAATTTTGTCTTAGATAAAAAATATTTTCTAAAAACAAAAAGTATTGTTTTATTTAAAACCATAAGGGCCGGGGACCTAAAATTTTCTACCATTGTTACTAATCACAGAAAAAAAACAGCTAAATATCTTCAAGGGCACTTTTCCATGTTAATCCGGCAATGGCCTTTGGGAAGGACTGGTAGTTGTCAAATAAAGCTATGTAAAAAAAATTCTGAGGAGCACAGAACTTTTATTACAGATAAATATAGGTAATATTTTGTCTAATGAAAGAAAAGTTTATATGATTTAAGAAAAAAGGGAAATGCGCTGAATTTTTATTTAGGCAGGAGGATGAACTGTATGTAGAGCAAAGGAAACAAAGACACCTGAGTTACTCCCAAGAGTATTGTTATTTCTACAAAGATAATATTGCTAATGCGAAGTTATTGCAAAATACACAAATATTCCTCATAATTAAAAATTGAATGCGAAAAGAAAGAAAACATAAGACCGTTTCTTTTCAATCGCCCTGTATGGTTATCTATCTCTCCCAAGCCGCAGATGACAAATCACAAAAAAATTATCCGGTACAACAGGTGTTAGTAATGTTTATAAATAAAGGTGGAATTTTTGTGCAATAGTACATTTCGACGTTTCTTTGTATTTCGCACCTTACGTCGTTGTGGGTGTAAGAGATTTATGTATTTTCGCATTAAATTCCCATGTTCTAAACTTAATGTTTTCTGTTTAAACTTGTATTATTCTAAAGTTGCTCGACGTACCAAAAGTTTAGTTAATTAGGTTTACTTGAAAACAAATGTGTTTGTGTTCATTGTAGAAATAAAAATTTATGTGTAACCTTTTGGACGGAGGCTTAAAGTTTCCTTTAGGTACAGAAAAATAATTCGAACTTAGTCATTTATTCTAAAGTTAATTTTTAAATTTTACGCCGGAAAAAAGTTGAAGCCCCTTAACAATAAAGATAAGCGAAAATAATTCAAAAACGCGAAGCCAAAGTTATGCTTAATAAATGTTAACTTAATAAGAGGCGGAAAGTTCAAGTGAGAGTACCTTTTCATAATAAAATTTTCAGTTCAAGGCCTACTAATTAAAAATGAAACGGGAAAGTTTTTGGCGAGTTTTTATTTAAAGCACAGCGTTTTCGGACGACTTTTTAAAATACGGCACAACCGAGAACAATAACACTGCTGAGACTTGCATAACCAATCTCACGACTTAAAAGGCGAACGTGGCATTGAATAAATAAAAAGGCAACAAGAACGATGGCAATAATCGCCAGATGTTACCGTAAGAACACCTAAAGAATGTGCCTACCGGTATTATCATTGGATGTCGATAACGATGTGTACTTTTCTCCACACTGCCGCGACTTATAAAAAATAAAGGGCAAGAATAGACAACGGGATTTACGGCAGCTCTTTTCAAAAGGCTGACGTTCCCCGAGAATTGATTATAAAACCGCTCTGTAGTTTGCATGAATCAGAAAATACATTATCGAATTTCTCTTTGGAACTGATAATATAATAAAGTTGTCGTATAATAGGACTCTCGCTTTATGCCAGATTTATTTTATTATTATATTTTAATGCTATTAGATGAACACCACAAGCAATTTACGTATGCTCCACCATGTTTAACATAATTTAAATGTTATATTTTCCTTTCAAAGAGAATACCCGTTCTAAAGCGCTTTTCCTTTTAATTTTCCTTCATCTTTGAGTAAATTTATTGAAACATTTTCTTGTTTGTACCGAGTGTTTTATTTAAAGTGCCACGAGCTTATAACTTCTAAATTAATAAAAAATTCAAAAAAAGTTTTGCAATTATAAGCCTGTGACACTTATACTGAAACACCCTGGTAATTTATGAAAAGCCCTTGAGGAGCTCTATCCAATTATAAAATAAATACGCTTCTATTTTAGATAAAAAAAAGTTGACTCGATTTCCGGTTAAAATGGAAGTATAACAAAATTTATATTTATGCCTATGCATAGAACACATAAATTAAAAATACTTTTATACTTGTAATTTTTTTGAAATCTTTATTATTTTAAGAATTATAAGCTCGTGGCACTTTAAATCGTGCACCCGGTATATTTTCTCATCAAAGTTTTTTCTGAATAGGACTTTACGGTTACGTTCGTGGAAACGGTGGTTCTCGAGCTGCTTTCGTTTGTAAAATACATTTAAAAACTCAAATCGTAAAAAGCCAAAATAAACTGATATCTCAAAAGCCAGGTAAGAAATGCGATAAGGTCTGCTCGCAAATAGCCTAAAACTTCTACGTCATTTTGTGACATATCAAAAGTCAACACAAAGAAAATTAATTTAGGGGTTAGTTTTGATTTTTTGCAAAAGCTACCGAAGCTCAAAATTGGCATTTTTTTTGTAAACACAGCGGTACAAAAATTTTTGAGATACCATTAATTTGACACAATGAAAATTTAAAAAAAATAAAGATATTTAAAAAAAGACTTACAGCTTTGAATTTTGCAGAAGGCGCGCTTCTTAGGGGTAGAAGGCCCTTGATAAACACTGTCACTAGTCACTAGTAAATAAAAATTTTGGGGAGCGTTTAACTGAGCTCTTTGACGTGCCTTTCACAACTGAAATGTGCGGGGAACGGGCGTGGGAATTGCAGTTTGCGATAAGCATTTTGTTTACGTTTTATTTGAATTAAATTGGGCATTTGCATACAATTTTTGAACGATATCTGTGGTTGCTTAAATCTTCGATTTTTGAATAAAACTAGTGATTTTAATATTATAAGTCCGTGGCATTGCCCAAAAAAAATTTTTTTTGAATTTATTTTTTAATCAAATGGTAACTCATTTTACATTTTTGGAAAGCACTCGACGAGCTCTATCCAGTTATATAAAAAATTAATATCCTTCTATTTGAGACAAGACAGTTGACACAATTTCCGGGTAAACCGGAAGTATAATAAAATTTAATTTATGCTAGTGCATAGATACAATAACTTAAAAAAAATTATATTTGTAATTTTTTTGAAAAATGTATTTTAGGAATTATAAACTCGCGGCACTTGAAATGATACACCCGGTATATTCAAACTTTTTTTCTTGACTTCTTTTCTTAAAAATATAAATCTAAATATGCAATTCATATAAATGAAAATTGTTCGATAATGTTTTGATATCAGTTGGGTAATGTATATTAAGTAATTTAGAAAATAGATTTTAGTGAATATTGAAATTTTCACATATTTTCCAACTAAAAAAAAATAGATTTAGCAAATTAAGTTTTAAAGGGAAATACAATTTCTGGGTGTACAACTTTTTCGAAACATTGGTTTACTTGAAAATAATTTTGCAGAAAAGGCTGAAGCAGGAAGTGGGATACTTTTTACTTGATAGAAAATTGATTACTTTTACTCGAGTTTTCTTCGTAAGCAGAGAAATGTTTTTATTAATAAAAGTTATTATTAATTTGCAATATATAAGTACTAAATGAATACAAATATGTTTGTGCAGTATAAGTTTATAATACTGAACAAAATAAAAACTTTAAAAGAGCAAAACACCCAAAATTGCAGGTTTGGTCATAAAAATATAAAACTCCGAAGTTTCGAAACTTTTACAATCCTTAAAAGATCTGTTATAAATCAAAACGTTTCAATAAGTGCTTTAGTTTGAGAATTTTTACAGCGTATTTGATACAGCTTGTAGTTGTTTATAAATTGTATATTATATGTATAATATTTTTTCTATCTTGTTTCTCGAATTATTTATTAACTTAAAAATATATAATTATATTACGATAAACAGTATTTTTTTAAAGTGAAAGAAAAATGTCTAATACTTTACAAAAGAAAAAGGTTCGTAAAGGGTTTTTGTGGTTTACCCAACTGGCAAAACAGTGGTCCTCCAATCTGTTACTCCATTAAAAATTTTTATGTGTAGGTATAGCTTTATTTTCTAAGACGCATCTTTCTAAAAGTTTACTAATGAGATTAAGTGAATATGTAACCTGAATTATATTTTAAAATCGTGGTGAATTTTTCGCAAACGTTTAAAAGAACATTTGCATTTTTCAAGGTTTATAGGGCAAACTGCCCAGTGAATGACCGTTATAAAAAATAATGTTTATAACAATTAAATAAATTAATTTATATTAATGATATATTTATTTATGCAATATTATATGTCTTTTTTTTCATTTAAATGAAAGAAATAAAAGTAATAATGAAAGTGGATAACTAAAATCATTTTTATATTGCAGTTTGTCAGATTTCAATACAATGTTGAAGCTTTGAAGGACGCAATTAAAAAAGATGCGCTTAACCTCCTAAGCGCCAACAAAACCTGTGATTTATGGAATACCAAAAGGAACTTTAATAAAAAAACTAAGCATAGTGTTGAATATAAATTTTACAAAATTTAATGAATTGCGCGTTTTTAATACGTGAATTACTTAATCAGTCATTCAGTAGACTGTGACCTGGTCAATATTTGCACGAAAAGGTCAATTACTGAACTCATGTTATACTCTTTATAGTTAATTTACGGTCATTGACTGGACGTTTTACCCTACCTAATTTATTTTTATTAAAATAAAATAAAATTTTAAGTTTGCAACTTTTATTTAAGCAAACAAAGTTAAGTAGGTTTATATCTTTATAAAGTGTGCAGCAGGTTTTAATGTCTACCCAACAATTTAAACTGGAGGATAAACATTACCGGTGTAATTTTTTTAAGCTTTAAACAAAATTTACACGTTGCAAAGTTCAGAAGTTTCAACATCTCGAAGAGAGAATAAACTTTGTTCTCCGTTTTAGTGTCGGCGTATCGCTTTTACTCTTTTTTGTTTACTTTGTCGAGGTTGTTTTATGGGGGTTGCACATATGTGCCCTTTCAATATTGATGAATTTTTTTAAATAGCTACGTATGTGTATCTAAAACGTTGTTGAAAAGCTTTGAGAGCTTTTAAAAGTGCACGCGACTACGAAGAGGGATGTCATAAAAGTAAATAATCTGTACAACCCTATAATGCGTCCAATTATTCCGAGAATATAAAAGTTGTTCTTTATGTTTTCTTATAACAATTTTAATTCCATACGGAATATACCTGAAACTTGAAGTTTACTTCTAAAAGCTGCATTTAAAGTTTAATTTAGTTTCTTTAAACTTTTAATAAAATATAGGGAATTTAATTAGCAAATAAAAGCACAACCGGTTTAAAACTGAAAAAGCAGAAAACTCTTAAGTGAAAATAAAGAAACTTACAAAGCAAACGTTACCTGGAAAATAAAGTTCACAAAAAGAAAACTTAGGGAGTTTATGATATTTAATAGCTGTATTTGTTTCAGGTACATATACATATTTTTTTTTCTATTTCGTCCGAACTAAATGGCTTCTTTTATTGTAGGTAAGTGTTTCTAAAGAACTTTAATGTAATTTTCTTTTATCACCAAGTTTTTTTTGTAGTTACAATAAAATAAACAAAGTGTTATAAAAATAAGAAACAATTTCAATAAAAAAAACCACTTTTGTTGGTGAGGGTTGAAAGTTACTGAAAACGAATAAAACCACAAAAGTTTAATTTTTTGCATTTCGAAGCCTTTGAAGTGTTTTTATTTTTGTTTTTGGCGCGCAATAAAAGGAGTAACTTTACTTCGTTGATTAAATGGGGGTTCGCTTTAAGCAAAGCAAGAAATATTTTTAAATTGCGCTTCACCTTTACTACGAGTTCTTGTTTCTAATATTTGTCCATATATTTTTATTAATATGTCTTTTATGAAAAAGTTTATTAAACAAAGCAGGGATCCTTAACTTTTTTTGACTTTGTCGATTTGTTTTAATAGTATATTTTGTGTTATTATTGTAATACTTGGTGATTTTTTTGAAAATTCTGTGTCATTATCTATTTTTATTCAAATAAGTTTAGCTGGATTAACGCAGAAATCAAAAAATAAATAGTTGGTAACCGATTTTATTAAATTGTATAGAATTGTTTGATTAATTTCAAGTTGGTTGACTGGAAATAACTAGTAAACGTTTTCCGATATTTGTTGAGATATCCACGAATTCCAACAATGTTTGTTTGAGAATCACTGATCCAAAGACACTAAAGTTATTTAATTCATCGTAATGCATCCAATAGTTCTTGAACTTTGTTTTCAAGAAATTCTACATTAAGATTTTTAAAATGTTTTTTAACACTTGTATAAGCTTTGATTTATTTGGACTGTTGGATTGAGAAATTGGCAGGCATGGACTCCTCGGGAAAAAAGTCAAGCTGACGTTTTGTTTTGGACTTTTGAGGTTACTGACATTTAAAAACTTGTATAAGTGATAAATTATTTTAACGTTTTCCTTGGTTGCTATGCAACAAAAGTAGTTTCCATTAAATACGCATATCTCGTCCAGACTGGCTCACCGAGACATACAGAAATGCATTTTAACGATTTTTAAATAAATGTCCAAAACTACAAAGACTTATTGTTATATATGAGAAAGTTAACCTGGCATGTTATTTTGTTGTAAACAAAATAATTCGAAATGTAGACTGACGTTTTCCATTCATTAAAAAATGTTAGAAAATCTTAAGAAAATTAGTATTGTTTTTAAAGTAAAATAAATATTATTTGTATACTTTATCTGTTACAAGTATGTAATTATTTTTTTAAGAAGCTGCAGCTGCCAAAAAAAATTGTAAATATTTCTTTCGACAAAAGATGTTTCTGTTATGAATGGCAGCATATGGTACACGAAGTTCATCCATGTCAAATTCTGTTTTTTTTAATGTATGATATACCACATGGAAGGGCAGCGAAGAAAATTTTTGAATTATAGAAAAATACACTTTGTAAACAGCTTTTTTATTAAATTTTTAGTATTTGCATAAATAAATTAACATCATTGATTTACGTTTTAAGTCTTTTAATTTTTAAGTTTATACGAAGTTTTAAAATTAGATTATTCAAAATAGCATTACTTTAAATATATTTCAATTTTTCAAACATCTATTCTTTATGTTACTTAATAAAATCATCTTAAAGAAAAGTCGGACCATGGCACATGGAAAATTTAAACTTTAATTGATAATTTAAATAATATCCATTTATAAGGGTTATCCTCTTAAGAGAGCTTTTCTGTAATAAACTCAAACATCATTTTTTATATTACTTTTTAAAAATAAACAATTTCCAAATATAATTTTTTTATTTAAATGTAATTTTGATGCGAAAAATTATTTGTAAACTAATCACATATCTAAATCTTATTTAATTAAATTAAATTGCAACAACTTTCTTTACAACAATACCGAGTACAAAAATTGGTAATTAATTGTTTTGAAATATTAAAATTTCTTTGAACATTTTTCAGGGGCAAAAGCACACGTTGGTAAACATAATTCCGAGAAGAAAAAGAGGGATTTTCTGGCGATGAGTTTTCATTATTAAAATATTTTTATGAAAGGCGAAGCAATTTAAATATTTAATGACAACAAACTGGAAGTTTATATTTATTTGTAAATTGAAAAGTGCGTGCTTTCGGATGCCAATTATAGTATTAAATTTTAAATTAGTCGAAAAGGCAACTTAATACATTTTTACTGAAAACACGACTCCCTTCGAGTTCTTTACTTTGAAATTATATTTGGAAATATAAAGCTAAACAACATGTATTTATTTATTTCACGTTATATCGGGACTGCTTTGAAGTTTAAGAATTAATTTGCATTAGTTATTGTCGAGTAGATTCTTTTAAGTTCTTTACCGGTATTTGAAAAAAGCTTCGATTTCGTAGTCGTGTAAAATCTGCTACAGAGCTACATGTTCCGTAAACGTTTTATAAAATCAGTTAAGGAATTTCTTCTTCGTTTCTTTTTAAAAGAGCAATCAAAGAAACAATGGTGTCCGGAAATTAAGCACCCACTCTCCTTTATATCGAAGTTCGGTTTATATGAAAACGTCCACTTTAATTCTTTTAGTTCGTCTCGAGAAGGAACTTCGCTCAAGAATAAAAAGTATAGTCGTTTGAAGTATTTTATCAAAGGTACTAAAAGTCAGAAAATTTTAATTTTAGTAAGAAAATTGTTCATCTGACCTGAAAGCTACGTAATCTTCAAAAAGAATTTCATAAGAGTACGAATAGGTTGGACAATCTTTGACTATATTTAAACAGAGAGAAAGAATTCTTGACATGAGATCTGAATATTTATATTAAAAGCAAAATTTCACGTTATTTACTATTTTTCCAAAAAGTTTTAAATTCTTCAAATTGCCGGAGTTTAATAATTTATAATTGCTTTATGCGAGACGTATTTATAGAACGAATTTTTACAAATTATGAACTGAAATGAAAATAACAACAAAGGTAAGCAGATTTCTAAATTTAAAAGCACATGTTAATTTGAATGTACTACTGCTTCACATTTTTTTTTTAATTTAATAGGGACCTATTTCTAATATTTTTTTTGTTCCCAAGGTTTTTCAAGAATTGGTTGTCAGCCACACGAGTTGAATCAAAATCAGTGCGTTTTTTTATATTATTTTGCGTATCTTTTTAGATATTGAGAATCGCTGATTAAAACAGTGTTTTTTTTATTTGTTGATTTTAAGATAATGTGCGACTGTTTTATTTAGTGATTAATATTTGTTGCGTTTTTTATAAACATATACCTAACAATTTGACCAAGTTTTTGCCTGTTAAAACGGGATGCTTTGTAATCGTGTTTAAAACCGAGTGTGCACATTCGAGCTCAAAGTGGCACATTCCGATCTCGGGAAAATGAAGCGCGCCGCTCCGCGTCGCGCTTCATTTGCCTCCCTCGCTCGGAAATGTGCCACTTTTCGCTCGAATGCGCACATCCTCGTATTTATTGAATTTGCCTATATTATTATTTTATTTTTCAATTCAAAAAATTAAAAGTCGAATAAATTAGATCTATTTTTTGTTTGAAAAAGGTTAGATATTATATTCCTTTTGATAAGTTATCATGGTGCTCTTCCGCACGCCTAATTATAGCGAGCTTTTGCTAAAAATATTTTCAGGTGTACTTTCAAATGTTTCAAAAGATGGGGTAGCCCCGGACATTTGAAAGAATTGGAAATAAAAAATATAAATAAATAAATTTATTTCTTTTTTATGATTTAAAATAAAAGTAGGGACTTTTAAGTTTATACTAATTAAAAATTTGTAATGATATATTCGTTTTTTTAGGAAATATGGCCAATCTAATTTGACCTTATTTTTTGGCAATACAAAAAGTAGCGGGTAGCCCCGGACTCAAATAATTCTAAAACCGTAGTTGCGCTCTCAAAATGTCTTCTTTGGGCTTCGCTTATTTTTCATAATTTTTTCCTTTTTTTCATTAAGAAATTGTCGTGAAATTAATTTGTATTTAAATAGCGAGGCAAGAATGAAATTCTTGTTAGGATTTCTTAATATTCGGTAACGTAATTGACAATTTTTTGAAAACGGTACTTTTTAACATCCCGGAATGCTTGGGGACAACGGCACAAATGAACTGAAAACGGAACAATCCCATTCAAAGCAGGAAGTATGGTCACATTATATATATGTAACTGAAATTCGTTTTTTTCTATACATTCAATTAACCGAATTTTCGATTATCCGAATGAGCTGCAACACTAATTAGTCCGGATAACCGAGTTTCCACTGTATATTCTATATACTGACTAAGTTAACTCATAAGGGGGCGTCCATAAATTACGTGAGATGGGGGTCGAGTCAAATCTCATCTAATCTTACGTTGGAGAGAGGGGGTCTCGGCAAATATCACGCAACTTTTTTTCTGATTGAAACAAAAAAAAAATATACTATTTTGGTTTATTTAATCCAGATTGTACATGCTTAAGATTTAATCTTAAGCGTAATCGTAATACGATTAACATCATTCACTAATTCGTTCGAAAGAAAATAATTTCATTCATACTTCGACTTTATACATCTACTGACTGCCAAACCACCATATTTGTTTTTCCTTACATATTGTTATGGTCAGGTAAAAATTTTAAAAATTCTCAATTTTTTTATGAAGTTCTCGTTTTACAAATGGGAAAAGTTAAAAAAAGTTTTTTGGGAAAAAAATGGAGAAAAATAATTTTAAACCCATTATAAAATTGAAAATATTGTTTAAAATAAAAGTTGTAACATGCCACAAATGAAGTTCACAGATTATTTTAAATTATATAATTATTGTATAGGATATAAATTATTATTTTTAATATATATAGGTATATACTTATATACCTATATATAATGTACATAAAATGTACGTATTCGAAATTAATATCTATTAATAACAGTTTTTCGTATAAGTGGCGCCGCTTATATGGGTCAAAATGAATGGACCACGGAACCACTTAAGCGGGATATGTATGTATCAAATTTTCTAATGGGGATAAAAAACAACTAGTTGATTTTTATATCATCTTTGCAGATTTTTGAAGGTTTATATATCAAAATTAATGCCTCCAAATATTTTTGGATAATTTTTTTTTTTGTAAAAAATTTTAAACACATTAGTTTTAAGGCACATTTTGTATACACTGTTGTAATTGATTTACTTCATTTATGAACTAATTCGCATTTTGATTAATTAAAATTATATACAGTGTCGCCGCATAAGTGGTTCACTGCTTAAATGGGTCAGGGTTATATGGGTCAAATTTTGTGGAACCAAATCAAACAATATAAAGAACATTTAAGCGGATAATGAATCAAGTTTGGATAAGTGATTCACAAAATCAGTTATTTTACCTGTATAATAGAATAGAAATATAATAATCCTCTCGGCCAATGAACAAAAGTTAAAACTATAATGTGGATGTTAATCTGCCTATTGTATTTGTCCTTTTCCTTACATATTGTTATGTGTCAGGTAAAATTTTAAAGATATCGTCAATTTATTTATGAAGTTCTCTCGCTTTTTACAATGTGGTAAAATGTTAAAGAAAGTTTTTGGAAGAAAATAGAGAACAAAGTGAATTTCAAACCTATTATAAAATTGAAAATATTGTTTAAAATAAAAGTTGTAACATGCCACAAATGAAGTTCACAGATTATTTTAAATCTATATAATTATTGTATAGGTATATAAATTATTATTTTTTAATTATATATAGGTATATACTTATATACCTATATATAATGTACATAAAATGTACGTATTCGAAATTAATATCTATTGAATAACAGTTTTTTTTCGTATAAGTGGGTCGCCGCTTATATGGGTCAAAATCGAATGGACCGACGTGAACCACTTAAGCGGCGACTACTGTATGTATCAAATTTTCTGAAGTGGGCCACTAAAAATCAACTAGTTGATTTTTATATCATCTTTTGCAGATTTTTGAAGGTTTATATATCAAAATTAATGCCTCCAAATATTTTTTGGATAATTTTTATTTTTGTAAAAATTATAAACACATTAGTTTTAAGGCACATTTTGTATACACTGTTGTAATTGATTTACTTCATTTATGAATTAATTCAATTTTTAAATATAAAAAAATATTTATATGTTACATAAAGGGTGCATCAAAATTTTAGAATGACTTGGGTGGGGTATGTTAAAAAAAAGGTTGGGAAATAAGAGGTCAAAATTCGTAAAAAGTTAAAGTATTTTTTTTTTATGTTCGATGAAGTCTCCCATCTAGTCTAGTTTAGAAGTACTAAATTAGAAATGTGGTTTTTGGTAAAAATACCCGACTGTAATTCTAATTAAAAGAAAAGCGAGAAGTATTACATTTAGTTCAGTTTGATTTAATTAATATTATTTGTAAGAGAGAAGAATAACATAGGCAAATTAAATTATTAAGGAGTATGTGCACGTTCAAGCGAAAACTTTTTCCGAATAGAAAATCTGGATTTGAAGGATTTGTTATTAATATAGTCGAATCCAATTAACACAAAGAGGTGCACATTCGAGCGAAAAGTGGCACATTTCCGAGCGAGAGAGGCAAATGAAGCGCGACGCGGAGCGGCGCGCTTCATTTTCTCGAGATCGGAATGTGCCACTTTCAGCTCGAATGTGCACACTCCGATTTTCGCCACGATTAACAATGATCAATTTATTTTAAAAAAATTCAAGTAATTCTAAAACCGTAGTTGCGCTCTCAAAATGTCTTCTTTGGGCTTCGCTTATTTTTCATAATTTTTTACTTTTTTTCATTAAGAAATTGTCGTGAAATTAATTTGTATTTAAATAGGGAGGCAAAATTCTTGTTAGGATTTCTTAATATTCGATAACGTAAATGACAATTTTTTGAAAACGAGACATTTTGGCGTCCCGAAAAGATTTCTTGGGGACAACGGCGCAAATGAACTGAAAATGAAACAATCCCATTCAAAGCAGGAAGTATGGTCACATTATAGCTAAAATTTGTTTTTTTCTATACATTCAATTAACCGAATTTTCGATTATCCGAATGAGCTGCAACAATAATTATTCCGGATAACCGAGTTTCCACTGTAAATTCTTTATACTGACTAAGTTAACTCATAAGAGGCCCAGACTGTGAGCCTGATAGGGGTATATCCAACGGGCATGCGCATATCGTTTAACTACAGCGTGGTCCACAAACGATGTTGGAAAGTAAAGAAGGCTAGATCCTTAAAACGAGAGAATTTAAATCCAGCAATTATAATACATATTTTGAAGCTAAATTGTGTGCATTTAATGAACAAGGTGTTCAAAGTGGTCACCATTAGATGCAACTATATGGTTGAGCCTAGAACAAAACCCCTGAATTACGTTTGAAAGCACATCTTTCACTATAGCCCCAAACTCATTTTTAATTTCCGTTTTGATGTCTTCAAACTCTATTGGCGATGTTTAGAGACCCTGCTTTTTTAAATAACTCTATAAGAAAAAGTCGGGTGGGTTAAGATCTTTGCTAAATCTAAACTGTCACCAACCGTCTTCTCGTAATCAAGGCCTATAACTTGAGGTCTAAATTGCACTTTAATGCACTATGGTGTGGTCATGCTTCACTTGCACACACCGGTAGGTGCGACGCATCCACAACCTTGCAATTTTTGGGAAGAACTCTTTTTCAAGCATCTCTATATTTGCCCTATAACGTTTCCTTGAATGCAAAAGGATCAAATCATAAGTTTGCCACATAGGACAGCCCAAAATGACACTTTTTTAGAATGAAGCGAAGAAGTAATCGCCAAATCATCGTCTCTGAAGATTTTGAGGTTTCAATGGCTGACAGAATTGAATTTTATGAGAAAGATGTAATTTCTTGTCTATTATTCTCTGAATAGATGTTTTTGAAATGGTCAATGCTCGAGTTGAATGTCGTGATGTTGAAGGCTCGTCTTCGAAAAGCTTCTTTTCAATATTTTCTGGGACGACAACGCTTGGTGTGCTCTAGATCTTTCTTGTAGAGCATCTTTTAGACTTGTCTCTTAAAATCTCTTTATTAATTTATGAAAATGTAGGGAAAAAATTGGATTATATTTGTGATCAACATATAGCAAAAATTCTTTGAATTTTGGGGCTCTACTTCTCACCGAACAATAGTTATTTCACTACATAAATCTTTTTGCCCAAGTTTCGTCCTTAATTCACGTCGAACTGTGACGACCTATTAATTATTTTTGTAAAAGTTTTTATTCATTAATTTTAAAATAGAGACATGATCATGGGTTCTGCCACATTTCGTTTAATTTTTAGATGCATTGCCCCATACATTGAGAATAACTGTTATGATCTAAAGATTTATTTA
The DNA here is from genome assembly GCA_036325965.1 of Sinopyrophorus schimmeli. Taxonomy (NCBI): domain Eukaryota; kingdom Metazoa; phylum Arthropoda; class Insecta; order Coleoptera; family Elateridae; genus Sinopyrophorus; species Sinopyrophorus schimmeli. The sequence goes on from JARFIZ010000314.1 coordinate 18,744,939, forward strand.
AATTTAAATATAAAAGCAATTAACTTTGTTTTAATTTTTTACATCATTTTTTCAACTTATCAATAAAACTTTAACGTGGCTCCAAACCGATTTTACAGTTGACCATTTCAGGCGTTCTTTATTTATTAATACGAAGGGCGCTAATTAAAAGCGTAAAATTAAATTAGCTTTTAAAAATTTAGATCTTGGATTGTTCCTTTTAAAGAATATGCTGCCAGCCCTCGATTGTAATTTTTATTAGGTGCTAAAATTTTATCTTTGAAAAAAATTTAATCAAGCACTCCTTTTATTACATTTAAAGAGCGCTTATAAATGCATTTATATTTTCTAAATGGGTCGTAAATAAAGCAAATTTTCACACCATCCGTTTATTTTTAAAATATTTAACTTAATCTTATCAATTACCTTTAGATACTAAATTAAAAGCAACAAAATGAATGTTTAAAATTAATACTTGGTTTCGTTAAACGCGCACATCCTAAATCATTCTGATGGGATACGGTTTCCTCTTCCTTTTGACAATTTTGAAATCAAATTCAAAGGTGTTCTCGTCACTTTTAAACTGATTAACGACGCACTTGGAAATTTCGATGCGATTTTCGCCATCCGCACAAGAAGACTTGTAGGCGATCTTGATCTTGGTCTCTGTCGGATGCCGAAGGGTGATTTTTTGCTCAAATCTCTTCCCTTCGTGGGGTGGGCCGAAATATTTAGTAATTATCCAGGTGGGTTTTTTGCCCGCGTTATCCACTCCTTGCACGCTCCAAAATATCTCGTCCTCTATTTGCGTCCTCCAAAATGTATAAGAAAATGCTTTGCCGGTTCGCCGCACCTTTTTGCCGAATTTAATAAAATAGACGTCGTCTTCGTCCGAATTTCCGTAGGTTAACATCGTAACGAACGAGCACTTTTGTGGGGAATGGCGCCGATGTTTGGTTTATACACTGAAAGCCTCGCAGATCTGTTTACTGATAAAACATATCGGAGAAAGTAAATATTATTATCATACCGTGACGCGTGCTTTATTGTACTCTTGGATAATAATTATTTCCTGCAGTTTCACTAATTTCACGACCAAATCGATATGCGCCGGCCGTCCGTCATATTTAATGGGTTTTTCGTTTTGCACTATTTTTTTCAATGTTTAATTGTTATTGGATTACATACATTCCGCTCAAATTAGCACATTTTTCGTCTATAGTTAGACGCGACTGCTCTAAAATTTGATTCAGTTAGAATGACGAGAAACTTGGCCGCGACTTAGGAAAGTTAGTGGGATGGAAGCCAATAGTTACTTTCATTGCGATAAAAATAGTAACAATGACGGGTTGGCCCGTTTATTTCTGAAGTTCACGGTGATAAAATTTTTCTGTCGTCAGATCTACGATTACGTCTTTTTAAAATAGAAGTTAACGACTTGCATGTCGAATTTTATGCATTTTCTTTCAATGAAGATTTCTTCTTTTTTTCATAGTGAGCAGATAGTTCAAAGTTCGTTATCCGGCGATTTTTATGCGAACTATAAAACGGAAATTTTTACTGCAAGGTTCATTGGAAATTCCGAAATGTTTAGTCAAAAATATTTTAAGAGCAATTTTTGCCGATATCGAAGTTATTTTTATTTTGTCAGATTTTTTTAAGGTTTTAGTTGCAGTAGCAATTTGGCAACTAAGGATTTTTCAAAATTGTGACGAAAAATTAAAATTTGATTTTTATGTGTAGCCGAGTCGCTTTTGACTTTAAGTGCGGGAAAAGTTAAAGCGGTTATTATTTTATTTTTGATAGATAATTTCTTTAGTTATTCTAAAATATGTATCTTTGCAAAGACTGCATTTATTTGCTTCATAAGCATATTTAGAGAGTAAAACGACAAAAAAATTAAAAATTCGTTTCAGTAATTTGTCATTAAAACACTTCCAAAAGTAAATTGATTATTGTGAATTGTGCTTAAATCCGAGTGTGCACATTCGAGCTCAAAGTGGCACATTCCGATCTCGGGAAAATGAAGCGCGCCGCTCCGCGTCGCGCTTCATTTGCCTCCCTCGCTCGGAAATGTACCACTTTTCGCTCGAATGCGCACATCCTCGTGTTTATTATATTAGTGTAATTTACCGTGCGCTCCTTCAAATCAAAATTTTTAATTTAAATTAGTAATATCGATTTTATATTGGAAAAACGTATTTACCATAGCAATGAGTGGAAGGGAGCGAGAAGATACGATAATCTTGTCAACGAAAGTGAGAGGGAACAATTAAAATGATTCAGTTAATTTTTCATCTAATTTATTGGCCTAAAATATTGTGAATCATGCTTAAAACCGAGTGTGCACATTCGAGCTCAAAGTGGCACATTCCGATCTCGGGAAAATGAAGCGCGCCGCTCCGCGTCGCGCTTCATTTGCCTCCCTCGCTCGGAAATGTGCCACTTTTCGCTCGAATGCGCACATCTTTGTTTTTATTGAATTTGTCTACTTTATCCTTTGCTTTTTTCAAATTTAGTTTTGTAAAATATGGATTTTATGTTCGAAAAATGTTTTTACCATAGCAATGTGTGAAAGGGAGTGAAAAGATACGACAATCTCGCAAATGCGAGTGAGAGGGAACGATTAAAGTTAATTGACTGATTTTTTGTCTAATCTACTGGCCTAAATTTTTGTGAATCGCGCTTAAAACGGAGTGTGCGCATTCAAGCTCAAAGTGCATATTCCGATCTCGTGAAAATGAAGCTTCACTTGCCTCCCTCGCACACACGGGAAAATCACACATTTAGCTGGACAAAATTAAAATTTCGAATTTTGACAATTAACTGTAACTGCATTTTAAGAATGTCTATAGATAAGTTAAGTATCAGTTACACACAACAAAACAATTGCGAACGGCATTAAAGTCTTCTGATTATATGTAATACTACTCGATACGTCAGAAGTTAGAAAACGTGTAATAATTATTAATGTGTTTCTTGTATTTTGTTTAAGACTTTCAAAAAAAAAATTACATGGATAATATAGCATCAGGTAAATAAGTTTATTGCAAAGTAGTTTTAAGAACATTTCCTTAAAAAATAGAAGAGGCTTTTAAGATTTACCATAACCTTGTTTTTAAAAATTTTTATTTAGTCGTATAAAAAAAGTACCATCTAGTACCACTGTCTTTTTTTGTTAATATACATGTCTTATTGTTCAGTAATGTTTCAGCAAAAAACTAGCTATCACTATGAATCACTTTCTAAAATATAACCTATTGTTTATAGGTAGCCGTTCTAGTAGTGTTCCAGTTACTTCAAAAAATGAACTTTTTATTCAATTAAAAGATGCCAAATTTTATAGTTTATGTAATTCGAAGTGCACGGGAGAGACTTTTTGAGTATCTTATGAAAATGCCACTTTATTACTTTTTGGATATTAGACAAATAATAAACCAACGGTCTGGCGATCTGTAACTTGTCCAATTGTGTTTTTTTTTTAATAATTTTTTTTCCTTTTTTTTTAAATTGAAGTATTACACAAGACATAAGTACAATGTTTTACTATTCGAAGAAGTTTCGATCAGTAGAATATAAAAATTTAAGTCTGGCACCCCTAGTCTTGACACAACTGTTTGCCACACCACCCTCAAAATATTTATTGCAATGATATAACGTATAAGAAAAAATTAAACATAAAAATTTTTGTTTTTTATTTCTTTTAAATAGAATTGGTCTGCCACATTAATACTTGACCAAAATTCTGCCAGACCACGATTAAGAAATTAGGAAAAAAAAGTTATAAAAAAAACAATTGGACAAGTTACAGATCGTCAAGACCATTGGTTTATTATTTATCTAAGGTTCAAAAAGTAATAAAGTCCATTTTTGTACTTAAATAGTTTTGTCCAGCTAAATGTGTGATTTTGCCGTGTGTGCCTCGTTCGGAAATGTGCCACTTTTCGCTCGAATACGCACATCCTCGTATTTATTGAATTTGTCTATACCTGTATCAACTCCCTTTTTATAAATTCATAAAATTAAATGCAGGCCAATAAATTTACATTTTATATTCGGCAACGTTGTTAATATCGTCCACTTACAATTGCAGGTATTGAATATTAGTGCCGTATGTATTACAACTAGTCTTGCTGGACCGGGAATTCCTGGGATAAATTTCCCGGGAATTTTTGTAAAATATTTAGTTTTGATACCCGGGAAATATCATACGACACGCGAGAAATGTATTCAATCGCTTACAAAATAAGATCAATATAAATTAGTAAAAAGAGACTTTGATGTTTTTGAAGGGACAGTAAAAAGAATCAATAATTTAGATCTTGTACCATCTGATAAAATTTGACCCGGACTGGTACATTTAAATCGTGCGCGTAAACCCAATCGGTAAAAATTTTTTTTACTAGGTTCGACATTTTTGTGAAAATACATTATAAAGTTGTTTTTTTTTAACCAGTTCGGGTCAAATTTGATCAGATGGTATATAATTCACTCTTTTTCATAACAAGTACTGAATGTGAGAGGACATTTCCCTGAGCAAGAAAATTTGCTACATATTAAGAATATTACGAAATAGACTTTCAGAGGAATCAATTTCACTATACAAATACGTTTTCTTCATACCTCGGTCGAAAGTACGTACTTTCGTCCCTAATAGCAGGGACGAAAGTTTAACATTTACTCCCTGTGAGAAGTAAACTTTCGTCCCTGCTATTAGGGACGAAAGTACGTACTTTCGACCGGCTATGAAGAAAAATCGTATACACTACACGGGCCAAAAGTTGAAATCTCAGGGCCGAAAATTCAACTTTCGGCCCTTGTAGTGTAATATACTATTTTATGTTCATTTAATAAATATTTGTTATAGAGCTATTTTGTATAATTAATTTTATTTTTGTTAAGGCTATCCCAGTTTATTTTTGTATTTGGTGCAGTGTAAAATATACCTACTACAGAACAAATAAATTCAATGTATTTTATTTTTATTCATTTTTTACATTATTTTTTTAAATTTCTTGCATTCCTAGAATTCCCAGGAATGCGTTAAACTAGGCCTATCAAACTCGTTAACCATTGAGGACCATATTAAATATATTATATTAGATCACGGACCGCGAAACAAAAAAAAACATGGAAATATAGATGAAGCATAGTTTTTTTACACAAATAAATACATACAAACTAATCATATAGAGACTATCAAATATTAAAAAATAAAGTATTGTTAAAAGTTAAATAAACGTATTAATCTAGGCGGGTCACAGAACATTTCCTGGCAGGCCGCATGCGGCCCACGGGTCGCGTTTTTGGCATGCCTGCTTTAAGCAGTTGTCTCGTGTCTAGCGGATCAAAAAAATGTCTCGACCGAGCAATCCTAATTATAACACGATTTTGTGGTAATAGACATGGGAAAGTGTATTTTATTGTTAAAAATGATGCAATAGGGTTATTAAAAAAAATAAACGGTATAACATTTCCCACAATAGAAATTTATTGGCCTTTAATTTTTTGAATTTAAATAGAGAAGGATAATGTATATAAATAATCCCAATGAATACAAAGATGTGCACGTTCGAGCGAAAAGTGGCACATTTCCGAGCGAGGGAAGCAAATGAAGCGCGACGCGGAGCGGCGCGCTTCATTTTCCCGAGATCGGAATGTGCCACTTTGAGCTCGAATGTGCACACTCAGTTTTAAGCTGGATTCACAATAATTTATTTATTTTTAAATAATTTTATTTAAAAAAGTACAGCGCTATGCCGAGTGTATAATTTAATCTCGGAAAAGTGTACACATAAGGTACTGGAGGGTAATAAGCCCCAATTAGTGTTAAATAATTTTTATTAAATAAACTAAGAAAACTCATAACATAATATGAATTCAAAGTGATTTTAACATATATTTTCTTTAAAGTAATATATATTTAAAAACAAAAAAACTGAATACACATTTTTGAACAGCAAAAAACATATACACTGGTGTTTGGGCCTAAATAAACAGTCAGGTTGATAATAAGGCCGGCGTTTAATTTTTTTCCTTTTTTAACATTTTTTTTTTTTTGATTAAATAAATCAAGTCAACTAAAGAAGAAGTCGAAGAAAAAGCTTTCCTCTTTGTATTTAATTTTGCTCCTCTTAAATATTCACACGATGGCATTAATAGAAAGTTAATTTAGCAGAGATACACTTATAAATTGCACATAATATTGAGGTAGATCTACTAAATCGTGGTTTCCCGCGTTAAGTGAAAACCAAAAAAAATTCCAACCGAGAGGTAATATGTTTTAGATGTTTCCCGCTCGCCGATGGCACTGAATAAGCGATTTGGAATATAGTTTTTATTCAAGGTCTTCTAGGGCTTATTACGTGGCGGGCCTTATTATCCTCAGTACAATTTGCCGTTTTATTTGAATACATTATTATTTTATTTTTAATCCGAACAGTAATTTAAACAAATTTATTAAACACGAGGATGTGCGCATTCGAGTGAAAAGTGGCACATTTTCGAGCGAGGGAAGCAAATGAAGCGCGACGCGGAGCGGCGCGCTTCATTTTCCCGAGATCGGAATGTGCCACTTTGAGCTCGAATGTGCACACTCGGTTTTAAGCACGATTCACAATCATTTACTTTCTAAAAAAATTGAATTAAAAATTACAGGACCGTATTTCTATTGGGGACTGATTTTAAGCTCTAGCAACAGACTTCTTCGTACGTGAAAAAAATTGTGAACCATTCTTTCGAGAATATCCAAATCTACAATTTTTAGTATACCTAATCTAACTTTAGCTCTGACAATTACAAAGTTAAATATTTTAAAAAATTTGGACTTTAAATAAGGGCTTTTCAGGTATTTTAAAATTTCATTTTAAAAACATGCAATTTGTTGAAATAAGTGGGGCACTTTAAACTGTGTCGAGGGCATAAAATGAGCTGTGTAACCGAATAATTATAATTGTTTTACTTTTTAATGATTTTTGTATATTTTTTATTTGTTATTTTATTTCCCAAAATCTAAAAACACATACGAAAACGCTAAAAAGAATATAGCCAACATATATCCCCAATCAGCAATTCAAAAATTTATAAAAGAGTCATAAAATACCAACTCTTAAAATATTTTACGGATTTTTTCGAAACGCCCAGATAATATTTATTCAAAATTCTGCACGGTAAGCAGTTTCCAATTTTTATGGCCGTTCGTCGTTTACTTGCAGTGTTGTGTTTCGAATGACTTCCTTTAAAATTTAATTTGCAATTCTGATACCCAACAAAGTAATGCGCCTACATTATTTATTTACTGTTTAATTTAAAATTTCCAATCCCCAAGTCCTCTGTTAGTATGTCAGGCCCTGTATTGTGCGACGTAAATAATTTTGTTGCCTCCACGTCTAACTTCTTGCAAAGTTAAAATATTAAAACTTCATTTTAATATTAAATAAAAATTACTTAAAATAAATTGCTCGATGGAGCTTTCGATGTCTTTAATGTGCACCTTACTACACGAAAACTGACAATCTGGAATTTATAGGCCTTACATAAGAAGTTAAAGAGTGACACCGCCAGTTTAAACGCTATCGCTAAATCAGCACGAAATTGTAGCCATTTTCCCCTAAAATTTTCGGATATTCGATCAAGAAACTGCGTAAAAAGAAAGGCACGTTTTTTAGATATTTCGTAGAGATTTTCGACAAGAGTCGTTTCAGCTTTTATCGATATAAAAGTATAAAAGTATATATAAAGCAATATTAATGGTTTGTTTTGCAGATTTATACCTTTTACGTGGAAGAAAAACACGCCACAAATAAACTAAGAAAATTAATATCGTCCCATAAATCTCGAAACCTTAAAATTCTTAAAAGTGGCTTACTTTTAAACTTAATGTGTTGCGTTTTTCGTGACAGTTTTCGATAAAGTAACCTTAATGGAAAGTAAGGAAACCTTTTAAACTACGTTAAATTGCTTTTTTAATACGATTTAGTAGATTTCGCTTGTTTGGGCCACTCGTTTGCGTTCGCAACGAAAATTAAACATCAAATAGGAAATTTTTGAGTTTCACGTTGAGAATAGGGAAACGCTGTTATTGTTAAACCTTGTGACTGGAAGAATTTAACTTCGCAAGCTACTCACAGGAATTGAAAAAACGGGAAGTAGAAGCATTCAACTTTCAACATTTTTGAGTTGAAGAAGTTGAAAAAAATATTATGGAACCTTTATCGAACGTTTTTTGGATAAAATAATTAACGTTGAAACTAAAAATAAATATTTAATCTGATTTGTCAATCCAATTATGCGAAAAAAAGACTAAAATTATTGAAAGAGTGAAAATAAATATAATGTAATATGGCATTTGTACGCTTACAATTGTCGAAATCAATTATTTACGGTAATAAATTTAGGCATTTTTCCACTCCTTTCTAAAATGTCGTACATATATTAAAAATTACAGATGCTTGTCAAATGTAATACTTACTACGTAAAATTAGATATGCATGTTGTAAATTACATCTTGTTTTTAATTTATTAATTCTTTTACAGTCAATTGCGTTGAAAAGACACTCATTGTTAACACAAAAATCTTCTAGAAATCATTTAAAAATAGCAATAATTTATTTTTTTTTGTTTATAAATCAAAGCCTAACATAATTATGCTTAAGAAATAAGAAAAATGTTAATAAAGAATAAAAGTGTTTTTATCGTGAAAGTATATTTAATTGAACGCATTGGACTTGACACCAGAGACGGTTTTATTTAAATTTTGGGGCACAACAATTTTTGATACTTGTCAGACGAATAAGTACTGGAACAAGATGTCTCAAGTCAAATGACCTTATGTGGAATATTTTCGAGTTATGGTAACGTAAACTTCAATTTAAAAAGGTGTAATAAATACCTTATTATTTTGAATAGGGGTAAACAGTACAGTGATTGGCCCTTTTATTAAACAACATAGTTATTGGCCATATAAATATAGTAATTGACTAGTGAATTTACAGTGATTGGCCAATATTTTCAAATTAAAATAAGATATAGTAAATTAGCATAAAAAACGAATCATTTATTAGAAAATATATATTAGGAAATATAGATTTATTATTAAATAATTTTCCAAATATGGCCAATCATTGTCGACTGGCCAACAACTGTACTATTTACCCCTATTTCGAAAAATTTTGTTTAAGTCTATTATTACGATGTCATTAAAGGCACACGTAGACATTTTTTTTAAATGAAAAAAACCATAGAAATCGGATATCAAATAGGCATTGAAGTAGGGGAATTAGGCTTGGCAACAGTGCCTCAAAATTGAGATGTGAAATAAAGTTACTTATCTTAATCACTTCAAGGGTAACATAAGATATTTATAATATCATAGTTTCGCACATTTATTATTAAACATGATATCTAAAGATAAAATAAATGTGCAATAAACAAAATCTTAATAGACATTTATTGTGAGAAATAATACTCAAACAACAAAATAAATTAAAAGTATAGTACGTAGTAAGTGACCTCACTTTTTTTTAAAAGCATAGGGAGACGATGCTGTGTTGCCATTTACTGGAACATTAAAATTAATTATTTTAGTTTTTTTTTAAAACTTAGGACATATTGCATAAAAACTTTTATTGTTTAAATTCTTCTCAGTTATCAGTACCTATTCGTGTGACATCCTGTACAAACAACAATTAACTTTGGGACATTAATTAACATATCATCTACTACATGTATATACAGTAAAACCTCTTTTAAAGCACAACCCTCTTTAACGTACAATATCGTTGGTCCCCCGACTGTCCGTTGGAGAGAGGTTTTACTGTATTTGTAAGTTTTAGTAAAAGAAACAATATTTCTTTTCTATTGCATGTATTTGTGATACGTTTTAGGACAACGACGTCGTTTTTAAATAATACAATTCAAAAAATTTCATAACCCATAATTAACAATAATAAAAAATACGTTTGTATATAACAGTGGTAGCCAAGCCCTTTGATAGTCCTATGCAATTTTTCAAAATTTGAAATTTTTTGCGAGCCGCAATTAAATACGTATTTAAAAAGTATGCAAAAAAGATATTAAAAATTTTTTACAGAAATTATATTTATTGAAAACATAAATAAGAGTACAAAATATCTGTATTGAATTTAAACATTAAAAAATAAACACATTTATTTTACTTCTCTTGGTAATTCTTTAAAATTTCGAGAGCCACAAATAATCCTTCAAAGAGCCGCAGGTTGGCCACCTCTGGTATATAAAGTAATTAAAAATATTTTTGTAGGTTACAAAAATTATCACTTTAATTGCGAATCGTAATTTCCAAAAGGGCAGTATTATCATGTTTGTAGTTAAACCGCAGAAACTAACATCTCATGGGTTTTATTAAAGTCGGTAAATTAATTTCGAAATAAACTTTTAAACCACTTAAAGCCCTTGTAATTCGAGGGAAATATGCAGTTAAGCATTGCCCGAATATTAATAACGGCTACGAGCCGTGTGCTTTGCATTTTACGTATTCTTCCATTATTTCGAATAAACGAACGCTATCGGTAAATAATACCTTAATTTTTGTTGTCTACTTTAAAAACTATGCAAATTGTTTTATAACTACCTTCGTTTAAATTTTAATGGGCGCCTCAAAAGTCGTGCCAATTCTAATTAGCACACACTCGAAAGTTTCGAGTGTTTTTTTTTGCACCTTTATCTTGGCTTTTTTCGCGAGAATTTCGGTATATTTGTTATTGGAAATCCGAATAACGTCGAGATTTTTCAAATAAAAATTCAGACTTCTACTTCGCGCTTGTTTGCAGCACATTAATGTAAAGACCTAAAGATCACATTAAATTCCCTCTCGCTATCCGCCCTTCCACCAATAAATGCTTTTTTAGTAATGTGAGTAAACGCAGATACTTCGATGCGGAGCAAGGGATCATAAAAGCATTCTGAAAACCTCCCCTCGCTTTTCGATAGGTTTTGCATTCTCTTCGGCCCCAATATCGCAAACCAGAACGGGAATAAGAGCGAGCGAGAAAAAACTTTAGGCGAGATGAAAATTCTGTATCGATATTTACTTTGGCGCAACTGATTTTGCGAACTTTTTAATGACGCCGCTACTACTCCACTTATAATTTTATACGGTCGTAAATATAGCGTTTTTAGCCCCCGGACTTTCTCTTTGGCGGAACAATTTTTAGATTCGCCTTATAAATATATAGAATGATCAATCACGGTGTATCGTAAAAGCTTAAGGTGATTTTCCACCTTTATCCCGGCCCTAAATAAAGTTGCAGCTTTCGTTTAAAAAAATTGAAGCCGTTTTTTCTTTCGTATCTAAAACGATTTTGCGACAGAAACGCGCATTTTGCGGATAATTATACAGGGATTTTTTTTCCTAGCGTAGAAGACGAATGAACTGTCGATTTTTACGACGCCGTGAAAACGTTATTTGTTTAACCTTTTGGGTACGGGGGGGGGATAACTTACGTGACCAATCTTTTTCTTGTTAAAACGGGACGCTTCGTAATCGTGCTTAGTAGATATCGATATTATATTCGAAAAACGCATTTACCATAGCAATGAGTGGAAGGGAGCGAAAAGATACGATAATATTGTCAATACAAGTGAGAGGGAACGATTAAAAATATTCAATTAATTTTTCGTGTAATATATTGGCCTAAAATATTGTGAATCATGCTTAAAACCGAGTGTGCACATTCGAGCTCAAAGTGGCACATTCCGATCTCGGGAAAATGAAGCGCGCCGCTCCGCGTCGCGCTTCATTTGCCTCCCTCGCTCGGAAATGTGCCACTTTTCGCTCGAATGCGCACATCTTTGTATTTATTACATTAGTATAATTTACCGTGCGCATCTTCAAATCAAAATTTTTAATTTAATTTAGTAGATATCGATATTATATTCGAAAAACGCATTTACCATAGCAATGAGTGAAAGGGAGCGAGAAGATACGATAATTTTGTCAATGCAAGTGAGAGGGAACGATTAAAAATATTCAATTAATTTTTCGTGTAATATATTGGCCTAAAATATTGTGAATCATGCTTAAAACCGAGTGTGCGCATTCGAGCTCAAAGTGGCACAATCCGATCTCGGGAAAATGAAGCGCGCCGCTCCGCGTCGCGCTTCATTTGCCTCCCTCGCTCGGAAATGTGCCACTTTTCGCTCGAACGCGCACATCTTCGTATTTATTACATTAATATAATTTAGCATAACGATACCAACTTTCTGATATGTCGTATTCTACAAAATTTGACATTTTCACATTTTTTGACAAATGAAATCAACAACGTTGTGGAGCTTATGTAAAAAGTTTAGACGTCAAATTGTTTATTTACTATTTTTAATAAATATTCTAATATGTCGTATCCCACATTCGTAGGTTAAGTTGGCGCTTAAAATGTGATAGTCTTCTTTAATTTTTGAATTCTTTGTTTTGAACCAAATATCTTATAAAATGAGTAAGAAGGGAATTATAAATAATTATTTTTCTTAGTGTGTAGCAAATAATTAATTATTTTAAATTTAAGAAGTTTTAAAAGACGTGGATGAAAATGATAATAAGCTAACGAAGAAGGCTAAGAATGCACTAAAATTTTGTTTGGTTAATCCAGAAATTAACAAAAAAGGATTGCGTTCGAAAGTAAAGAAAAGGAAAGTTTAGAAAAAACAAAACAAAGATGGATTCAAAGACAATATTATAGATAATAAAAATAAAAAGTCTTCTAAAAAGAAAAAAAGTCTAAGACTTGTGCATTATTCTACAACTGTGATTATATTTTAATTTAGATTGTCTGTTTTTAAATATAGTAATATATGAAACTGTTAAAAATAATTTTATTTATCAAGTAAAAAAATTTATGATTTCTTTAAAATTTCGTACTAATTTTTTTCTTTTATATTACTGTTTAAATCCTATTCGCGATATGTCGTATACCACATATGTAGTGTCAATCAATATGTCGTAACCCACATAATAACTAAAAAATTAATTCAATTTTTTCTCACTTCAATCTACATATATTACTTATACATTAAAACAAACGTAAAAAAGAAAAAAATAACTAATTTATTTTATTTGTGACCGTGAAACGTTTTTATCGTCTCCTGAAAAATTTTCAAAGTGTGGGATGCGACATATGAGAAAGTTGGTATCGATAAGATCATTCAAATCCAAAATTTTAATTTTATTTAGTAAATATCGTTTTTATATTCGAAAAACGTATTTACCATAGCAATGAGTGGAAGGGAGCGAGAAGATATAATGTGTTTATTTAAACCTATTCATTATTGGTGATTAAAATATATTTCTTATCATTGAACTGTCATGAAGTACAATTTTGTGGATTTTATTTCATTTTATTTTCGGGGTATGGCAAACCCCACCTAGTATGGCATGCCACATTTAGTCACCTAGTATGCGGAAGGTTTAAGTGCAGACGAAATAAAAGCAAACGAAAATATTTCATAGATTAATAAGCTCAAAGAATTTTGCTAGTTTTAATTAAAAATCTAACGTAAAAACGTTATATTAATTTTCGTATTAATTAAACCTTGCATTTCGTAATACGCTTACTGCAACCTAGCGCTCGGTATTTCTTGTAATTTTTAATAAATTGTTTTGTTTTTGTGTTTTTTACTTGGCTAATTTGAAAGTAAATTAGATTTTGTAAATGAATTGATGGCGAGAGTACTTAAATAAATATCCCAAAAGTAAACGATTAAATAAATTAAAATTTGCTCTGATGGATTAATATCGAACAATAAATAAAAGTAAACATGAAAAAAAAATTTAAGAAAACTATTCTAAAAGCAATGCTGATAATGTTTTGGTAATGTGCCAGAAAATGGGGATAAATTAAAAAAAAACTATCAATTTTCATACTTAGGTCATAACTTATTGTGAATATGAATTCGATGAATTGGTCATTCTCCCAGTTTTTTTTTTTTTAATTTGTTAAACAGTATTTTTGAAGAAATTAAAAGAAAAACTAAACCTACTATTCTACCGAAAATTATGACTTTTCCGATTTTGAAACATTCGTAAAAGAATTGTTTTCAAAGTCGAGTATTACTCCTCAACTACGATACTTTTTAGCCATAACTTTTTTAATTGTACCATATGATTCTTTTTTCTAAAAAATATTGGAGACTATCTTTTTTACGCGTACGCTACCCTTCGTAAGATTGATCACCTGACAAGAGTAAAACTTCTCGTAAAGTTTTCCTAAAATTGTGGTGGTTCGGAACCCACGTAAAACTGTAGGTCCGTTGTATTTTTGAAAAAAAAAGTATTAGAAACATATTGGTTCTTTTTTTATTTCCTTAAAATTGTCTATTGGGTCATATTGACCCGAACCTAATATTTGTAGTAAAAGTACGCAGAGAACAGCAAGGATAAAGAGACTTCTTTAAAAAATGAATATAATTAAGCCTCCAAGTCCTTATAAAGTAAATTGAACCATTTTAGTTTTACTTATTTTTATGTAACGTATTATTTTTACGATAAAAACCATTTTCATAGGCACTCATAAATAATAAACATTTTTATTATATTAACGAAAATTTATAATATTTTCATATTGAAGCCTTTAGAACAACAAAACCTTTTTTAATAAATTTTATATTAATAATTTTATTATTAGTACGATTTTTGGAAAAAAAACAAAGAAAAAAGATATTAATAAAACAGTTACGTTTTCTGTATCAAAGAGCGCCTCAATATAATTCTTTATCGAAGAGAAAGCTTTTACCAAACAACTTCTCAAGAAGTAATATACAAAGATTATTTCACCGTAAATTCCTTTATTACAATAGAATAAAAACGAAAAAGGGGCTATAGAAAGAGAAATTTTCTGAAGGGGGAGCGCATAATTTCTACCCTTCGGAGTCCTTGTCCAGTTAAAAGTTGGGACTGATATCCGCTTGCGGCAATGCTTCCGGCCAGAAACAGCGCGAGATAATTGGAGGGATCAACCACCACGTCAAGCACTCAACTAACTCACCCTTATTTTACATGGTTTTTATTTTATTTATTTTTTGCTAATTTTGTATCAACTCCCTCGGACTTTTAATGGTCCGTTAATTCTAATTGATGATCTTTTAGTTTTTATTTTCTTGATTTTTCTGAAGGTTTCCATTTTACAAAATAGATTAAGGCAACATGTTTGTGGAATTTGCTTTGGAAAAAAATGTTTTTGTTACTTTTGTATAAATTTTTTAAATAGGCTTTTCTTGGCCCTACGTCGCTATTGAATAGCGAACAATTTCGTAACATACAATAAGTTGCTTAAATTATTAAATATGAATTTATATTTTTCGTATTGTGGGGCGTTTTAAATCATACGAAACCGAGGTTTTGTTGGTTTTATTTTGAGAAGCTTTATCTTCTTTTCAAACGTAAATATCGATAAATAATAAAATAAATTCAGTAGACGAACGTTTCGTCGTCAATCACGATATAAAGAGAAATCTCAACAACCGAAAAAACAAGCTTTGTTTTTGATTTTTCTATAAGAAAACGCGCGTATGTCGTTTAAAGTTTACTTCCGCGAAGTTCGTGAGAGAATTTTGTGTGTGGATTCCTTAGAAGTTATTTCTAATATTTCCAATTTATTTGAAGAGATGCTCCTTTCTGTATATTGACTTTATTTTGGGAAGAAACACATTAATTACGAGTAATTCATTTTTCTTCGTTTTTCATCAAAACCATCTTTTTGTGTTTTAATAAATTAATTATAAAAGAGTTTTCCAAACAAGAACTGAAGATTTAGTTTTCATATAATATTTTAATTAGAATTTAAAATTAATTCCTTCAAGCCAAGTGGATTTAGCGTATTAAGTTTTAGGAAGAGCTACTATTTAACGTCGAGTGTAAGAATCAACCAAAACGAATGAAAACTTTACAAGTAGGACAGTTTAAATGCTTCAACTTTTAATTCCATATAACTTTCGAAATATTTTCCGGCTGTATTTTCTTATTAGGGTACAAATCAACCAAGTAACTTTAATTGCTTTTCTCTACTTTCCGTCAATTCGTCTTTTCGAAAGAAAGAAAATATTTTCGTCGTTTCTTTTTCATGTTATGAAGCTTGTTTTTACGAAGTATAGGCATTTCTTAAATTTGTTATAATGGATATTGATTAATTAAATAATTGCTTTTCTTCAAAAGCTTATGAACAATTTCAATAATTTTTAATATGAAGATACTAAAACGACCTTTCATATTTCTTCAAAAGTGCAAAATTAATAGTTTTAATTATCTAAATATTGCTACTTATGGTTATGCACAGGTAACTCTACTATAACACGGTCTATAAGGTTCTTAGATAACGCCGTGTTGTATGAAATAGTGTTATATGAAATTGTGTCATGTGATACTAGAAACCGATACAAAAGTTAAGTTATGTTCCATAAACTTTTTAAAAAACTAATAAGCAACTTAATTGTTATTAAAAAACAATAGAAGTAAATGTAAATACAGTTAAGAAGAAATGGTACGATCATTGGAAGTAACTTATTGAGGCGTTTTGGAATTGCTTATTGAAAACAATTCCAAAACGCCTCAAAGACTGGGTAATGACTCATAAGCAGTGAAATTGGGTACCGTACGAGTTGAAACCGAGAGACATTGAACGGCGTTCGTTTGCTTTTGAAAAATTGCTTTCCGACTTTGCCTTTGGGCAAAGTCGGAAAGGATTTCTACATCGCATTGTGACTGGGGACGAAAAATGAGTTCATTACGATAACCCCAAACGCAGAAAATTATGGAGATATGACGTCCATGCTTCCACGTCCACAGCTAATCGAATATTCACGGCTCCAAGGTGATGATATCTGTCATTGGTGGAACCAGCTCGGCATAGTGTATTATGATCTGAAACAATCACAGGCGATCTTGATCGAACGCAATTAATGCGTTTGTGCCGAGCATTGAATGATAAACGGCCGCAATATAACGAGAGACATGATAAAGTGATTTTGCAGCATGACAATGCTCGAGCCCATGTTGCGAAAGTGGTCTAGACATACTTGGATTTGTTGAAATAGGAAGTCCTACTCCAGCCGCCGTATTCTCCATACGTTGCTACCTTTGGCTATCACTTGTTTCGATCAATGGCACACAGCTTGACGGACCAGCACTTTCGGTCTTATGAAGAAGTAAGAAATTGGATCAATTCATGGATCGCTTTAAAAGATCGGCAGATTTTAAACGAGAAATTAGTGGCCAGCGATGGACAATATTTTGAATCATAAATGTATAACCAGTTCTTTAGATAAAGCCTCGAAAGTTATATTTATTTTCACACGTTATTATGCAGTTTAGAAAAAGCTAAGAGGTGTCAGAGTTTAATGGTTTTCCAGGAAATTTGTCAAAGCAAGAGTTTTAAATGCAGATGTCAATCATATTTTAAGAAAAGTTTGTAGGTGTTTAAGCGGTGAATTTAGAGAGATGAATTTTACATAGCAGGCTGTGTTAAAACCGGTCACTGCTCATAATAGGGTGTTGTCACTATTTGCAGAACAAATTCAATTAAAATTATAGCGTTTTACCGGGGGCCAGGGAAAAGTGGTCACTTTTGCAAATTCTTCTGTATCTATTTCAACCATTGGCGCACCTAGAATTTGTATTTGGGGGTGGACTGCAGGAGTTTTTGTTAAGCTTCATAAATTTTTCTTTCGTCTGTTTTATTAATGAATTGCTATTTAATTATGGAGGGTTTTGGGGGTGATTGCAGCGCAATAATTCTACCCTTGGGTCCGCAACTGATTTCAATCTTTATAGGAATTAATTCCTTTATCATTGCTCAATTTTATAATGAAATTAGAGCCTTTTTTGGAACGAACGATATTATTTTGATGTTCTGAACCTGTTTCATCAGTTAAATTTACTTTATCGTTTTTAAAATTAAATATTTTGTGGAATGTTCGTTAAAATAAAGTTTCGTCTTTTTATTTAAAAAAATTTAGCGCTTCAGTTATTGTTTAAATTATTCATTCTATTTTTTATTTAACCGCTCAGAAATTTTCCGTGCTGCTTTATAAATGAGCGGCAGTATTTTCTTACAGGATAAATAAATATTTAATATTCAGGAACGCTTTGGAAAACGCACAAATTAATAATAAAGGAACTCCAGTCCACTTTTACGGTTTACCTAATTTTTTTCCCTTCGCTCATTTGCAACATGTATGAGCGAATTTCTAATTTCTGACAGTGAAATTCGAGTTTCATTGCGAACTGTCTACCTCATTTACAATTTAACGTTTCATATTTGGCGACGAAAACGCGAATTCCACAAAATGGTAATTTGGCATGTGATGTCCCTAACAAGAGGAAAATGCTGTTATGTATGTGTTTGATTACATGTATACCCTGTGACTAAATCATGGATCACTCGATTTAATTTACAGTAAAATCTCTCGTGGCGATCATCTCTATAAGGAGACCCCTCAAAAAGCGGTCATTATGCTTCAGAACAGATATATCGTAATTTAATTCTTCTTAAAAATTTTCTTTTAGGTCACCACTCTTTAACCCGACCGCGACCATTAATTGCGCGACCGATACTTTTCAAAATTTTTTTAAACTTAGAAAATTTTGTACCTATAGATAATAGCTACAAAAGCGAGCGTACGTTCAACAAAATGCATTTACCTGCATTATTTATGATTCTAAGCCCGATTGATATTTTAATTCTTTCATTCTCCGTAAAGTAAAAAAAACTTCATTTACCATATATTGTATCCGTGTATATATAAGAATACTACTCTGTTCATAATAACTTTGATTTAATAACAATATAATTCTATACGGAGAAAAAAATATCGTATCCTCAATTGACGTATTGTCAGAACAACTATTCGCTTGGCTAATGTAATGACATTTATAAGTTAATTTGACAGTTCATAGTATGATTAAAACAGCACTACATATTATACTTATAATAAGGATTCATTTATTTGATTCAAGCGTTCAACGAAGAACTCTCGTGAACGTGTGCAGTTTCCGTCGCGTAGGTAACTGTACAGTCAATTTGAGAATTTGTATAAATAAAATAGCGATACGTATGGACATTTTGACGATATTTTGTTCTCTGTGCATAACCGTTGAATCACCATGACCAAAATCGTTTGGATGTCTAAAACAATAATACGTATCGTTACTTTGATGATCCGCAATAAGGAAACTCCGGATAGCTAAATTAGCTATACGGTGTATCCTATGAAAGATGACTATACAACGTATAGCTAAAATTCGTGTTGACCTGTGTTATTATTAAGATTATAAGCTGTTCCTCTGCGGAGTATAGCCTTTATACCTATACCTCTATAATGTGTCCAAATTTCATTAAAATCGGTTAAAACGTATTTAAAAATGATTTTTTTATTTATTACATAAGTAAAATAAAAATCTGAAACTTGCACGATCAACATATGTTATTACAACCAACCTACTCTCGAAAGATGATTCCGATATTCCTCTGCGAGTAATCTACTTATGTCCTTTATAGTAAAATATAGTTTTTATTTTTTGGGGCGCACCACGTAGAATCAATTGAAAAATATATATTATATAAAAGAGTGTAAGGGTTCTAAAAATTATTTCATAATTTGGCCCAAATAATACCACACATAAAAAATATTTTTGAATTTTTTTTACTGGATCATGAAATCTTATACGACTGTTATTTTGTCCTGCGATACTATAACACACTCAAATTTTATCAAGATCGATTAAGCCGTTCCTGAGTAAAAAAATTAAATTTTTAGTATTTTTTAATTTCTTGAAAACAGGCTGAGTTAAAAATCTGAGATTTTCACGATCTTAATACAGTGGTACCTCGATATACGAGTGCCCTAACATACGAGTGTTTTGAGATACGAGCCGCCGAGCGAGCGATATTTTGCTTTGAGATGAGAGCAAGATTTGAGATACGAGGACAGTTTTTAAACTATCTGCAGGTAAAATGAGCAAAGCGTGACGAAAAAGCGAAGACCAGTAATGAAAATTAAGCGCTTCCGTAAGCACTTCACTTTTTTATTATGTTTTTATAGAATATGTATTTGTTATTTATAAACATTATAAATGTTTCTTTTGTAAATACATTTTTTTTATTCAAAAACACTTAAGGTAAAAAAAACTGAGGTGATGTTTTGGGAGCTGGAACGGATTAATGGCATTTCAATTAATTTCAATGGGGAAAATTGCTTTGAGATACGAGAAATTTGACATACGAGCAAGGTTACGGAACGAATTAAACTCGTATATCGAGGTACCACTGTACTTCATAAGTACCTTACGTACTCCCAAAGTGGCGTATATTTCCCCGGCAATTTTGACACGCTTATAACCATATGCCCTTTAAAGTTCTTTTAAAAGATTACACAAAACCTATTTTTTATAATAAGCTTTACCTTGCTTTTTTTAATATCCTCACGTCCTGCCATTTCGTCCTGCTTTGGTGGACAATCACACATGCACAGACACACGCACCTACACGCACACACACACACACACACACAACACACACAACACGCATATATATATACATAGCGCACCGATCTTCTGGACATAAGTTTTCTAACTGAACAGACAGCAAAATAGATGTTCAGGAACCCCTCAAATTTTGCCTCTCTAAAACGTCATAAAATTTAAACTGCATTTATTATGGTTTTAAACTCAAATCTAGTATCTACTGTCCTTTTCTTAAAACATAAATCGCCATTGATAGAAACTAAACAAAGCGTTACTTCCTGCCCATTGAAATCTAAATTTTGACAGCTACCAATAAAATATAATGTTTATGATTTTCTTAAATTGCACTGCTTGGTTAAAAATTTTAGGATACTGCAATAATAAATTTTGAAATGTTTTTATAACAGGCTAAGAAACAATCGCTCGCGTATTTACAGAGAATTTTAAATTAATGTATATAAAGCGTTAATATGGTAAAACATCCAGCGAATGACCGATTTGTTGTATCGAGAGCTATTTCGATTTAAGAAAATTGTAAACGTGTTATGTCTATCTTAATGTGAAAATATGGGATTTACGTTCCACGATGGTTGATATACGTTGTATATATGTTACCGTGTAAACCCGATGTCTGGTAAATGTCTAAATCTTCCAGTAAATGGCAACATTCACGAAGTCGCTTTATGTATGTCCTAAATATTTGCTAAATATGCACTGATAGCGAATGTCGAAATAATCATAATTTTAGATTCTTCTAATTCAAACAAAATGAAAATTTTTATATTATAAAAAACAATAGGAGAAGCCTTAAGTAATACCATAAAATTAATCATATTATTGAACTGAAAACAAACAATACACTAAAAAAATCTAAAATAGTATTAATAATAAATGTACACCTAAGTAATTGTAATAAAACCTAAAATATAAAATAACACAGCCTGTCAAAAAACACCATAAAATATCGGAAATTTTTTTGACCCTTTAATTTTTTGTCTTAGTGTATGAGAAGTATAAATTAAAGCTACATCATAAAATATACAAATTGGCAAGAAAAAATAGCAGGTACCTACTAAATACATATAAAAATTCAAAACTGATATTTTTAAATATGTTAGTAAAATGCTTATTTTACCAAAAGAACTGTACATTTAACGAATTTTGTAGAAAATAATTATTTTAATTGATGTGTTTAAAATTTAAAGAAACAAAATTGTTATATATATTAACGATTGACAATGGTACGCCAAAATGCTGCTTTATATAAATAAGTGAGTTTAATCCACCTCATTCTATTTGGTTTTATATTTTTTCTATAAAATAATGTAGATGGCGACCCCTATTTAAAATTTTTAACGTTAAAACATATTCTAATGTTTAGGTAAAGATCCCCATATAAAAGACCAAGGACGAAACACTTTCCGAAACCCAAACAACTACCTGCTTATGGACCCTTCGTTAACAAAGAGAAGGATTCCCGTTATATTGCAGACAACAGATATTTGAGAAATCAAATTTCTAAATTTTTATTAACACATGTATAATGTTTCCAAAGCGGGAAAAATCTTAATATCATTCGTAACTATGGAAAAACAAAAAAATTGCGAATTTTTACGTGCAAAACCGACTTTTAGGTCAAAATTTGCAAAAAGGGTTAAATTTGCATAAAACTTGTTAAAACCTCTTAGAGAAACTATATCGAGTCGTCTATATCTTTTTGTTTTAAAACGCTTAAATTACGGCAGAAATAAGGTTTTCTTAAAAAACCGTCCCGACGCCACCCCCTTCGTCCCCCGCGGAAAAAAAATGTGTCCCAGAAAGTATAAACCGACCCCCCATCGTATCCCGAAAGCGGATGTTGCTAAGAGTCCCCGTTCGAAAACTGCATGGAAAAACCGTTTTTTGAAAATAGTCAAGGTCGCGTTTGCGAACTCGTGTACAGCCAAAAGTAAACCGCCAATCAATCCCAAATTTTCAGGTGTGATAGCTCAGAGATCGGAGGGGTGCCCATGCTAGGTGAATATTACTTCTCGCCACGTTATCCACCTGGTGTTCGTGAAAAGAGGTAAAAATTTGTGTCGTCAGAAAACGTAGATTTTTGTGTTCGAACGGCCCTACGTCGCTTAGGAAAAGGAATTCGGAAATTTCGATTTCGGTCCCTCGTAGCGGCATTATTTCGCTACAACTTTGATCTAGAAATCGATGCGCCGAGAACGACGGTGGCGGCGGTGCACGAGCTGGAGGCAAAAGAACCGGAAAAGCACCAAACGGGCCCTTTTCTTGCCTAGCCTCGGAGAAGATGCCGCTTGAATGGCTAGCGGTATCTAGGTACGGGTCTCGGACGGACCACCTTAATGATGTAGCCTCGGGGTACGTCGACCCTCTAGATTTCGAGATATTTGCAAAAAACGCATTTTTTTTGGCGTCTCGGAGCTTCTTATTTCCTCCGTAGCTCCACGGAGGTTGGACCTACGGAGACGAGCCCCGGTCTCATCTTAATTTTTTCGAAATCTTCGTCGACCGGGTGCTTAAGCTCGAAAATCGGACGATAAATACGGCAGTTAGACCCCGAAAAGTAGGTTTTTTTGAAGTTTTTTTATAAGTATATAATATGAATTTATATTTTTCGTATTGTGGGGCGTTTTAAATCATACGAAACCGAGGTTTTGTTGGTTTTATTTTGAGAAGCTTTATCTTCTTTTCAAACGTAAATATCGATAAATAATAAAATAAATTCAGTAGACGAACGTTTCGTCGTCAATCACGATATAAAGAGAAATCTCAACAACCGAAAAAACAAGCTTTGTTTTTGATTTTTCTATAAGAAAACGCGCGTATGTCGTTTAAGGTTTACTTCCGCGAAGTTCGTGAGAGAATTTTGTGTGTGGATTCCTTAGAAGTTATTTCTAATATTTCCAATTTATTTGAAGAGATGCTTCTTTCTGTATATTGACTTTATTTTGGGAAGAAACACATTAATTACGAGTAATTCATTTTTCTTCGTTTTTCATCAAAACCATCTTTTTGTGCTTCAATAAATTAATTATAAAAGAGTTTTCCAAACAAGAACTGAAGATTTAGTTTTCATATAATATTTTAATTAGAATTTAAAATTAATTCCTTCAAGCCAAGTGGATTTAGCGTATTAAGTTTTAGGAAGAGCTACTATTTAACGTCGAGTGTAAGAATCAACCAAAACGAATGAAAACTTTACAAGTAGGACAGTTTAAATGCTTCAACTTTTAATTCCATATAACTTTGGAAATATTTTCCGGCTGTATTTTCTTATTAGGGTACAAATCAACCAAGTAACTTTAATTGCTTTTCTCTACTTTCCGTCAATTCGTCTTTTCGAAAGAAAGAAAATATTTTCGTCGTTTCTTTTTCATGTTATGAAGCTTGTTTTTACGAAGTATAGGCATTTCTTAAATTTGTTATAATGGATATTGATTAATTAAATAATTGCTTTTCTTCAAAAGCTTATGAACAATTTCAATAATTTTTAATATCAAGATACTAAAACGAACTTTCATATTTCTTCAAAAGTGCAAAATTAATAGTTTTAATTATCTAAATATTGCTACTTATGGTTATGCACAGGTAACCCTCCTATAACACGGTCTATAAGGTTCTTAGATAACGCCGTGTTGTATGAAATAGTGTTATATGAAATTGTGCCATGTGATACTAGAAACCGATACAAAAGTTAAGTTATGTTCCATAAACTTTTTAAAAAACTAATAAGCAACTTAATTGTTATTAAAAAACAATAGAAGTAAATGTAAATACAGTTAAGAAGAAATGGTACGATCATTGGAAGTAACTTATTGAGGCGTTTTGGAATTGCTTATTGAAAACAATTCCAAAACGCCTCAAAGACTGGGTAATGACTCATAAGCAGTGAAATTGGGTACCGTACGAGTTGAAACCGAGAGACATTGAACGGCGTTCGTTTGCTTTTGAAAAATTGCTTTCCGACTTTGCCTTTGGGCAAAGTCGGAAAGGATTTCTACATCGCATTGTGACTGGGGACGAAAAATGAGTTCATTACGATAACCCCAAACGCAGAAAATTATGGAGATATGACGTCCATGCTTCCACGTCCACAGCTAATCGAATATTCACGGCTCCAAGGTGATGATATCTGTCATTGGTGGAACCAGCTCGGCATAGTGTATTATGATCTGAAACAATCACAGGCGATCTTGATCGAACGCAATTAATGCGTTTGTGCCGAGCATTGAATGATAAACGGCCGCAATATAACGAGAGACATGATAAAGTGATTTTGCAGCATGACAATGCTCGAGCTCATGTTGCGAAAGTGGTCTAGACATGCTTGGATCTGTTGAAATAGGAAGTCCTACTCCAGCCGCTGTATTCTCCATACGTTGCTACCTTTGGCTATCACTTGTTTCGACCAATGGCACACCGCTTGACGGACCAGCACTTTCGGTCTTATGAAGAAGTAAGAAATTGGATCAATTCATGGATCGCTTTAAAAGATCGGCAGATTTTAAACGAGAAATTAGTGGCCAGCGATAGACAATATTTTGAATCATAAATGTATAACCAGTTCTTTAGAATAAAGCTTCGAAAGTTATATTTATTTTCACACGATATTATGCAGTTTAGAAAAAGCTTAGAGGTTTCAGAGTTTAATGGTTTTCCAGGAAATTTGTCAAAGCAAGAGTTTTAAATGCAGATGTCAATGATATTTTAAGAAAAGTTTGTAGGTTTTTAAGCGGTGAATTTAGAGAGATGAATTTTACATAGCAGGCTGTGTTAAAACCGGTCACTGCTCATAATAGGGTGTTGTCACTATTTGCAGAACAAATTCAATTAAAATTATAGCGTTTTACCGGGGGCCAGGGAAAAGTGGTCACTTTTGCAAATTCTTCTGTATCTATTTCAACCATTGGCGCACCTAGAATTTGTATTTGGGGGTGGACTGCAGGAGTTTTTGTTAAGCTTCATAAATTTTTCTTTCGTCTGTTTTATTAATGAATTGCTATTTAATTATGGAGGGTTTTGGGGGTGGTTGCAGCGCAATAATTCTACCCTTGGGTCCGCAACTGATTTCAATCTTTATAGGAATTAATTCCTTTATCATTGCTCAATTTTATAATGAAATTAGAGCCTTTTTTGGATTGAACGATATTATTTTGATGTTCTGAACCTGTTTCATCAGTTAAATTTACTTTATCGTTTTTAAAATTAAATATTTTGTGGAACGTTCGTTAAAATAAAGTTTCGTCTTTTTATTTAAAAAAATTTAGCGCTTCAGTTATTGTTTAAATTATTCATTCTATTTTTTATTTAACCGCTCAGAAATTTTCCGTGCTGCTTTATAAATGAGCGGCAGTATTTTCTTACAGGATAAATAAATATTTAATATTCAGGAACGCTTTGGAAAACGCACAAATTAATAATAAAGGAACTCCAGTCCACTTTTACGGTTTACCTAATTTTTTTCCCTTCGCTCATTTGCAACATGTATGAGCGAATTTCTAATTTCTGACAGTGAAATTCGAGTTTCATTGCGAACTGTCTACCTCATTTACAATTTAACGTTTCATATTTGGCGACGAAAACGCGAATTCCACAAAATGGTAATTTGGCATGTGATGTCCCTAACAAGAGGAAAATGCTGTTATGTATGCATAAAGTCTTTGTTAATTACCAATTACTGATGCACCCTCTTTTTTAAAAACCCCCAATTCAATTACTTCTCTCAACACTTACAGCGAAAAAAAAAAGAACCGAATAATATCGATCGCAATTTTTTTAAGTGGTCTTTACCAACGCGCTGAAAACTCTGCGGAGGAAGGAAAAGTTTTACCATTGTCGATATTTGCCTGCACTTTAATATTTGAAAAAGGAATTATGATATACGTTTTGCGCTCTGTATTCTCTGTAATGTTTTGTTTTAAACTTCCGCGTTTGGAAGGAGGTTTATAAAGAATTCTTAGTATTTTACAGTTCAGACAGGGTTGTGTAGGTTTAATTGGATTGCAGACGATTTGTCGGTCCCTCGTCGCTTTCCTGTGGTGCTGACAGCACAAAGGAAGTGCACGTGTCTCGGCGGTAAACGCCTCCATATTAAATGCATTTTCTCTCCAAAACGAAAGCATTTACGAACTTCGAATTATTTCTTCAAACGAATTAAGTCGTTTTACATAAAGGGAATTCGCCCCGAAGCGTTTATTAGTCCTCTAAAAGTGTTTGGTGTAGCGTAAACCGAAAGCAATCTACCGCGCAATTCTGACGTCTACCATTTCGGTTTGCTACTTTGTACGCCGATTTTTCGTATTCGAAAAAAAATTTTAATTGCCACTTACATTGCCGCTTTTGTTAATCAACATTTTAGACCACTTATTCCGAAATGGATAACTCGAAATCTCGTTTAAATTTAGCACATAATTCAAATCAATCAACTTTGTCGACGGTGACGATGTCACAGCAGTATTTCCACGCAAATTATAATGTAATTATGTTTAAAATTTCATTTTGTATAATGTTTTTGAAGTTATACTTCTTTTGGCGTGATGAGAGGAAAATTGTAGCAGGCAACGGAAGTTGCGCGCGCACATTTAACGATAATTTGACAGTACAGTAAAACCTCGATATAACGGACTTCGGATATAACGGACGAAAAATTCTGTCAAATGTAAAAAAATTAAAAACGTCCTGTTAATATTATACATGCTTAAATTCAAATGTCGCCCCATGTAAACACTTTTTAGCGGCCATGATAATCACGTCATACGTCTAGAACTAGAATCTGAGACATAATGCCGTC
Source organism: Sinopyrophorus schimmeli (assembly GCA_036325965.1). Lineage (NCBI taxonomy): Eukaryota > Metazoa > Arthropoda > Insecta > Coleoptera > Elateridae > Sinopyrophorus > Sinopyrophorus schimmeli. The sequence continues at coordinate 18,772,208 of JARFIZ010000314.1, forward strand.
CTGCTCGTATACTGTACCTAGCCAGAGCGATGGTATACTAGTATAAAACAATTTTTATATAACGGACTTTCGGCTTTAACGGACACTCCCTAACCCCAATCAGCCCGTTACATCGAAATTTTACTGTATCGAGTTAGCTGTCTATGAAAGTAAATTAAATACAGTAAAACCTCGATTATCCGGACCTCAGTTATACGGATTCGCGATTATCCGGATTGTCAACCGCGTTCGTTTCTTCCTGTTAAAACGGGACACCTCGTAATCGTGCTTAAAACCGAGTGTGCACATTCGAGCTCAAAGTGGCACATTCCGATCTCGGGAAAATGAAGCGCGCCGCTCCGCGTCGCGCTTCATTTGCCTCCCTCGCTCGGAAATGTGCCACTTTTCGCTCGAATGCGCACATCCTCGTATTTATCGGATTTGTTTATATTATTATTTTATTCTTCAATTCAAAAAATTAAAAGTTGAATAAATTAGATCTATTTTTGTTTGAAAAAGGTTAGATATTTTATTCCTTTCGCTAAGTTGTCGTGGTGCTCTTTCGCACGCCTAATTGTAGCAAGCTTGATAAAAATATTTTCGGGTGTAGGGGGAAAGTGGCATGAAAGAGCCAAGTTTTGAAAGAGCCATTATCAATTACGCGGCAGTTTTTATACGAATCGTTCATGTATTATTATTTTAAGATAGCAACCCTAGCCAGATATCGCCCACAAAAATTTGACCGTTCACCGTCAATAAACGGCGCCGATACGATGTATTGAAGATTTTGTCGTCAAAAAGTAAGGTTTTGAGTTCATTTTATTTGTTTTCTAACGCCTATACGTACAAAACTAATAATAATATGATTACACTATAATTTTATAGATATATTAGGCCTTCTAATAACGTATATATTTTGTAGACTAATCTTTGATTTCATAGTAATTTTCGAGATTTTGTTTCGTATAAAAAAGTGCGTTTGAAACTGCACACCTGATCTAATTCACAAAGTAAGGTAATAATTGCACCATATTTATTTGGAGCCCCCCTGTATTGATTGTAATGTAACTTTCATAATAAATTCGTGCGAGTTTAGTAGTTACCAAAAGGTGAAGAAAGCATAAAAATATTCAACGCAGTTTATTTTATTTTGGACTTTTAGTTCCGATAAATTTGTGAATAAGAAGTGTATAAAATTAATTCTGCTGTTATGATGCTTAAATGATATGTTTGAAAATGCCCAAAATATGGAACGTGATCTACAGTGTTTAAAGAATAATCTTAGTTATGTTAATTGTCAAATTTTAATTTGTATTGACGTTTTACTGTCATCATTTGTCAAAAATGGTTGTTTTATGTAATAAATACAAATTACGCTATTTATTGGTGCTACCATTTAAAATTTCACTTACAATAAACTTTTAATGGTTTGCTTATTTACATTCTTAAACAACATCTACAATATATTTATAGTTTGTTGGAAAAAAAACGGTTCTAAATGGAAAACATTAAAACGGGCATTTTCAAACGCACTACCGATTTCGCATTTTTTCTTAGAATTATTAGTATTTGAACACTTCAAAATCATTATTTTTGGTCAAAAATTTTATAACGTGTGTGTACAAGTGCAAACTATCGTATACATTTGCCATTTGTTTATAATTATTTTTTTTAATACTCATAAATAATATGTTTTGTCAATTAAATCGGTCGGGCATTTTTAAACGCATCTAAGTGTAAGTAAATATTTTATTTAAAATTTGCGTTATTTAAAACGTTTTATAATTATATAAGATCTAAAATTATAACTTAAGATTATTATTAAATAATATCTTCGTTAATGTGGAGTTTTAATCTTGTAATAAGAACATGGCTCATTCAAAACTTGGGTTGGCTCTTTCAATACCTATGGGTTATGAAAGAGCCGAATTTTATTTTTTTTATAAATGATTAAAGTCGAAAAATATCGCGAATTTTGAAAAAATGTTTTATGACATTACGTACATAAGTGCATGAACAATGACAGATTAAAAAAAAATATTGATTTATTTATGTCCTTCTATATTATTTATTTCTTTTTTTTAAAACTGGCTTTTTTATGCCACTTTCCTCCTACTTTCGAATGTTTACTAATTCGCGTTTTTGATTAACTAAAATTGTATATGAATCAAATTTTCTGAAGTGGGCCACTAAAAATCAACTAGTTGATTTTTATATCATCTTTGTAGATTGTTGAAGGTTTATATGTCAAAATTAATGTCTCCAAATATTTTTGGGTAATTTTATTTTTCTGAAAATTATAAACAAATTAGGTTTAAGGCGCATTTTGTATACACTGTTGTAATTAGACTTCATTTATGGATTAATTCAATTTTTAATTATAAAAAAAAATATTTATATGTTACATAGGTAGTGCATCACAATTTTAGAATGACTTGGGTTTTACGTTTTACGTTTTACGAATATAAAATCTGGATTTGAAGGATTTGTTATTAATATAGTCGAATCTAATTAACACGAAGATGTGCGCATTTGAGCGAAAAGTGGCACATTTCCGAGCGAGGGAGGCAAATTTTCCCGAGATCGGAATGTGCCACTTTGAGCTCGAATGTGCACACTCCGCTTTTCGCCATAATTAACAATGATCAATTTACTTTTAATTTTATCTAAACATTTTATGATTCTATTTGGAATTTTTTACTGTTGATTTTATAATTAATACTTATTTGTTTCGTTTTTTTTTTGTAAATAAATACCTAACAAGGTAAAATTGTTTTCTTTCAATTATCCGGATTTTTGATTATCCGGATGAGCTGCAACATTAATTAGTCCGGATAATCGATTTTCCACTGTATTGTGAATCATGCTTAAAAACGAGTGTGCACGTTTTTTTAATGAATAATTTTTTTTCGGGTTGCATGGATCTCTTATTTAGCGCTAGTTAATATAATATTTTATGAAAAAATTCAATTTTGGTTTTATTGCTACTCTAGGCATGATATGGGTTAATTTAGTTACGACAAAGAAGTATAACTTCTAACGCGCGCCTTTTTTTTAATAAATACGGTTTTGCTTTAATGACATTGACTATTCTGGTCAATCCCACAAAATTAACTGAATAAAAAAAATTGTTTAAGTTGACATTTAGTGTATTTGCATAATATGCACGCCTCTATGGTTTATTGCATATTTTAGTGCAAAGGGCTTTACTGCTTTGAAATATACACATGCGTTCATAAATATTGACGACGGCACAAATATAAAGTATATTGGCGAATTTATAACTTTTCAATAATTTTTATTACGCATTAATGCGAATGAAGTGGAATAAAACGAAGTAAAAGCTCTAAATGTGGTAATGGTTTTACAACCACCCAGGTACCTAATTTTACAGCTTTATAGAAAACGAGCACAGTGGACAATGGGGTCGATACATTGTCACTGCTATTCAAGCAGGGATTAATTGCTATATATCACAGACCAGTAATAAATTGATAACACTATGAAATGCATAACAGACTATTCTAACTGCTCAAATATTGGGTTTCCAGTGAGTACGCACGAACAATCGTATTTACCTTAACCACTAATATGACAAATCCTAAACCACCCTTAGAACAACTTCACACTACGAGGGGACGAAATTCTCTTCGGCGACTAGAAATAGTCAATATTAATTATTTATCGATAATTTTCGGTTAATCCCTTATTAATATGTTATTACAGTAGAACCTCGATAAGTCGAATCTCAAGGGAGACGCGAAAAAATTCGAGTTATACAGGTTTCGGCTTATAATTTAAGACTCGCTTCGGTAGAGCAACAAATTTTTGTGTTGTAGAGGGAAAATATGTACCGAAATAGCTTGTAGGGAAATACTGATTATTTTGACGTATTGAGTTTTCAGATTTCTACATATAGAGGTATTGGGGCTTGAAGGGAAGGGAATAAGGGTTTCTTTCGAGTTGTAGAGGTTTTAGACTTATCGACGTTCGACTTATGTGAAGTTCTACTGTAATAGATTTATTAGAAATTATATAGATAAACAAATACTAAAACATTTTTTTAATACATTTAAGAACAATAACAGATTATTTTAATTTTGGCCCAAAGAATTTATTTCGTATATGTAGTCGAAAGGTAAAAAATATTTTTTAGTTGGCAATCTTTCACGAATTATAATTATTGTTATGGATGGCAATACGAATTCAAATAAACAAATAACAATTAAGAATATTATGGATAAAATATATAATAAATTATATTAAATAGAGAAGTTCCGACCTCTCTAAATCTATAGAAAGATTTTATAAGATGCATAAAAAATAGTAGGGATGTATTATTTAAAAAATTAATAATGAAATAAAATGAGCTTCTAAACATTTTGATTTTTTATTCCACTACAATATGTCACTATGTAAATCAGGGAGCAGTTATCAAATACGGTGTTTGTTACAAATATGACATTAAATGTTGATATTAATAGTGCTCTAATAGGTCATTTGAAATGTGGGGCTTTAAATAGGAATTTTGATTGATTAGTTAAATTAGTAATCATAGAGCTAGATCATAAATTATTATATCAATGTCAGATGGTTGTCTATAAAACTATCCTACTTTTTAGGTACATATTTAGTTTATGGATTTTGATTTTTTATCTTTATGCTTAGTAGCAATATCTATTGAGGCCCTTAGGGTACCAAGTATATATATATATATCACATGTAAGTATATATTTCATTTGATATATATTGACATAAATAGATAAGAAAAATATAATTAACGTTGAATTTTAAGAAATAATTTTTCTTATAATATATTTTAGTTTTCCATGCATGTTTTGCATATTGTTCCATTATAAGAGGTGTCATAAAATACAGTAATCCATCATTAGTCGCGGAGAATAGGGTCTTGCAATGCTGTTAAAACTTTTTTGATAATGTGCTATTTATTGTTTTAAATAATTTAATTTAATTAATTTTTTTAATAATAAAATATCTATTTCAATTTTTTTCCGAGTTTAGTTTATATGTATTTTCTTATTCCGTTCATTTTTATTTTTTACACAAAAATAAAAGAATTTTAACATCTTATTAAATTTATACCTTAAATTAAACTTGCTTAATATTAATTTTATTTGATAATATTTTATAATTAAATGAATTTTCAAATTTAGTTACGAACAGTTATCGTTAGCGAATAAAATTAAATCAAATGAAGTGCAAAAAGTTGCCATAACAACGCTTGCTTTAATTAAATAGTTGCCATAAGCGAATTTCACTGTACATGCTTATTTTATCGGTCTTAGAAGTTAATTTTGTGTGATTAAATAAAATAATGATTAGAATTAACATAAATTGACTTCTTGTTTAAAACCAACTTTCGAAAAATCAAGCTTCAGACAGATTTTTCAGGTTTGTCTAAAAAGATATGTTAATTTTGTTTGCTTTTGGCTTATTTCCTCCCATGTCTTTTATTTTATAATACATAATACTATTTTTTAATCGATTTCGATGTTTAATATCCCTGAACAAATGTTTGCATATTATTTTTAGTATCCCTCAGTTTACTCTGGCATAACGTTATTAAATTTTTGGCGTGCACCATCTTTATCCAGAATTGTTATTTAAAAATTACACAATCGGTTCTGCAATATTTGCAGAGATTGTCAGTTTGCAGACATCGACCTAAAGCAAATTGCAAGACCGACTGACGCCGGAAAATAATCGAGTCATTCTAAACCCAATTACATTTTATAGCGCTTGAAAATAAAATAAAAAATAATACTAAAGTTCGTTTTTAGGCTTCTCCAATATTATTTCCATCCAGGGACGGATCTACTTAAAGGCTTTTTGGGCTGTAATCTAAGGCGCCGTGGATACAAAGGGCACTTAGCCCCCGTTGAAAACAATAGAGGATATTGTGAATTAAAAAAAAATATATTTTAATTTAAAAAAAATTAATCATATTTCCTATACCATATAACTAACGTGAAACTTGGTAATAGTGCTTAAAGCCGAGTGTGCACATTCGAGCTCAAAGTGGCACATTCCGATCTCGGGAAAATGAAGCGCGCCGCTCCGCGTCGCGCTTCATTTGCTTCCCTCGCTCGGAAATGTGCCACTTTTCGCTCGAATGCGCACATCCTCGTATTTATTGGATTTGCCTTAATTAATCTTTTCACTTGCAAGTCAAAAACTTAAAACTTCGGTAAATATGGATGTGATGTTAAAAAAACGTATTTACCATAGCAATGAGTGGAAGCGAGTGAAAAAATACGACAATTTTGTAGGTGCGAGTGAGAGAAAACGATTAAATTATTTAATTAATTTTTTGAGTAATTTATTAGTCAAATGTGAATCGAGCCTAAAACCGAGTGTGCACATTCGAGCTCAAAGTGGCACATTCCGATCTCGGGAAAATGAAGCGCGCCGCTCCGCGTCGCGCTTCATTTGCCTCCCTCGCTCGGAAATGTGCCACTTTTCGCTCGAATGCGCACATCCTCGTATTTATTGGATTTGCTTTAATTAATCTTTTCACTTGCAAGTCAAAAACTTAAAACTTCAGTAAATATGGATGTGATGTTAAAAAAACGCATTTACCATAGCAATGAGTGGAAGCGAGCGAAAAAATACGACAATTTCGTAGGTGCGAGTGAGAGAAAACGATTAAATTATTTAATTAATTTTTTGAGTAATTTATTAGTCAAATGTGAATCGAGCCTAAAACCGAGTGTGCACATTCGAGCTCAAAGTGGCACATTCCGATCTGGAAATGAGCGCGCCGCTCGCGTCGCGCTTCATTTGCTTCCTCGCTCGGAAATGTGCCACTTTTCGCTCGAATGCGCACATCCTCGTATTTATTGGATTTGCCTTAATTAATCTTTTCACTTGCAAGTCAAAAACTTAAAACTTCAGTAAATATGGATGTGATGTTAAAAAAACGCATTTACCATAGCAATGAGTGGAAGCGAGCGAAAAAATACGACAATTTCGTAGGTGCGAGTGAGAGAAAACGATTAAATTATTTAATTAGTTTTTGAGTAATTTATTAGTCAAATGTGAATCGAGCCTAAAACCGATTGTGCACATTCGAGCTCAAAGTGGCACATTCCGATAAATTTCAAATCAAATAATCCCATAAAGGTGACTAACATATATTTTTTTGATTTGAAACATTGGCTATTAACATAGATTTGTCATTTTGAAATTGTAAGCTCGTGGCATTGATGAAACACCTTGGTAATCGAAAATAAAAATATTTTTTGGAAATCATTCGTTAATCAAATGGTAACTTATTTTACATTTTTGGAAAACGCCCAAGGACTTCTACCTCGACAAGGAAGCAGTTAAGATTAATTGCATTGTTTTCCTCGTTCGGAAATGTGTGACTTCTCGCTCGAAAGTGAACGTTTTTGTGTTAATTGAATTTGTGCATATTTATCTAATTTTCATATAAACTAATCTAATAAAAGTGAACTGAAACTAATTATTTGATTTGAAAGTAAGAAGATTAATATTTAAAAATTCAATGAATATAAGGATGAGCACATTCGGGCTTAAAGTGGCATTTTCCCGAGATCGGAATGTACCATCTTGATCTCGAATGGGCACACTCGGCACTTAGTACGATTTACAATATTTAATGAATTTTCTATCTGGTAATTCCAGAAAAATTAAAATTAACTAAAGTTCCTAATAAAATTGTTAGATGCGCTACTGTATTTTTATGAGATTTAACACTAAACCTACCACGACGGGTCAAATGACCCATTTTAAACTTTTTGTCAGAATTTCTTGCAAATAACATTATGACATCGTCATTTGCCTTTACTACTTTTCTTAAAAAATACATCAAATGTAATTTTCAATATTTACATCTCTCTTGTTCATTTTTTTACCGAGAAATATATTTAATCTGCTCTAACTACCGCAACGGGTCATTTGACCTTTGCAAAGATTCATGTGATGTAAAGATTTGTTTGTGTGTGGAATATGTGTCTTGCAGAACCCAATAATTTTCAAAATATGCGGTTTATAAAATTAGCATATTACTTATTTATTTTCTAATTTTAAGATTTAATTGAAGGTTATTTAATTTTTTTCTTGCATTATTTTTTTTTAAATTAAAAAAAAACAATTTTGAATTGTTATTTCAAAAAATTTGTTTTATTCATGTACCTACTATACATATTGTGCTAAATAATATATTTTTTTGCTATACATAGTAATATATACAGTAGCGCCTAAAAGTGAGTGCCGAAACCGTTTTTCACGCATAACTTTTTGCAATCTCGGCCAATTTACTTCAAATTTCAGTATATTGTACAGTTTGATGTTGGAAAATATTATTAATAGTTAACTGTTGCGCAGATACGGTATTTTAGGTTATGTTCCATTTCTACTGCAATAGTCATTTTTACATATTCCGCGCCGTCACATTATTGGTTTTTTTGAATATTTGGGTTATATTTTTGTGTTCAGTAACAATTGACCAAGTTTTAACAATGCCAAGGGCTGAAACTTCTCCAGCCATTCGGAAAGAAATTATAGATATGAAAACTCTGGCATGAAGGCAGCTGCCATTTTACGGATTCTAAAGATGCCAGCTCGTACTATCTCAAGATTATTCAAAGGTTTGATCAGAGAAATTCTGTTAGAATGATAAAAGAACTGGTAGACCACGTGTACTTCATGTTCGTCGCTCCAAAGCGGACCGACTTCTCAGCTGTGGATCTGGCAGCAGAATTCAATCAAAGTGAAGGTCTAAATATTAGTCGAATGACAGTTTCCAGAAGATTGAGTGATGCTGGTTTGAATGGCAGACGTCCAGCTAAAAACCTTTCATCAAACTCAAGATCAAGCTCGCGTGGATTTTGCAAAGCGGCACTTGCATTGGACAGCAGCAGTGAGTCAAGTACTTTTCACAGATGAATCTAAGTTCAATCTATTTGAAGCGACGAATACAATACAAAGACGTCTTAGAATCATAAATACTAACCGACAGTAAAACATGGAGGTGGATCAGTTATGGTTTATGGATTTTCTAAGGCGGCCCCCTTAATTGGAATAAGACTGGACAAAGTTACAAAGATATGCTGACTAATTTTTTACCATGGGCCCATACAAATATGCCTCCTAGATGGATTCTACAACAGGATAACGATCCTAAGCACACCTCCTCGATTGTCAAGCTTCATTGCAGCAGCAACAAATCAGGATTCTTCAGTAAGTCAATCTCCGACCTCAACCCGATAGAACACTTGGAAGAGCTGGCAAGACGTCGAAACAAAATATTAAGAATAAAGATGAAATTTGCCGAGCCTTCTCTCGTAATGGCATGGGCCCCATCATTAAAATTAACGGAATAATGACTGGACAAAGTTACAAAGATATGCTGACTAATGTCGTCTTACCATGGGCCCATACAAATATGCCTCCTAGATGGATTCTACAACAGGATAACGATCCTAAGCACACCTCCTCGATTGTCAAGGCTTCATTGCAGCAGCAACAAATCAGGATTCTTCAGTGGCCAAGTCAATCTTCCGACCTCAACCCGATAGAACACTTGTGGGAAGAGCTGGCAAGACGTCGAAACAAAAATATTAAGAATAAAGATGAAAATTTGCCGAATTGGACAAGGAATGGAATGCAATGCCTGATTCAGTCTTTGAAAATCTTATTGATTCAATGCCATCTCGCTGTCAGGCAGTTATAAAATCTCGTGGTTTCAACTAAGTATTAGGCATTTTTATGATTATAAAATTGTTTTAGTGTATTGTTATAAAGTTATTTTTCATTAAATCGTTCTTAGTGTTCTGTTCTGAAAAATGCGTTTTTTACACAAATGAGTCTGAGCTCGTTTAACTACCGTAAATTTTTGTTTATCATGTTTTAAACATAATAATTCTTTTTCTCATACAAAACTGTATAACATACTCAAAAATGAAGTAAAATGGCCCATATTTTAAAAAGTTCTTCCCGAAAAATCATTTAGGCACTCACTTTTGGGCGCTACTGTATGTATAACATTTTAAAGACGGGTGACTTGACCCGCTGTGGTAGTAATAAGTATACTAGGGTGGAGCGAAAAAATTTTTTTTCCCTTAGGTTGGGGCTAGAATTTGTAGCTTATAAAAACAAGAATTTTTGACAAAAAAATTTTTACTCAACATCTTGAGGTGGCCCACTGGGTTTTTAAATTAAATTAAAGTTAAAATTCTTTTGAAAAAAACAATTTTTTTTGGCTTGTAATCTTCAAATTTATCTAAAAATGAACAAATTTGATCGTTTCTAACTCAAAATTCACTTTAATGCCTAAGAAAAGTATGTTATTGTTTCCGAATTTTTTTGAAAACTTCAATAATGGCGATAGAAATTTTTTTGAAGTTAATAATTGTTAATGGCCGCTTCTGGAACACTTTTTTTTTTGTTTTAAAAGAATTTTAACTTGAATTTAATTTAAAAAATGAGTGGGCCACCTCAAAATGTTGAGTAAAAAAATTCTTTTGAAAATTTTTTTTCAAAAATTTTTAGTTTTTATAGACTACAAATTCTAGCCTCAGGCTAAGAAATTTTTTTCGCTCCACCCTAAAGTATACATGAAGTATCGGTAGGTTTAGTGTTAAATAAACATTTTTAGACAGAAAATTAGTTTTATTGTATAGTTTTTGAATTTTAAGCAGAACAATTAATATAGACAAATTTAATAAATGCGAAGATGTGCGCATTCGAGCGAAAAGTGGCACATTTCCGAGCGAGGGAGGCAAATGAAGCGCGACGCGGAGCGGCGCGCTTCATTTTCCCGAGATCGGAATGTGACACTTTGAGCTCGAATGTGCACACTCGGTTTTAAGCATGATTCACAATCATTAATTTACTCTTTAAATTATTTTCATTAAAGATTAGAACGCTGTGCCGAGTATACAATTTAGTCTGGGAAAAATGTGTCTATATGTCGTTTTATTTAAACACGTTACTATTTTGTTTTTAAATCCAAAATTAATTTAAACAAATTTAATAAATGCGAAGATGTGCGCATTCGAGCGAAAAGTGGCACATTTCCGAGCGAGGGAGGCAAATGAAGCGCGACGCTCTCAAAATTTCTTCTTGGGGCTTCGCTTATTTTTCATAATTTTTTACCTTTTTCATTAAGAAATTGCCGTGAAATTAATTTGTATTTTACATCACTATAGAAATCAGTTTTTTGACAAAATAACAATTAGTTGAGTAATTAGGTAGGCCCCTAAGTAGTATTACTTCAGGGCCCCAACAAATTCACGATCCGCCGCTGTCCCCATCTCTTGCACTTCTAATTTTCTTTCTCAAATAGAACTTATTCAGCGATTCTTCGCGAGCCAATTATCGCTCGAATTTAAAAAATTAAATTTAATTGAACATTTTAAGGCAATGTGTTAATTGAAACTTTGTTCCAGGTGAGTGACGATGGACTTTCGAAACTAAACCGCCAACAAAATCGTAAGTAAAGCTCGTTAAATTTTTTTGGAAGACTACATCTTTCCCGATACCCTACAAGATTTACAACAGATTTCGATGTGTTGACAGTGCGAAGTAAGGGAAGTTTTTTCGTTTTCATTTTCTTATTCTTATGCGGTTTATTTTAGTTTGACGGCTGTCTTTCAAATAGCGTAAAAGCGGACGTTGATAAGTTTAACGTGTGGTATTAAAAACTTTAATTTTATTTCTTGTTTTGCATTGTCAAAGTCATTTATTAATGTCGGAGTGTCAACAAAAATATGCTAAAGTAAATTTAGTGAGCTCCAAAGACGTAGTAGGATAATCTCAGTAATTAAAGTTTCTAAACTACTGGTTCAAGAGTAATCTCGACAAAAGGAAGTTGTTATCCTTACATAACTAATTTTTAATTGGCGGTTTTTGTAAAGCAACAACGTAAACAATAACAATCATTTCTATAAAATACAAATTAGAACAAGGGAAATAATTTCACGTATATTTCAAGAAACGCTTTTCGAAAGCCAATGAAGAAAATATCATCCACACTTATCCGAAGTGTATAATCGATTCCTATGCAAAAACTTAAGAGAAACGATGGGCATATTTTACTGCAAACAAAGGCGATTGAAAGGGCTTCGTTTTTAAGGGCCGTCAAAGTTTGCGCAGTTTTCGTTTTAAAATCACTGTTTAAACAGTTTACCGAATATTTTTTATATTTCTACAAGAAACTTTTCTTAAATTGAATTTACGTTTGACACCCATTCTTTTCTAAATTGCCATCTTTTTGAAGAGATATTGGATTAATCGTGAAGTACTTTCCTGAAAGGTCATTCATCGACAGAAATATTCGAGCAAATCAATGGAATTAACTAATTAGGGGGAAAGTGGCATGAAACAGCCAAGTTTTGAAAAAGCCATTATCAATTACGCGGTAGTTTTCATACGAATCGTTCATGTATTATTATTTTAAGATAGCAACACTAGCCAGATATCCCCCACAAAAATTTGACCATTCACCATCAATAAACGGCGCCGATACGACGTATTGAAGATTTTGTTGTCAAAAAGTAAGGTTTTGAGTTCAGTTTATTTGTTTTCTAACACCTATACGTACAAAACTAATAATAATATGATTACACTATAATTTTATAGATATATTAGGCCTTCTAATAACGTATATATTTTGTAGACTAATCTTTGATTTCATAGTAATTTTCGAAATTTCGTTTCTTGAGAGAATATGTTTTGAAATAGCCGGACTGCAGTGTAATGAAAAAGCCACCTTTTAATTGCATAAAATACAATAATAATTGTAGTAACAGCAATCAAGAGTGGTACCGATGCAAAATTGTAATGGTTGGGCATATAAATCCTGTGGCGTAAAAGAGAAATTGCATTATTTTTGCTAAAAACGTTTTTAAGTTTTTGCAATGATTGATCTCAAACGTCAAATTTTTTGACAGTTTCTTAGATTTATGTAAATAAATATTTTATCGAGAGTTTGCGTTATTTAAAACGTTTTATAATTATATAAGATCTAAAATTATAGCTTAATATTATTATTAAATAATATCTTCGTTAATGTGCAGTTTTAATCTTGTAATAAGAACATGGCTTTTTCAAAAATTGGGTTGGCTGTTTCAATACCTATAGGTTATGAAAAAGCCAAATTTTATTTTTATAAATGATTAGAAGTCGAAAATATCGTTAATTTTGAAAAATGTTTTATGACATTACGTACATAAATGCATGAACAATTACAGATTTAAAAAAAAAATTGATGTATTTATGTCCTTCTATATTATTTATCCCTTTTTTTAAAACTGGCTGTTTCATGCCACTTTCCCCCTACGTGTTATTAAGTTCAATCTTGTTATTAAATACAGTGGAAACTCGGTTATACGGATTAATTATGGTTGCAGCTCATTCGGATAATCGAAAATTCGGTTAATAGAAAAAATTGTGCTTAAAACCGAGTGCGCACATTCGAGCTCAAAGTGGCACATTCCGATCTCGGGAAAATGAAGCGCGCCGCTCCGCGTCGCGCTTCATTTGCCTCCCTCGCTCGGAAATGTGCCACTTTTCGCTCGAATGTGCACATCTTCGTGTCAATTGGATTCGACTATATTATTAACAAATCCTTTATAATTGAATTTGCCTATCTTATTCTTCTCTCTTACAAATAATATTAATGAAATCAAACTGAACTAAATGTAGGGGAACCTGTTGAACCTCGGCCAGTTTTTTAGTTATATATTTTTTATTGTAATTTGACGTACCGTACACAAACCGTATTAGCATATATTGAAAGGTCTATTATTTGAGTAGCCACCACAAAAATATCAGCAATGTCTATTTCATACTTACATGTGTTTAAGACGTTTAAAAAAAAATGGTTAATTGGGCCAAGGTACAACACACCCTATGTCCTTCGGCCAGTACGACGATGTACCTAGGACACATTGAAAATTTAGGGGTAAAACAAGATTATTTAAAGAAACATTAACTTTTCTCTACAAAAATTGTTTTATTCGGTCGAGTGAGATATTTAATCACAAATTTTTAACAAAATCAACATAACATTCATAGTATTTCTTTCTTAACTTTTGAATCAGTCATTAGGACTAACTTTTATAAGAACACTAGCAATATCTAGGTATATTATTTAGTCTTACGCATTTAGCAGAAACCCCAGTACTTCTGTATCTTTGGAACATAATAACTTTCTCTGGTTTTGTTAACTCTGAGGCATTTTAATTTTTTCTGTAATGTCACTTATCGGAACCTTCGTTTACAAATATAACATAGTCGCCAATATTGTAATTAATAGGCGTTCTTTTCTTCTTCTCTTTACTTCTAGACATGATTTTTGAAATATTAAATATATTTTATTGGGAATCTATTATATAAATGTGAAATACATAAAAATATATCTTCCTGGTCAAAGTATAACATCCAAGATGTACCTAGGCCACTGACCAAAGTACAACTGATCGATAGTGACCGAAGTACAACACTACTTCATTGCTGTAGAAAACGGTGGATTTTAATTATTTGAGGATACATATCTCGCAAGTTTATTATTTTTTAAATACTTGTTAAGTCAAAGAACCGACCGCATATAAAAGTTAAGCGATGATTATAAAGCGTATAAAACTATTAGATTTCAAAGTATATTAAAAATAATTACTTTTTTCGACAAAAAATTTTTAACTTCGATAACACCAACTACCGGCTTAATGGCGGTAAGCGACTAACTACACATTGGATAGTTAGCAGTGATGTACCGAATACCACAGACAACAGAATTTAATAGCGCGGGAATATTTCAAACGGGCCAATTGGCCTAGGTACACATATGGCCCAGGTTCAACAGGTTCCCCTACCACTTATCGCTTTTCTTTTAATTAAAAATTACAGTAGGGTATTTTTACCAAAACCACATTTCTAATTTAATACTTTTAAACTAGACTAGATGGGAGACTTCATTGTCCATGAAAAAAAAATACTATAACTTTTTCCGAATTTGGACTCTTATTTCCCAACCTTTTTTTTTAACATACCCCACCCAAGTCATTCTAAAATTTTGATGCACTCCCTATGTAACATATAAATATTTTTTTATATTTAAAAATTGAATTTATCCATAAGTGAAGTCTAATTACAACAGTGTATACAAAATGTGCCTTAAAACTAATTTGTTTATAATTTTTACAAAAATAAAAATTATCCAAAAATATTTGGAGACTTGATTTTGACATATAAACCTTTAACAATCTGCAGAAGGTGATATAAAAATCAACTAGTTAATTTTTAGTGGCTCGCTTTAGAAAATTTGAATCATATACAATTTTAATTAATCAAAAAGAAGAATTAGTAAACATTTGAAAGTGCACCTGAAAATATTTTTAACCAGCTCGCTACAATTAGGCGTGCGGAAGAGCACCATGATAACTTATCAAAAGGGATAAAATATCTAACCTTTTTCAAACAAAAAATAGATCTAATTCATTCGACTTTTAATTTATTGAATTGAAGAATAAAATAATAATATAGGCAAATCCAATAAATACGAGGATGTGCGCATTCGAGCGAAAAGTGGCACATTTCTGAGCGAGGAGGCAAATGAAGCGCGACGCGGAGCGGCGCGCTTCATTTTCCGAGATCGGAATGTGCCACTTTGAGCTCGAATGCGCACACTCCGTTTTAAGCACGATTACGAAGCGTCCCGTTTTAACAGGAAAAAAGTTGGTGAAATTGTTAGGTATATGTTTACATAAAACGCAACAAATATTAATCATTCAATAAAATAGTCGCACATTATCTTAAAATCAACAAAGCCAAAAAAACACTGTTTAGTGCGAAATACAAAATAAAATAATTAGTAAGAATTACCTTCTTCTTCTTCTTTATCTTCGCCTTTAATGCAATTGTTTCAACTGCTCCCTTATCGGGGTAAGAAATACCGTGGTTTAATTTTGCAACGAGTCCGAACGCGGTTGACAATGCGGATAATCACGATTCCGTATAACTGAGGTCCGGATAATCGAGGTTTTACTGTAGTAAAAGCATCAAGTAACATATCAACTTTTTAAACCACAATTTCCACGTAGTTATTAAACGTGATTATAAAAAAATGAATATTAATAACGTACGCAATATTTTGCTATTATTATTTCTATATGTACTTTAAATCTACTAGTCGGGATATGTACAATTGAAAATATCTAAGGAACACAGACTAGTAATAATTTTCTCAAAAAGGGCGCGACCTTTGTAAGTTATTTTCGTAATGGATTGAAACTTAATTCATTAAAGTCTTTCTTCCCCCGTTGTTCCAGGTTGCGTCCTTCAAAACCGCGCCTCGTACTTTATCATCTTATTTCGAAAATTTACTCTAAAGCTCTTTAAATCTAGCAATCACTAACCCGAATTTGAAACATTATTTGCTTTTAGACAGCGGTGTATTTAGAATTAAGGAGGGGGGACTGTAGTTTTAGGTACACCATTCTATGGTAGAAATAGGATTTTTAATTAACAAATTGAGGATTAGAACTCTGAATCAGACATTTTGTTTATATTTACCATATTTGAAGATTACTACTTCAACATTAATTTGTCAAAGCAGGACGACGCACCATTTAGAAATCGTAGAAAAAAATGTTTTGAAAGTTTTACTGAGTGGTTGGCTTCTCTGTAAATTTTCATGCTCGTTTGAAACAACTCGGTAGCCGAAAGGTTAACACAACTAACTACCAAGCAGCAGGTCTTTGCTTCGAGTTCTGCAGAATGCTGTTTTTTCGCATCACTTTCAATTAAGAAGAAATATTTCTTTTTTGTTTTTAATTACCGTTTGTTAGTCGTTTTTGGGTTCCGAATGTTTTCTGAAAGTAATACTTTATGACAACTTCGTGAAATTTATCTTTATTCACAAGGGAAAAACAATTATAAAACTTTTTCCGAATTCCACTGATATGGTAAAATAAAGTATTATCATTATTTGTGTGTAGTATTAAAAACCTATATTTTTTGCTAATATAATACTTATTTGTTTTCTCCTGAACGTTTATCGTTTTATATTAGTTCTATTTATTCATAAATATTTATTTATTTAGAAAATGTTTGAGACTCAAAGAACGATTAACAAATAGTAATTAAAGACAAGAAAAAGTATTTTTTCTTAATTGAAAGTGATACGAAAAAACAGTATTCTGCGTGACTCGAGCCAAAGAGCTGCTGCTTCCTAGTTAGTTGTGTTAACCTTCCGGCTACTGAGGTGTTTCTTACGAACACAGAAATTTACGGAAGAATCAACCGCTCATTGTCAGTAAAACTCTAAAGGCGGTTTTTCGAGTTTTTCTAAGTAGTGCATCGTACTGCTTTGACAAATTAATCGTGAAGTAGTAATCTTTAAATACTGCAAATGTAAACAAAATTTGTGATTCAGAATTCTGAACCTCTCCTAGTAAGACTTTTTTAGACGTATATTAATTGTTGTGAATCGCACTTTAAGTCAAGTAATAATCTATGGTAAAAAATACATTTTTTTTTAAATTTAGATTTGCAAGGCTAATGTGACAAAATCTGCAGATTCTGGAATTGAATAGAACTTTAATAAATCAGTACAATTTACACTAAATTTTGGAATGAATTGGTACGAACCATGGGCGTCGACAGGTATGGGCAGGGGGACCGCTGCCCCCACTCCAGAACTAAATAATAGGGACGCATTTGATACGAACTAAAGTTTAGGACAAGTTGCTGTTTAAAAAAAAAGGTAAAATTACAAATCAAATCAAGAACATAAAATTACCAATTGTTAGAATACGTTTTACTAATTGAAATATTAAGTTTTACTTGAAGTTGTAATTCGATAATTATAATAATATTTTCTATTTAAAAATGCTAATGCACCTTATCAAATTCTGAATAAAAAAGCACGAAAACTCCTAAGAGGCTTAAAATATTGCAATCATCATTAGTGGAATTTTTTAAAATACGTACATTGCGCTTTTACAAAGAATTCCAATTGGAATTTTAAATGGAATTTACGTTCAAAAGCATTTTTATTTTAAAATTATATTCTTTTATCCTATTTCATATTTCGGTTAATTTAAAAAATAAATCAATTCAAAAAATACTCACAAATGCTTTTTATGCAGTTTTTCACGAAAGCTATAAAACATGAAATATCATTCCAATAAGTTCTAACGAGTCCAATACCTTTTTTAGAATTTAGGGGTTGAATATTTAAATCATTTTTCTTAACAAAATCATATTTTTTTATATTTTAATAAAAGCGAATTTATTAAGGAACTACAAATTATCCTTGTTTAATTTAATTCTATGACTTTTATGTTTTTAATTATTTAATTCTTTTAAATATATAAAGTTGTTAATATCAAAGGCGAAATTAAGAACAAACGAGACGGGTATTAAAATAATTTTCAAGAAGTTATTTATTTAGAAAAACCCTTTCTAACAGGCACCATGTCTCCGCATTTACTGTGCTTAGGGTTTCGAACTTTGATCTAAAGAGCCCGAAGGAATATCTTGCACAAGGCTCGTTATAAATACACTGCAGTAAGTTTATAAATATCTGGCGGTGCTTTTCGAGCAGGATCGCATTCAGAACTTTAACAATTTCTATTTGTATTTCTGGATGATGTACTCAAATTTTGAGGTTTTATTGAATTCTTGTGGCTGAATATTCACAAACGTGTTACTAAAATAAGTGGTGAAATGTAATACATTTTTTCCATATTTACCATCGCTTTCTTCATAAATATACGAGAAATCTTTTGCATTTCTGTCATACAAATTTCTATTAACAGTTTTTTTTAAACTTATTTGGAAAATTTAAAAAAAATAGATATTAAGATGAAGTAGAAAACAAGAAGGTTTTGGAAGGTATGTGAAATTGTACAGAGAGAGAAGATAATGGTAATTATTACCATGTAACATGGTGACGACGATTCCCTCTAAAAATGATTGTTTGACATATTAATTATTCCTATTTTAAATGGTAAATACCCAGATAGGTCGCATAGAAATGATGTCCATGCTACATGGTAATGGTTCTCATATTACATAGGAGAAATTACAATTGCTAGGACTTGCTGTCAACTTACACTAAAATTTTTGATAATTATAGAGGTTATGTTTAACTCAGACACTGGCCGTGCCAACAATAGCAGCACTTACATATCCATGGAAACGATTTCAATGTAACATAGGACTCAGTACCATCTCGCATGGTTCTAATTCCTATGCTACAATGTAATATTTACTAGCTACTATTTAACATTGTAGAAATTACCATGTAGGATAGTAATGAACTCCATGCTACATAGTGATATATCCCATTTCTCTAAAGATAGGTCTGGTTATAACGCTGAAGCTGGTAGGCATCTCAACTGAGCGGGTACATCACATTTTACATGAAAAAGCTATTCGCGTCATGGGTGCTGCGATTGCTCGCACTCGACCATAAGCGCAACCGTGTGACCACTTCAAAGGAGTATTTGGTGATGTTCAGTTGCAATCCAAACGAGTTTTTGCGCCGTTTCGTTACCGTGCACGAAACATGGATCCATCACAGCACACCAGTGACCAAGGAACAATCAAGACAGTGGGTTCTTCGGGTAAACGTGCACCAAAGAAGGCCAAGGTAGGTCTGTCGGCCAGCAAGGCCTTGGCCACATTTTTTGGGATGCACGCGGTGTTATTCACATGAATTACTTTGAAAAGGGTAAAACGATCATCGCCGAATATTATTCAGAGCTTTTGGTCAGATTCGATATAGATTTGGAGCAGAAACGACCGCATTTGGCGAAGAAAAAAGTGATGTTGCGTCAAGACAATGCACGGGTGCACACGAGTGTAATCACCATGGCAAAAATCTATAAATTAGGCTACGAACTGCTACCCCATCCAGCATATTCTTTAGATTTAGCCCCCTACGACTATTTCTTGTTTCCAAACCTTATGAAATGGCTGGGCGGTTAGAGATTTGGGTCGAATGAAGAGGTCATTACAGAAACAAACGCCTATTTTGAGGGACTTGGGAAAACCTATTATTTGGGAGGAATAAAAAATGGGAAAAACGCTGGATTAAATGTATTAAGCTAAAAGGAGACTATGTTGAGAAATAGAACGTTTATTTGCCGATAAAAATTTTTTATTCAAAAAGTCACTGTCTTATGGAACTGCCCTTCATGTATTATGAATTGCTAACTATTAACAATGTCCAATTTTTAGCACGTCAACGTAAAAAGGTTTGCTACCACTGCTTTAGATAAATTATCGCTTAATATCTCTAAAACTAAATCCATCGTAAGTAACCTATGTAAAGTTAATTAGATAGACGTAAATTGAAAAAGAGGGACGCGAACTTGGAAAATAAAATTGGGGAACCCAAAGCAAAGGAAATTGCTTCGAAAGTCTTAGGGGGCTGTATGATTCTTGGAGTTATATTTGAAACGGTGAAAGAGACGATTTATTCCACATTGCAGACGCAAATTAATATCGTCAATGTTACAATGGTTTAATCAAAAAGTTTAAAAGCAATTTATTCCGGCTCTGTACGCTTAAACGTTAAGACCCCAGAGAATGTTGTTCTGCACTGACAGTTCATTAATGAAACTGTTGGGGCAATATACGCATATCGTAATTTGTACCCCCAAGTTTCCTGCAGTCTCTCCCCGTTTATCATTGTTTCTTTTTACATGGTTTTGAATATTTTTCTCGTTTGTTTTTTTTACGTGTTCGCCTAATCAGTTTTATCGATTGGATGCGTACAGACATGAGTTTCATTATGTGCAATTATGTTGGCAGTTTATGTTCAAGTCAACAATGGAAAGGTTTCAAGTTTGATAAAAGTGGGTGTCGTGTTGCTCTCTCGAAAATACTTTTTTTTTGCAGTAAAACAGATTAAAAACAGAATGGGGGGATTAGCAGTAATTAGTAGATCTGATAATTACACGCCTGCAGGGGTTGACAAACACGCAACTGAGTTTTTTTTTTATTTACGCCGAGCTGATAACGTTGGACCTTGTGAAGCACTGCAGTTTTGAAAATATTTTATTAATAACCACTAATCCTGCACTATTATCTAAAATGATAATTCAAACCGTAATCCAAAGTTATAACTAAAAAATGTTGCCATTTGATGTAAAGTACTCTAAGCCTATAAAAAAATCAACCGTAAATGTAGCAGCAAAGTTATGATTTATGATACGCGTATCACGCAATGTCAAAACTTTTTACTGGTCGTTAATGTGTTAGAAGTGATAAACACTTTTATGGAGTGATTGTAATTTATTAAATTTTTTAAGGCATAGCTGGGGAAATTAAATTAAAAAGTATTCTGCCGTTTCTGGGATAGAGCCCTAATGAAGAATGCGATTGATAAATTGTTGCAATTATTTTGGAACTTGTTACGTGCTTTTTAAGAAGTGGGGACTTTTTGGGGCTTTTCGGTAACGGAAATTTGTTGGTGGGGACGGTCGTCGACAATTTAAACAAACCTTTGCGTTATTTTAATTGAAAGATTTATGGAGACAGGGGACATTTGTTAAAATTAAGTGGATTTAGTTTACAATTTATTGAGGTAACGTTTAATTCCGGTTCGGTACAAAAAATGTTTTTATATGTATTTATTATTTATAATAAATTTTATTAATGTCTTGCAATCAAAAATATGTGGTTGTATTTTACTTTTTTTTTTGAGATTGAAGTTTAATTTTGACTGGCCTCAATATTGTTTATGTTACTATTTTAAAACTAGTAAATTGTAGTGCATTATTTTAGTTACACGAGTTACAAATAGTCTTTTGCTTTTACTTTTAGATAATATTTAATGTGGCATTAAATTAGGCATTATGGTTATTTATTACCGATTCATATGAATCATTTTTTTTTGTAACAGTGCCAAATTTGTTAAAGGTTTTATATATTTAGTTTTTTCTTACGATTTAGACTTAATTGTGAATGTATCATTAGTAAATTCAAGTTTAAAATTTTCAAATGCTACAATAAAATGATATTTCAAAAGCTAGCGTTAAACGCAAATCGTAAAGACGTTGTTAGTCGTACTTTTACGTAACGTTCAAATTATTGTATTCAAAAATGTCGATTTTAGAATTTTGTATTATTTTCTGTAACTGCTAAAGTAAAAATGTCGATTTTTGTTCAACATATGTACGTAGACGCAAAAATTTACAAATACAGAATATGTGGGTACATGGGAAAAATTGAAAAAAAAATGTAGGCATCATATTTTTTTTTGTAATTGACCATTTGCAATTGGATTTTACGTAAAAATTATTATTGTTAAATCATAAAAAAATTGTATCATTGTGCAATAATTTTAAAATAAGTGATAGTACTTAAGAAAATGTCATGAGGAAACTATATAAGACTGTAGGTATATTCAATGGCGTATCTAGCGTGGGGGAAGTAGGGCATGTGCCTTCGGCGACATTCAAAGAAGGGCGCAAAACTCAAAAATTCGATATTTAAAATAAACTAACATACCTATAATTTATATTCAGCCGAACAAACAGATATCGAGTAAATTTAATTGCGTCGTAGAAGGCCAGGAAGGTGCAATTTTAACTTTAAGACTATTAAAAGAACACTTTTACGGATTGATTTTCATTCTAAAACAGAAAATAAAAATGTTTCATAAAATTTATGACTGTTTTATTAAGTGTATTTGTTTCTTTTATATTTAAATAATCTACGAAGGGGCGCAATTTTGATTCTCGCCTTAGGGGCCATTGCTAATTGGTGCCCCACTGGATATATTTGAAGATACAATAAAAATATAATATTTAGATATTTCAACTTGGCGACTGCAATTAAATATTTAAACGATACTGTTGTATTGAAATTTTACAGCAAAAAAATTTTTATTCGCATACAAGCAAGTTTATGTATTGCAGCTTAATCTATTCCTAGCCTATTTTTAAGAATAATGTACAGGGTTAATAACATTAATTCATGGATTAGATATTCAGTTTAGAAAAATAATTTATTAACCAACAATTTAAAATTTAAAAAAATTATGAGAAACAAAACAATAGTAAAATTACATTTTGTATCATTTCGCTCTCCCCCACTCATTGCAACAATATGAATAAGAACTTTTATGAATGCCGTATTTTTGAATTATTCTTTCTCACTTGATAGCGGAACCTGTTGTACCTTGGCCCTTTTTTCACTTGTAATTTTTTTTATATTTTATATGTAACAATTTGTTGTTAAAATGAATTGCATCGTTGTGGGGCACTAATAAGGTATTCATAACAAAATATTTGAAAGCATTACCAACCGTTTACTCAAATTGCTATAAGATTTAAAAATAGTGGACCTATGGCCTAGGTACAACAGAGGTGATGTACCTTGGCTCTATTCACATTAAGCAAAATAAATAAATTTTGACTTATAAGAACTACTAATGTTCTTCTTTGAGATGACACTAAAATTGTTTCAAAAATTAACAAAACTTTTCTCGTATACTAAAATTCCACATACTTAATGGTTAAATTTGCAAAAATTTAAATTTTTTGTTAGAATTGCGAGGCATATTATCTGAAGCAAAATAAAGAAAAAATAAGAATTTATAACAAAGCCATGTCTAAATTTTTATTTATTGCACGTTGATCTTAGGGCCAAGGTACAATTTATTGACAGTGACCGAGGTACAACACACCGACCCTTGATGTTTAAACTCAAAAATAAAATTAAATATTACAAAGTAAAAAATTTCGGTGTAAAGTTGGACCCGGCGACTTTTACACGGCCGTGTGAGTGTGAAATTTTGGTGTGAAATTGCCTTCGTGTTAAATTTTCACTTGAATAAATTTCACACGGTGTGATTTACTGTTTTACACCGTTCCGTGTTATTATTTATAATTTAACCAATTAAATTACTATTAGTGGTTTCTAATCTATGAAAATATATTATTTGGCGCGATATTCAAACGACTAGTTATAGACTTATAATATATTTATAAATAAATGAATAAATTATAAAAAATATAAATAAAATTATCGATAATTATTTTACTTTTTTTAATATTTTCATGAATTTTGTGATTCAAATTACAATTACTCCTTAAAATAGTATAATCTAATATCGTATGAGCCCGAAACTACACAATCAAATTTTATTTATTGATAAAAAATTATCATGAACTGCATTTACACGCAGTATGGTATAAAATTAAGGATTCACACCGTTCAGAATTTTATACTACACTTAGTGCGATTTTACACCGTACGTGTTAAAAATCATATTCTCGTTAGAAAATTTGCAACAAGAATGTAAACATTCAAGTTGTTACAGGCCCAGGGAAATCTATTAAATACAATAAAATAATTGAAAATTTATTTAATTATACGGTGGATCCTATGTTAGAGAGTAAGAGATAAAAATGAAAATGTTTGTAATGTTAAATATTTAACGTATGGTCATCAATATAAAATTAAATATTTTATTACTGTTAGAGACGAAAATGAGTTACCAGTTTTGCTCAGATTCGTTCTTTATTTGTTTATAATAATATTCCATTTGCTGTTTGTGCGCTGTGGGAGACTGTTGATTTTGAAGATACATTCAATGACTATTTAATTAAACAAAGTAATACAGAATCTATCGTTATCGTAAATTTATCATCGTTAAGCCATGAAGAACCTTATGAAAGCCACAGGAGTATAAGTGGTAAAGGTTTATTTATAGTTTGTAAATATATGATAATTGTTTCATAATAAATAATTATAAAAATCTTAAAAGTAATTGATTGTAAATATATTTTCATAGATTAGAAACCACTAATAGTAATTTAATTGGTTAAATTATAAATAATAACACGGAACGGTGTAAAACAGTAAATCACACCGTGTGAAATTTATTCAAGTGAAAATTTAACACGAAGGCAATTTCACACCAAAATTTCACACTCACACGGCCGTGTAAAAGTCGCCGGGTCCAACTTCACACCGAAATTTTTTACTGTGTATGCTGTGCTAAAACCAGACTACTACTATGCAAACATTAATAAATAAATTTTCTATTACGATGAGTCATTTGTTATTGGGTAATAAAAATCAATAAGATATTTAAGTAAAAAGAATATAAAAAGACTTACTTTTTTCGATTAAAAATTGCAATTCATCTCATATATTTACAAAATACATTGGCCAGCTGCTGCTAACTTTACGTTCATGTCTGACAATGTGGTATTTGAAATATCGAAAATTAAGGGGCACGAAAGCCCGCTAATATTAAAAAAAATTAAGTTACCCTAAGTACAAAAAGGTCAAGGTACAACAGGTTCCCTTACATCTGATATTCGTATTCTTTCACTCGCTTCCACTTATTAAAAAATTTAAAAAAAAATTCATCTTGCATATTTTAATTAAAATTCAATAAATTCGAGGATGTGCGCATTCGAGCGAAAAGTGGCACATTTCCGAGCGAGGGAGGCAAATGAAGCGCGACGCGGAGCGGCGCGCTTCATTTTCCCGAGATCGGAATGTGCCACTTTGAGCTCGAATGTGCACACTCCGTTTTAAGCATGATTCACAATAATTAATTTACTTTCTCAGACTGTCGAATTTTCGTTACTTCCGTTGCCTGCTAATATTTAACTCTCAATGCGCCGAGAGAAGTATAACTTCAATAAAAATTGGAAATGCTCTACAATTTTATATTTAGATTATATTTTTAAGTTTTTCCACAAATAACAATAATAGAATGAAATGGGTTGAGTTGAACGTTCTCGATGGTAATTCTAATTTCACGGCGAATTGCATCGATAGTTAGCGCCCTTGTTTGCGCAATTGTACGGAAACGGTTTGATTTTCGGTGTGAAATTAAACGGAAACTATAAATAAACCGATTTGTAAATCTTATTAGCATTTGTTACCATCAACAATTCGCCTCCGAAGCAGTTAATGGCAATAAAGAAAATTAGAAACGAAAATTTATGGGAGGCCGTAAGGTACGTGAAGCGAATGTAATGGAGTCGGAAATTTATATGGAATCGGCAACGCACCTACGCATAGAGTTGTAATAAGTTGAAAACCGCAACACTAAATAGATAAGAGAAGCGTCTCTCCGCTATAAAACCCCGAGTCTAACTTCATCGGCAAACCTGACCTAAAATGCCCCTTTCAGAGACGATATAAACGCGTGCCTATAACAATAGATCTAATAGAACGACCCACCTCAAGAGATTTCAACACATAAATTCCTCTCCGAGTTTCCTTCTGGAAAAATATGTTATTAAACGTATAAAAAACGCGCAACTAAGCGAGAAGATTTTTTTCTACTCGTGCGGCTCGATCGTTTAAAAGCCTTTTAAAAACTTTCTTCGGCTTAAGCGATCGAAAAATTCGATTAACGTTTTAGACACGTTTTAAAGCCAATTAAGATCAAAGAGAAATACTATTAATTTTTCGTACCGACGTCGACGACGATTTCTTTAAGTTTTTTTTTTACGACGCTTCAATCGGACTCGCTTTGATTTCGTTTGTATTTGGAGCGAAGTTTAAAAATAGACTAAATAAATATGTAGGTGTGTTTTTTACTTGAGTTATTTGAGTAGAAAAGGATTTTAAATTATTTCCTTGAAGAGGGCTTTGCTCGAAAGAAAATGTTTCGTGTAAGGATTAAGTTATCAGGGAATGCTAATTTGTTGATGTTTATATGGAGTTAGGTGCTTTTATAATTACTTTAATGCGGGGT
Organism: Sinopyrophorus schimmeli; assembly: GCA_036325965.1. Taxonomy (NCBI): domain Eukaryota; kingdom Metazoa; phylum Arthropoda; class Insecta; order Coleoptera; family Elateridae; genus Sinopyrophorus; species Sinopyrophorus schimmeli. Next base: position 18,798,918 of record JARFIZ010000314.1, read on the forward strand.
TGTCTACTTATTGAAGTTATACTTCTTTTGGGGCGTTGAGAATAAAGTTTTAGTAGGCAACGGAAGTTGCGCGCGCACAGCAAACGAAAATTCGACAGTACAAAGTTCGCCATCTATGAAAGTCAATTAATTATTGTGAATCATGCTTAAAGCCGAGTGTGCGCAGTCGAGCTCAAAGTGGCACATTTCTTTTACACGGTTTGCAAAAATATAAATTCTAAAAATTTTCAAGGCTGAAAACTATTTAATTATAGGTACGTTTTTGTCAAAGATTTGCTTCCTGGTAGAAATAGGGTTCTCTAATTTATAATTAAAAAAACATCACTAACTTTTAAATAAATAAATTATTGTGAATTATGCTTAAAACCGAGTGTGCACATTCCAGCTCAAAGTGGCACATTCCGAGCTCGAGAAAAAAAGTGAATCAATTATTGTGAATCATGCTTAAACCGTGTGTGCACATTCGAGCTCAAAGTGGCACATTCCGATCTCGGGAAAATGAAGCGCGCCGCTCCGCGTCGCGCTTCATTTGCCTCCCTCGCTCGGAAATGTGCCACTTTTCGCTCGAACGCGCACATCCTGGTATTTATTGAATTTGTTTACTTTAATCTTGTATTCTTAGAAAGAATAATTAATTTGATTCCTTACTTTCTAGTTAATATTAATGCAAAGAATTTAAATTTATATTCGCTAAACGTTTATTTCTTAATAACTTTGTTTAAAATAATCAAAAGAAAGATTTGGTATTTCTGGATATAAGAACGGTACTGTAATTTTTTATTAAAATTTTTACATAGTAAAGGAATTATTGCGAATCGTGCTTAAAACCGAGTGTGCACATTCGAGCTCAAAGTGGCACATTCCGATCTCGGGAAAATGAAGCGCGCCGCTCCGCGTCGCGCTTCATTTGCCTCCCTCGCTCGGAAATGTGCCACTTTTCGCTCGAATGCGCACATCTTCGTATTTATTTATATTAATATCTATCAAATACGTACTGTTCGTATGTTCCAATTTAAAATCCTGTACCAGTCAAATTTTTTGTTTTATAGATTAAGGCAAAGATGTCCAACTCGTAGCTCGTGAGCCACACTTGGCACACAATAGCTTTTGATGTGGTCTCTTTGATCAACGATGCGCACTTGAAATTTTAATAAATGTTTAATAGTACCTACATAATTACATATGTTTTGAAAGATATTAATGTTTGGCAGTTTTTCTAAATTTTTATTTTAAAATTAATTCGCTTCAAGTTAAGCGTTAAATTTTAAAAGTTTAAATAAATAAATTGTTGTTTGTTTATTACTGACTATGTGTACTAAAATATCTTATTCTATTTATTCACCATTAAACTAAATATTGGAAGAAGCCGTTTTTAATAATATTGGTGTGTCGCAAAAGTTCAATTAGCTACTTTTCAAACGTATCGTTAATTTGTAAAAGTTTGAAAAACACTGATTTAAAGAGACAACTTTTGGGCGATTTCTGACTTTGTTAAATTTTTCTGTTAACATAAATAAATCAAGTTGAAAAAATAGTAATAGCAATGACAAAATATTACCTTTTGGTTTAAAATTATGTGAGGTTTGTAGTTTAGGATAGTTTTTACAAATGCATTTTCATTATGGCAACACTAGTCCGGTCAAATTAGACATAAAATAGTGGTCAAATAACAAAAATTCCGACAGAGCTAAATTTTGGTTGAGACCTTGGGTACATCATTAGAAATAAAATGTCAAAAGGCCCCATCGATCCCATGTGTGCTAAAAAAATTATTCGGGTTCAAAGGTCAACATTTGAGGTTTTTTGGATTTTTTCGAAAACGGTAAGTTTTATTAAAAAAGTAGCTCAGACAAAAATTATAGAATTTAAAATTATCTACAAAAATGGTTCTTATACTGTTTTTTCTAAGAATCACCATCCATGAGATATCGCGATTCTACACTAAAGGAAAAAATTAAAGGATCAAGAAAATTTCCTAAATCTTTTGGTGATATTTGACAGGCTGTATTGCTTAAAGATTGCGTGATAACGGTGGTTCCAAAAAATTTTTGACTAAAAGATCTAAAGACTAGAATCTTGGAGCTATAAAAACCCTTTTTTAAATTTTAGATAGGACCATTTTTCACTGAAATACAGCCTGTAAAATATCTCCAAAAGATTTAAAAAAATTTCTTTATCCTTTAATTTTTTCCTTTAGTGTAGAATCGCGATATCTAACGAATGGTGTTTCTAAGAAAAAAGTATAAAAACCATTTTTGTAGATAATTTTAAGATCTATATAAATTACCGTTTTCGAAAAAAATACAAAAAACCTCAAATTTTAACCTTTGACACCGAATAACTTTTTTAGCACACATTGGATCGATGGGGACTTTTGACACTTTATTTCTAATGGTGTACCCAAGGTCTCAACCAAAATTTAGCTTTGTCGGAATTTTTGTTATTTGAAATGTCTATTTTGACCGGACTACACTAACTCAAAAGGAATTATTGTTAAATTAGTGTAGTGCAATAAACATTTACCTTTAAACTATTATTTTATGAACTATTAAATTTTGTAGTTTCTGAATTTTATATCAATGTATAAATATATTTTATAAGGATTTAGCATTTGCAACCTTAAAATACTGTATAGGTACTTATTTTAGGCGAATTCATGGTGGTCAGAATTAGATGAAGACCTGACACTCAGGCTTGGCCCAAGACTGCGTGCCACGCTTGGCACGATGTTGTCATGCCAAAGTTAATTCAGGACTGTGCCAGTCTTGGTTTACTACTTGGCCCAATATTGAACAGTCCTCGTTCCAGAGTTGAACTATTTTGGCCCGGTTCTTATATCCTATATGGGACTCGATTTTAAACATGATTTGCAACGCTTAATTTACTTTCTTAGACGACTAACTTTAATTGTCAAATTTTCGTTAGCTGTATTCGCGAAATTCCAGTTGCGTGTCAAAATTTGACACTCAACCGCCAAAAGAAGTACAACTTTAAAAATCACATGGAACGTATAAATCGCGTAAATTGAGGGATTTATGTACATTTAAATAATTAAATTTACAACCGTTCCAAAATTTGTAATGAATTAAAAGAAATAGAAAAATAGAAAAATGTAAGGTTAATTTTTTTCTAAATACATTTGGAAGAGTTAGTATAACAGTCAGCTGAGTGTAGCCGTGTTTCAACCTTTTTGATTTCTTATGTACGATGGCACTCAACTATTCTTTGTAAAATTTTGATTCGTTAGATAAGTAAACATTGAACTAGAATTCGAATTGGTTCTCATATAAAATTACCGAAGCAACCCCTCCATTTTCTCTCTACTTATATCAATTTTCCCATTATTGAGATTAATATCTTTCCGATTTATTTATGTCTTACTTAGTTTTATTTATGTATACCAAAATCAAATTTACGACTTCATACTCTTCGCCCCAACTAACATCTAAGGCGTGTAATTTGCGAAGTTAATTTTCATTTATTCAAATATTTCGTAATTGTTGTAAGTTGAAATTGAGCACGTGCGGTGATATGGAAGAAGGTTAAAGCTAGTTGATAAATGTCGTAGAAGCTTAGGTGAACCTGTGCATAATGTACTCAATTTATCAAACTACACGTTTCCCGAGGATGCACAAAGCTCGCGTCTTAACTGCATCTTATCACCGAAGCAACAGAAGTAAATTTAGTTCCTCGCTAATGAAATACACCAGCAAACTCTGTAGAAAATCTCACGTTAATCTATTAAAGTTCGTTCTCGTATACGTTAATTCGGTAAGTAGATAAACCAGACGCCTAGATATAAAATGTGAAAGCTTTAAACGTCCCACACCGCAGGTACATTCGAGGGATGCAGATGGTTTCCGAGTACTTTATGTTTACTCTAAGTGACTGTTTACACATCATTAGTAGTTGAACGTACTACTTCCAATCTTGAAATACCGAAAAATCGTGTACGCTTACAGAGTTTATGGTTCATTCAGTTTCGTGATTTACAATTTTCTTGCTCTGTCGATGTTACATCCTAAATGCACCCTAAAAGTTTATGGCTCGTCGTAAAATGCACTTTTAAGTTCTCTTCTTGTTCTAGTCTTTGTAACTCTTCTTGCACTTTAAAATCTTGTCAATGGATCCTTTTTTTGCCACTGCAATAAAATGTGACATTTCTTTAATGAAGTTCTTTAACAAAGTGGTTCTTTTGATGAAAACTTTAATTAGCAAAACGTGTGAACTACTCTCGCTTATTTTAAAAAATACACCGTTTTGGCTCTTAGGATTAGTGGACTACCCAGAATTTTGTGTTTAGGGGGACCGCGGTTAGTTTTTATAAGTTTTCAATTTTTTGCTTACTTTTTTAATTAATTAAATTGACTTTGCCCTTAATTGTTGATTAGGTAATTTTTTTTATTAATTAATTGTGAATCGTGCTTATAGTCGATTGCGCACATTCGAGCTCAAAGTGGCACATTCCAAAGTGGCGCCTTTCGCGCTCGGGAAAATGTGCCACGTTCCGCTCGAATGTACAGTTAAACTTTATTCTATTCAACACCCTCTAAACCACTTATAGTGATAGAGCTATTCCAAGAGATAAAATCTGGTGCTGCATGGTTGAAAGAAAATTCAAGGTTGATCTTGGTAAGGTCTCTTGGAATAGCTCGATCACTATAAGTGGTTTAGAGGGTGTTGAATAGAATGAAATTTAACTGTACACATACTTCGTTTTATTATATTTGCCTATACTAATCTTTTCCCTCTCTATTATAAAAACTAATTTTTTTAATTTAATCTTATTGGATTTTTTTTAATTTAAAGGAAATATTAACGGAGGACGATTATTATTTTTTAATACTTTGTTTTATTTAAATAAATCTTTGTAAAGTACTCGGTGATATAGATTGTTAATTCTCTTTACAGGGATATTCAAGTTTTAGAATATAAAGAGAGAAAATTAATTGAGACTAACCAAATGAATCGAAGTATGTGCGCATTCGAGCGTAAAGTGGTACATTTCCGAGCGAGGGAGGCAAATGAAGCGCGACGCGGAGCGGCGCGCTTATTTTCCCGAGATCGGAATGTGCCACTTTGAGCTCGAATGTGCACACTCGGTTTTAAGCTCGATTACCAAAAGTCCCGTTTTAATAAAAAAAAATTGTTCACGTTAGTTTTTAATCGTTTCCTCTCACTTGCATTGACAAGATTATCGTATCTTCTCGCTCTCTTCCACTCATTACTATGGTAAATGGATGATTCTCAGATAACTTTTTTATGTCCAGTATTTTATTTATCATCCAACATAGTTTTTTCTTATTGAGAAATCATTAATATTATAAATCTGATAATTATCTTCAACCTACATTAGGTTTTGGAAGGTAAGTGATCTTGGATTACTCATAACTTACGAAAATATACTCGAAATGTCATTACCGTGGAAAGTCCGATTCTCATTTTTCAAACTAAATGTATAAATTTCTAGCGATATTCGATTTGTAATTTAAAAGTTACTTCTCATAACTTAAGTCTAATATATACTCCATTAAATTATATTGCAATTATATGAAAATAATGTTTGGTAAAAAAAATGATCATCTTTGATTTTTGTCCGGAAGTTTTATTCAATTTTTAAATTTGAAATGTTTGGTGCCTAATCGCCATCTTAATTTAGTTTCGTCCACTTTTTCTGGCGGCATTTTGAGGAGGGACTATTTGTGCAATGTTTACAGCTGTGTATTTATTTTGAAGTTTCAAAAATATAATTAAAGTAATTTGTTTTATTTTGAAAAAGGTATTGCATAAAATTACATGTCAATACCGTGGTATTGAAATTTACGGTTATTAATACGATGTTTGAATCAATTATAGTAAATTTCTATTTCATTTTACGTAAATAATCGAAATTATTTAGGAAATTATTTTATTTATCTGCATTATAAAGTTAGGTTCATTTTAAATTCAAATGTCATAACCGTGGTTGTCACTACTATGGCAAAAATAAGAAATAACTTTTTAATTTATTTTTTCCCCAATATTTTAACTTATTTCTGTATTTATTTGTTATAGTTTTGTTAAAAAATTTTGACAGAATAACAATTGAATGTAAATTTTGCAAAAAAACAACAAAAACTAGCGCTCAACAAGTACCAACAAAGGACTTTCTAAATCGTGGTCTAGCAGAATTTTGGTCAACTATTAATGTACCAGACTAATTCTATTCAAAAGACGGATAAAAAAAAGAAGTTTTGACGTTTAATTTTTTCTTATACCTTATGTAGAAAATTTATCATTGCAATAAATATTTTGAGGGTAGTCTGGCAAACAGTTGTGTCAAGAATAGGGGCGCCAGACTTAAATTTTTATATTCTACTGATCGAAACTTCTTCGAATAGTAAAACATTGTACTTATGTCTTATGCATACATCATTTTTACAAAAAATTAGGAAAAAAAATTATAAAAAAAAACAGTTGGACAAGTTACAGATCACCGGACAGTTGGTTTATTTTTTGTCGAATATCTAAAAAGTAATAAAGTCCATTTTGTACTTATTTTGGTTCACCACCCTTTTAACGGTCGCCGCTTCGACTATTATATGTCAGCACCGTGGCATTAAAATTTTCAAATTTTGTCATAGTTTTTGTTTTGTTGTAGTTGTAGTAGAACTACAGCACAGGCTTAGTTCTGTGTATAGTTAGACCCAGAAAACACCCAAAACACGCGTTTCAAAACATTTTTAATTTCAAAAAAATATTAGTTATAAAAAATCAGTTATCTAGGAATCACCCAAATACGTTTTTCAAATATAAAATCGATATTTACTAAACTAAATTAAAATTTTTGATTTGAAGGAGCGCACGGTAAATTATACTAATGTAATAAACACCAGGATGTGCGCATTCGAGCGAAAAGTGGCACATTTCCGAGCGAGGGAGGCAAATGAAGCGCGACGCGGAGCGGCGCGCTTCATTTTCCCGAGATCGGAATGTGCCACTTTGAGCTCGAATGTGCACACTCGGTTTTAAGCAAGATTGGCAAAAAAAATAATTTACCAAAAAAAATTAATTAATCAAAAATTAATGACTGCAAGGATATTTCGTTAATTAAAAAAAATGGAAAAAACCTTTTACAAATCTTTAGTTCTCCGAGACCAAAAAATGCCCCTTTGGGCTCAACCCTGCACATTCGACTTTAAGCACGCTTGACAATAATTGATTTATTTTAAAATAATTTTTAATTCAAAATTGCATCAACACGCGTTCTTGGAGCTTCTATTCTTTTGTATAATTTGCCACAAAAGTTTGCACTTTACTTATTAAGAAATAGATTTTATTTAATTATTGCAGTTTGGCGAAGGACTGTTGTCTCCGTGGGCGCGACATTGCCCATTATTAAACATTTTTGAAAAAAATAATTAAAAACGAGTATATTAAACAAACAGCAATAGATTAGAAGTCATGAAAAGTTGATAAAAGTGTATTCTGTAGGAAGAGATTTTTTATTAAAAGCTTAAATTTATAACAAAATTGGCAGGGAGCGCTCCTTTTGATTTATTCGTCGGATATTTCATAAGTAAAAAGGGAGATTTAAAAATGTAAAATATATTTTCGAGAATTTTGTTCGAGTGTTTATAAATCCTATCAGAGTGAGATCCAATGTCAGATGTAGACGTCGTCTTTTCGGATTTATAAAACACACTTCTCCTACATATATACATACATCAATTTATATTCAGATCATATTGGCAAAATTTATTCCTCGCACGTTGCATCACCTATAGCTAGGATCAAACCGTCACCGAGATTGATGGTGTCTACCCTTTTCTTGCTTTCTCTATCTTCTAATACTTTGTTTTTTATATTAACGGGAATTATGCGATTATTTTGTTTCGAAATCTCTGCCCTTTCTTATTCTGATAACTTTTGTATGCGTGGGTTTTATATCAAAAACTACCACTAGGATTTTTTAGAGCAATTTTGCAGTTTCAAAATAATAATACAAAATGTTAGTCAAATAGCTACTGAACTATAATTTTAGTATTGGGTCAAAACTTAATTGGTAATAAAAAAGTAAAGAATTTTTTTTTGTATTTAATAAAAAATTATAGGAATATTACTTGTTTTTATTTAATCAATTATTTTATTATCGACATTGTAAAATAATATTTGTCTTATTAAAGAGCACCCAATTTACCAAAAAATACCGGTCACTATTCACTTACTCAAATTATCATTTTTTGGTATAACGAAATAGCGACAATTTACTGGGAAATGAATTTCGTAACCAATGTAAGTAAAAAAAATGCAAATATAGATACACATACAGGACGTAAATTATTTATGAGCTAAATCTATTTACTTCATCACTGTTTAACATAAATCCGCAGAGTTTTATTCTTGTAAAAGCAAATTAAGGTAGATATACAGGGTGTTAGAAGAATATGTACCGAGATTTAGCCAGGTGATACCTGACATCAATCCAAACCGTAAAAGTTTATATACAATATGTCCTAAATTTAAAGAATTTCGAGAAAAAACGTTTTTATTTTTAGTAAATGGCAACACAGTATCGTTTCCGTGTGCTCTTAAAAGAAAGTTAGGGCATTTAATACGTGCTTTATTCGACATTTATTTTATCGTTTGGATATCATGTTTCAGAATAAATCTGCAGAACTTTGTTACTATAAACATCATTGGTTAGCCGTGAAGTGATTGAGATAAGCAACTTTAAATCTGCTATTTTTGAAATAAGTTTTACATATATTTTTATAGTCGCTAAATGTGATTTACGATTTTAAGTAGATTAATAAGAAATAAATAACAAATAAATTAGTAGGTATTATGAATGATATTCAAATTACTTTTTATATTTGGAATTAATTGTAAAATAATAATAGAGTGGAAAACTTGGTTATCCGGACTAATTATTGTTGCAGCTCATTCAGATAATCGAAAATTCGGTTAATTGAATGTATAGCAAAAAACGAATTTTAACTATATATAATGTGACCATATTTCATGATTTGAATGGGGTTGTTTTGTTTTCAGATCTTTTTTCATGTTGTCTCCAAGCAATCATTCGAGACGCCAAAAGTTCCCTTTTTAAAAAATTGTCAATTACGATACTGAATATTGAGAAATCCTAAGAAGAATTTAATTCTTGCCTCCTTATTTAAATACAAATTAATTTCACGGCAATTTCGCAATGAAAAATGTAAAAAATTATGAAAAGTCCAAAAGAGACATTTTGAGAGCGCAACAACGGTTTAAGAATTACTTGAATTTTTTTAAGGTAAATTGATCATTGTTAATCGTGGAGAAAAGCGGAGTGTGCACATTCGAGCTCAAAGTGGCACATTCCGATCTCGGGAAAATGAAGCGCGCCGCTCCGCGTCGCGCTTCATTTGCCTCCCTCGCTCGGAAATGTGCCACTTTTCGCTCGAATGCGCACATCTTCGTATTTATTAAATTCGTCTGTTTTATCCTCCGCTTTATCATATCAAAATATTAAATTAAATTTAGTAAATATTGTTAGTATGTTCGACAAATGTTTTTACCGTAGCTTTGATTGGAAGGGAGCGAAAAGATACGAGAATCTCGTCAGTCTGGCTGAGAGGGAACGACTAAAATTATTCAACTAATTTTTCGTCTTAATTTATTGGCTCAAATTACTGTGAATTATCCTTAAAACCGAGTGCGCACATTCGACCTCAAAGTGGCACATTCCGATCTCGAGAAAATGAAGCGCGCCGCTCCGCGTCGCGCTTTATTTGCTTCCTCGCTCGACAATGTGCCGCTTTTCGCTCAAATGCACACATCTTCGTGTTAATTGGATTCGACTATGTTAATAACAAATCCTTCAAATTCAGATTTTCTATTCGGAAAAGTTTTCGCTTGAAAGTGCACATAGTACTTAATAATTGAATTTGCCTATCTTATTCTATTCTCTTATAAATAATATTAATTAAATCAAACTGAACTAAATGTACCACTTCTCGCTTTTCTTTTGATTAAAAATTACAGTAGGGTATTTTTACCAAAAACCACATTTCTAATTTAGTATTTTTAAACTACACTAGATGGGAGAATTTATCGTACATGAAAAAAAATACTTTAACTTTTTCCGAATTTTGACTTTTATTTCCCAATCTTTTTTTTAACATACCCCACCCAAGTAATTCTAAAATTTTGATGCACCCCCTATGTAACATATAAATATTTTTTTATATTTAAAAATTGAATTAATCCATAAATGAAGTCTAATTACAACAGTGTATATAAAATGTGCTTTAAAACTAATTTGTTTATAATTTTTAGAAAAATGAAAATTATACAAAAATATTTGGAGACATTAATTTTGACATATAAACCTTCAACAATCTGCAAAAGATGATATAAAAATCAACTAGTTGATTTTTAGAGGCCCACTTCAGAAAATTTGACTCATATACAATTTTAATTAATCAAAAATGCGGATTAGTAAACATTCGAAAGTACACCTGAAAATATTTTTATCAAGCTCGCTACAATTAGGCGTGCGGAAGAGCACCATGATAACTTATCAAAAGGAATAAAATATCTAACCTTTTTCAAACATAAAATAGATCTAATTTATTCGACTTTTAATTTTTTGAATTGAAGAATAAAATAATAATATCGGCAAATTCGACAAATACGAGGATGTGCGCATTCGAGCGAAAAGTGGCACATTTCCGAGCGAGGGAGGCAAATGAAGCGCGACGCGGAGCGGCGCGCTTCATTTTCCCGAGATCGGAATGTGCCACTTTGAGCTCGAATGTGCACACTCGGTTTTAAGCACGATTACAAAGCGTCCCGTTTTAACAGGAAAAAACTTGGTCAAATTGTTAAACTCAAATTTAACCGATCACATCATTTTGAGTAAAAGTGAAAAAAATATGGACGTCAGTTATTTGCAACTAAACCGCTTATATTTTGTAAAAGTGATCAAATTTGAACTTTGTTTTAGGCGCGTTACTAAATTTTGGGCACGAGTTCGAGGGACCCACCGAAAAAAATCGTTATCGATAATCAATTTGAAAAATGGATCCAAATAATAAGCGTAATAACAGGAATGCTTGAAAAAATATAATAAATAAGTCGACCGTGTATAATGTGGCGCAATATATCTTCATGTTATGAGAAGAAAAATATCCAACTGTAATGATGATGAACTGCTACACGCAACAAAAGCCGCAGACTACTCAAGTTACCCGTATTAAAGACAAAAATAAAATACAAACACTCGAAGGTAACACCAGCGGAAGGACGAAATGAAATTTTAATTCGATAACGCTTCTGCCTGCGAACGTAATTTCTAAATTTAAGAAGAATGCAGTTGCTGCCGACTTACGAGATTCTCTTTTATAAATTCGAGATAAATCTCTTTTCAGTGATATATCAGACAATCTGTAAACCCCTTTCGTTTCCTTTTTAAAGCGTGCCTTCCGATAAAAATAAAATCAAAAGACTCTTAAATCCGGTTAACGTTTCTACAGCATGTCACTGCTTACAACATGTTATCTATTTTTGTATAAAAATCAAACGTAACATTTATGAAATTTATTCTATGGATTTTCTCGAAGAGACTTTATTGCTTCTGGGTAAAATTCCTGGATATTTTGTTTTAAAAAAAATCCGGTGCTTGTACCTATGTACGAGCGTTAGAAGTTATACTTTTTTGGCGTAACTAAATTTAATTATAACACGTGTTATGTTGCGTGCCTTGCGTTTGTATATACTGACGTCTTTAAGTAAAAAACAGTAAAGTGTAAAAAATAAGAACAAAAAAAACTGAGTTTTTATATTTCTAATAAACCGAATTAATGATATTATTTTTTCATAATAATTATTTGGCTACTGATAATAAAGCTTACATGAATAGTCACAGGATAAGACTTTGGGAACTCAAGCCCCTTCCGAAATAATGTAAAAGATCAATAAAAAAAATATTTTAAAATTGTTTTTTTTACTATTGTTTGTAATCCAATTTTAAGCCGCCGAAAAGTACAGTAAATAAAATATTAAAATAACATTAAAGTAAAATAAAAATGTTGTTTTAAAACTTTGTTGGAAAAAATTCCAAGCCCCTCCCGAAATCAAACCCTGGATACGCCACTGTTAATACTCATTTTAGTGTGATTTTAGATTTCACTTAATCAATACGTATACAAAAAAGTGACTTACTGATTTCATTTTTCTAAATTTAAAAGCAGTAACACGTGATTTACTGCCTTTATACTATGTAAAACCGCTTTTTTCATTATTTATAGAAATTAATAATTTTTTTGCGTAGAATAATTATAATTGGTTTAGTGAATCCTATCATAAAAATAAATTTCTTTATTTAATATTTCTTTCTAAAATAGTTTAACCAAGTATAACCTCAAATTATTTGTTTTGTTTTAATTTTTCAGCTCAAAATATTGATTTTTTATTAAATAGTAAATCATTTAGAAATATTTTCACATAATTCAAACTCTCCAAAATTGCAAGTCAAGTGGAATTTCGGAATTATTCAAAATAAATTATTTTTGCCAAATCCTTCTTCTCATACGAAAAAGAACAAAGCGAAAGTCAAAATTACTACCGTTTTTTAACCCAAGATTAATGGATAAAGTTGTGTGAAATAGAAAATAAAGAAAAATTTCGAAAACGTACTAGAAATTGAAAATAGAAAAAGGAAGAGACTGGAAGAGAAGAAAAAAACAAATATTTCAAGAACAGGAAAAACAAGAAAGAGAACTCAATAAAAGAAATAAAATAAAGAAAACAATAAAACAATTAAAAAACGAATCATGGTTTTCTTTGCAACTACTTAATAATAAAAAATATCTTCTGTATTGTATATTATATGCATCTATAAATAATTATTACTACTACAATATATTTATTATTATTATTCTATTTTATGTAAGTGTTTTGATTTATTAATTTTAGGGTAAATATCATTTTACATTAAAAAGTGACAATTTAATTAAAAAAATGACCCATTTATTTTACTGTTCCAGTATTGGGATTAGTCATTTTAAGTATTCCGATACTGGGTCTTTCGTGCCTTTTAGAAGAAAAAAAATGTATCTATGAAGTTTCGACAAATTTAATTAATTTTATTATTCTCTATGGATAAATGTCTATTTTATATTGTGGGACAAATTATTTTTCTTATAAACTATTTTAATGTTAATAAAATGATAATAATCAGTCATACGCCCTTCGTCGTTCGGGTATTGCGACGTCTACCTTATTTTAAATAGTTTTAATTTTTGAAAAATCTAAAACGAGTAGCGTGTAAATCGAGGGATAGGCGTAATATTTATTGTACATTTTGGCTAAATTGGGTCTCGGGAGAATATGCATCTTTCACTTCAATGTGCACATATGTCGTTTTATTTCTTTTATTTTTAAATCCCAAAATGAATGTAAACAAATTCAATTAATACGATGATGTGCGCATTCGAGCGAAAAGTGGCACATTTCCGAGCGAGGGAAGCAAATGAAGCGCGACGCGGAGCGGCGCGCTTCATTTTCCCGAGATCGGAATGTGCCACTTTGAGCTCGAATGTGCACACTCGGTTTTAAGCACGATTCACAACAATTTGGGCCACTAGATTAGAGGAAAAATTAGTTGAATAATTTTAGTCGTTCCCTCTCAGTCGGACTGACGAGATTGTCGTATCTTTTCACTCCCTTCCACTCATTGCTATGGTAAAAACGTTTTTCGAACATACCAACAATATTTACTATATTTAATTTAATATTTTTATTTGAAAGAGCGAAAGATGAAACAGACGAATTTAATAAATACGAAGATGTGCGCATTCGAGCGAAAAGTGGCACATTTCCGAGCGAAGGAAGCAAATGAAGCGCGACGCGGAGCGGCGCGCTTCATTTTCCCGAGATCGGAATGTGCCACTTTGAGCTCGAACGCGCACACTCGGTTTTAAGCACGATTCACAACAATTTTGGCCACTAGATTAGAGGAAAAATTAGTTGAATAATTTTAGTCGTTCCCTCTCAGTCGGACTGACGAGATTGTCGTATCTTTTCGCTCCCTTCCACTCATTGCTATGGTAAAAACGTTTTTCGAACATACCAACAATATTTACTATATTTAATTTAATATTTTTATTTGAAAGAGCGAAAGATGAAACAGACGAATTTAATAAATACGAAGATGTGCGCATTCGAGCGAAAAGTGGCACATTTCCGAGCGAGGGAAGCAAATGAAGCGCGACGCGGAGCGGCGCGCTTCATTTTCCCGAGATCGGAATGTGCCACTTTGAGCTCGAACGCGCACACTCGGTTTTAAGCACGATTCACAACAATTTTGGCCACTAGATTAGAGGAAAAATTAGTTGAATAATTTTAGTCGTTCCCTCTCAGTCGGACTGACGAGATTGTCGTATCTTTTTGTTCCTTTCCACTCATTGCTATGGTAAAAACGTTTTTCGAACATACCAACAATATTTACTATATTTAATTTAATATTTTTATTTGAAAGAGCGAAAGATGAAACAGACGAATTTAATAAATACGAAGATGTGCGCATTCGAGCGAAAAGTGGCACATTTCCGAGCGAGGGAAGCAAATGAAGCGCGACGCGGAGCGGCGCGCTTCATTTTCCCGAGATCGGAATGTGCCACTTTGAGCTCGAATGTGCACACTCGGTTCTAATCATGATTCACAATAATTAATTCTCTTTTTTAGACGGCAAACTTTAACTTTAGCTGTGCGCGCGCAACTTCCGTTGCATCTCAATCCACCAAAAGAAGTATAACTTCAAAAAAACAAACTTTCGATGTTAAACATTAATTGCGACATAAACAAAAACGAAATGGTCACAGACTGTCGCAATTCTGCAAATGGGCAAAATTTAATTGCTTCAACCAAAATATACAGGTAGCTTATTTTTTGAAAAAGCTCGTCAAACAATAGCAGCAACATCGATGCATAATAGAAGAGGTATCCTACAAACCGTCGATTTTATGGAATCGATTTCGAATCTGTCCCTAATTTGGGGGGATTGAGCCGAACTCCGAGAGTTGAAAACTGTTACTCTAACCCTTTGCGTTCCAGGACAAAGCCGCGGTAATTAAATTTTATAACATGCAAAATTCGCGTAAGAGCCGCAAGTTAAGTGATGCCAGAGAAACGGTAATTGGATGTAACAAGATCTTCGCTTAGCTTAAGATCATAAATAAAAAATTAAGCCACATCTAAGTCCTAATCAGATTACGAAGGCCCGCGAATAGAGTGTTGCGTTTCAATGCTATCACCTTCCATCGAGCAAGTTGTAAAACGTAGGACCGCCGCCGCCGCCGCCGCCGCCCCGACGCCCCTTTTTTGGTTAAAGATTCAATAACGAAATGGGGTGCCTTTCTAATGCACTCGTGCTTTATACTAATAGTCTTTGTGCGTGAGCGCCTTCCGATTGTTAGTAAAACAATTAAATGACGAAACCAAAAGACAGATTTATTTGCGGTTTACTTTCGAAGCGTTTCGATGCAAGGAAAAACCATTTAATTTGCAAATTATTTCATAGGGATCTTCTTCGAGAACGGCTCTCTCGCAAGCTTTTAGTAAATTTAACGCTCCCGAAGAATTCTAAATGCAAGCGTAATAACGGTTTAGTTGTCTACCGAGAATAATTTCGTTTCTTATTTCGCGCTCATTAAGACCATTTTTATTAGGTTTTCTTGCACCCAGACTGTTCTACGTTTCCGATTTAATTTACCAAACGTGCCAAATGGCATTCTTTTTTAACGCCAATGATCTGGAACTGTTCTAAGTTCCTATTAAATATTTTCGAGTCGCCTAAATTAGTGGTAACTACCTTTTTTTATGTTCATGTGATTAGTATTGTAGCGAACGCGAGAGATTAATGTAAGTGAACGCGCTATATTAATCTAAACACGCCCTCGAGAAACATCTATCTTACATTACCTTGAATGCCGAATAAGAACAATCTACATTTTCTAGAAGCTCTGCTAATTATTTGATACAGAGACACACATATAAGCGCAGCCGACTCCCGTAATAGTCAATCTAAGACTAAGTTTCGTTCGTCAGGGTCAGGGCTCTTTACTCTGCTGGTTCTCGGTGAAACTCAAGGTAATCTCTAACGCGCGGTGTTTACATAAATTTATAAATAAATTACATTGTAAATAAAGACGAGTGTAAATCAATTGTAATGCGCGAGTCTCACGCACTTTATTTTAAATTTATTGATTAAATCGTGTTAGGCTTGTATTTTTTAAGATTATTTTTTTATTGAATTGGTATTGATTATAGTTGATATAATTGCACACTGGGTTGGTCTGCACTATAGACGATTTTAAATATTGGGTTAACGCGGGACTTAAAGGTCCGCGGCTAAAAAGCTTCCCTGTGCCTATTTTCAAAAGTGTTAGACAATTGAATGACATGTGTAAGGAGGCGGTGCAGGAGGAGTACGCCGTCCCGGCGGTCCACGTATGAACCTTTGTGATTCTGACAAAGATTAATTATTTTCTTTTGTTATTTAAACCTCTATGTTGATTAGGGTGGTAGAGATATTAATGATAAGTGAATTTTTTGAAAATGTTGTCGGTTTTAAATACAAAACAATTGCAACTAAAGACTTGTTATTAAGACTGAAATACTGGGCTTGCCACAAATATTTGTTAATTTTCTTGATTAATATAAAACGACTATGATTCTACGCAATTGAGTTTTATTTATTTCCTTTAATTATGTATAAAATATAATCTGATAATGTGGGCCCTTTTACCCCATTTGCGAAGCATAAAGGACTATTGGACCGGACTGTCTATATTTTCAATATTTGGCGTGGTAGGTATAGCCTGACCATGCCCAATTATTACTACTCGTAGATGAAGGTTTACGTTATCCATTGCTAGTTCAGTCTTATTCAAGAATCTTACCCGTAAATAACTATGAGGTAAAATGGATCTTTTAGTCCCGTTCTACCCTACTTAAAAAATTATAATTTAAAATAATACTAAACGAATTGTAAAAAACTGAAACGCGAATCATCAGAAGCACTACCAGCAGCTATCATATTTAATTTTAGTTATTTAAATAATAAACCAAATTAATGATTTTAAACAGTTTTCATCAAAAGAACTCTATCAAAAGCATTATGCAAACAACCCAAGACGAGGTTATGGGCATTCTAGAGAGAAGTGACACATTTCTGATCGAGAGAAATATTCAACGTTTCAATTTTTAGACGTCAAAAAGTGCAAATTTTTGTTCTATTTGCATAACCAATGCTTTTCTATGAACAGAAATAAAAATCAGAAAAATATTACTGTAAATTTATACCAATGACTTAAATCTACTTGTACATTCTTCATTAAAATACAAAGAAAAAGAACATGGGTTTTTGTTTTTTAATTTAATAACTAATTATCGGCGATGTTTTATTTTGCTCCTTGAGATTATGAACGATGGATGGTAACCCGGAAGAAGTTTTGCGGTCAGTTTGACAGGAAAAATGTAAAAAAGCGAAGTTATTCAGGAACTTTTTGATACCTAACTGTATATGAGAGATGATGATCCCTAAATTGCTACCCTATCCATCAAGCTGTCGACTCAACTTATTTCTCATATTTATCAACACTTATATCCAACTTTCGTACGGATAAACTTGTGGTTCGTCATTTACTATAATAATATTTGAGGATAGATATCGTTTCAATTTTAACTGCAAAAAAATAGGGCCGCCGTCAATATTTTCAGTGTTGAATTGGATTCCAACGCCATATGCTAATATTACTCTTTATGCAGTATTTTTTTTATGATATTTTCGAATTTGTTTTCCAGTAATTTGAATTCCGTTTTAGAAATAATTATTTTGAGTACGAAATTAGGGGATGCAATAATGAATATCAACTTGCTTTGAACTTTAGATTGTTGTTTATTCGTGTGTCTTGTTTACAATGTTTTTTTGTTAATATTATCTACGCATTTACAGCCTATCTAATGTGTAGATTAATACGGCACTGAAAATTGAAGTGATAATGTTTAAATACTATAGGTACATACGTATATAAAAAACATACATCCAACAATCTGAATCTTGTTACAGAACAAGCCTTGATTAAATTGAAATATTCTATTAATTGTGTTATGTATAATGTGTAATTTTCATTTCTAAATAGATAAAAAGTTAAATAGAAGAATAGAAGAATAGAATTCAGTTAGAGCGAAACCATGTTTTAGGAGCGTACATACAAAATTATTTCTTTTTAAAGAAATTTATTTAATTATCAATATCCAAATAATATTAATTTCTAACATAAGATTTGAATAGAATATTATAAATAGTAATTCACTCTTAGTTTATTAAGACTATATTATTTTAATATTCAACACGTATTAAAATCGTTGGTGGACCCTCTGGAACTGGTACCAAGCACTGCCACTAACACTAGATTCTTCACTTACCATAACAGCGTCACTAACCCAAACCGGAATACCGTCAACGATACAGAAAATTCTTGGATCAGAGTCTATATATACCCATGCTCATGTCATGGAGGAATGCATAACTTCAAAAATATCAAAAAAAATTCGGGAGGGTAGTACACTACAATTTTGCGAACTGAAACGTTTGCGAAACATCGGAATTATGGTGTAAGAAGACGTGGCATTCATGCAGAAGCCTCAACTGGTGTCAGTGACGGTAATCCATCTAGTGTTAGTAACGCTGCTAAGACTAGTGCAAAATCTAGTGTTAGTGACAGTGCTAGTGCCAGTTCCAGATGGCCCAACGTCGATTCTGGTAAGTGTTTTTATTCTATTATTATTTTTTAATTTCACTTTTATTAGACGTTTCTTTAAATAAATAAAAATGAGATGGATGTAGGAATGATGAAAAAAACTAATTAAGAGTTAGTACGTACAAATAAAAAAAATAAATAAACCTCTTTCTCTTTAATTTATAAGTATACAAAATTCTTTAAGTCAATTTAAATTATATTTGTAAAATCAAAAGCGAAGTTGAACTTTCGGAAATAATAAATCACGCAATTCAAGTTGAGTTTTGTAATGCTTAAGGATTGTAATCAGCTTTTATACAATTGGAAACGGTTTAATAAAGTGCTCGAATAGTTAATATAAGGCAGCAACAATGCGAACAAACTAAATAACTAACAAACTTTTCTCGACAATAATTTATTATTGCATTCATACGACGTTAAGAACAAAAGCAAACTGTTGGAGAAAGCCGAAAATGAACATCAGTTGCAGACGGAATTGTAGAATGAAATAGAGCGAACATTGGCAATGCACCAAATTGGAATTCATAGCCAAACTACTGACCAGGCTCTGGCCTCTGTTTTAATTACTCATTAGCAAGGATTGCATTAGCATCCCTTCCTCGCTTCAGGACCTTTCATATCCTCTTTCCTCTCTTTCAAATGCTTCCTTCTTCCTCTCTACCTGCCTCGTTATGGCCTTCAGTTGCGGATCTAAATTGGTTTCATCAATTTTAAGTCGAGATTAAAGGAAATGAACATTTTTCCTCCGCTAATGGATTAGCTCCTAATTACGTGCAAGTAGGTGTGTAGGTCCCTACGCAAAATTTTCAAAAAGAACCAGCACGTTAGAAGTTATACTTTTTGGCGTAACTAAATTAAATGTTGCTACCCTTGTCTTTATTTATATCTAGAACACTGATTTTCAAATTTATATGTTACAGCGACTTGCTCAAAAAAAATCTAGTTTTCGCGCGTCTCCTGATTTACACTGTAAACCGTGTAAATCAAAATCATAATTTTTTGTATGTGCGTAAATCGAAAATAAAGCAAAATATGCAAAATTAATGTAAACAAATTAAATAAATACGAAGATGTGCACATTCGAGCGAAAAGTGGCACATTTCCGAGCGAGGGAGGCAAATGAAGCGCGACGCGGAGCGGCGCGCTTCATTTTCCCGAGATCGGAATGTGCCACTTTGAGCTCGAATGTGCACACTCGGTTTTAAGCTTAATTCACAATAATTTATTTATTTAAAAGTTAGTGAAGTTCTTTAATTAAAAATTACAGAACCCTATTTTTACCAGGAAGCAAATCTTTGACAAAAAAGCACCTATATTTTAAATAGTTTTCAGTCTTGAAAATTTTTAGAATTTTTATTTTTGCAAACCGTGTAAAAGGAATGTGCCACATTGAGCTCGAATGCGCACACTCGGTTTTGCATGATTCACAATAATCAATGTACTTTTTAAAAATAAAATATTAGAACGCTGTGCCGAGTATACAATTTAATCTGGAAAAAATGTGTAGGGGAAGGTGGCCTAATGCAGGTAGATTAAGATTCATCGATCAATATGAACTTTATGATAACCTATTCGAATTCTAGTTCAATATTTATTTATCTAACGAATCAAAATTTTACAAAGAATAGTTGAGTGCCATCGTACTATAAGAAATCAAAAAGGTTGGAACACGACTACACTCAGCTGCCTCTTATATTAGGTACTTTTCCAAATGTAGGGAAGGTGGCCTAAAGCGGGTAGGTTAAGGTTCAACAATCATTATAAATCACTTCTTCTATAAAAAAAGTGTTTCTTTCTTACATTTACACAATACAATTATTAAACTTTCATTTTATAAAAAAGAATAATTACATTTCTGCTTTAAATGTAGAAAAAAACTCAAAAATATAAAATTTCATAAATTGCCCGCTTTGCCCGACATGGGGCCTAAAGCGGGTAGGCTCCCGTAAACCAATAGGTTTAATCAAAAACATTAGAAAATAATTATCTACACTTAACATGTTCTTGACAGTAACATTGGTATTAAGTTATTAACATTTTCATGTTATAAACTGCTAATTCAGATTGGTAATTTGTTCGAATCTTAATATCACTTCGGTTGACCATTGTTTTTAAATCTTAATTGCTTCTACGCTTTAAATCACTTATTTTTAATACCAATTTATTCCTATCAAATAGTTTCTATCAATTATAATAAAATTATTAATTCTGGTACAAGCAGAGAGGGTACCTACCCGCTTTACCAAAATACACATTTCTTGGTTTTGATACATTAACTTAAAAAATAATGGATGGATATTAAAATATTTAGTCAAATAATAAAACTAATTTATTGTAAAAGAAAACCCCACTATAAGAAATAGGGTAATGATATTCCCTTGACATACAAAAAATACCGAATTTGATAAGTCCGAAAAAAACTATTAATTTGGCTGAACATAACTGTTATGAGCATACACAACTAACATAAAATAAATAAATAATAGTTTTAAAACATTTAGAAATATTTAGAGCAGTGTTGCCCAACCTTTTTTTAACATTTCCCCCCTAAGTTATTTTATAATTTTGATGCCCCCTTATGTAACATATAAATATTTTATTATATTTAATTAATTGAATGATTGCATAAATGAAGCCTAATTACAACTTGTTCAAGACACAAGATTTAGGTTTTAGCAAGAAATCGCTAGGAAATTATTAAGAAAAAAAACAATAAGTCAATTTTCAAAACATAAACTAAAAATTGTTCTCTTGAATAATGATTTTCAAAACATTTTCTTCTTGGCCTCTTTTTTTTTCCTATTTATTGAAGACAGTTCTTGACGTATTAGAGACGTCAAAATCTACAATGACACCTTAAATGATTGACGTCTCCCAGACGTCATTGTATGTCAAGGGGTTAATTGTACCTATCTTTCAGTAAGCACATAAAGTTTTATTTGTTAATATCACAATGTATTTTTTTTGCGGTAGGTATCATATATTAATGACTACATATGAATTGAAATTTCAGTGGATTGCTTTGCTTTCGTCAGTTTGCTTTTAAGGCTTTAATTACACCCGAATCAATTTTCATGAGAAGTGGGTATAGATAGATCAAACAACCTGAGAGTCACTGTATTTCATTATTTAACTCCAACCAAAATAGAAAAGCGGAAGACTTGTTTGTTTACAAAAATGACTCATCACATTTCGAATAAAAATAATGCTATCTCTTTAAAATGCTAGACTGTGACCGTTTTTGTTTAAACGTATGCACTTTCGGGTTCGTCTTTCTTTAATGCAAAGCATGTGGTTTTTTGTTTATGTTTTTGATGATTCATTTATTAATGTTGATGCAATGATGAGTTTTGTTTTGAATTAGAACAAACATACCAATTTAAAAAGACGTTTCGTTTACTTTACATTTTAATTCAACTTGAATAAAAAGTAGTTAGTGAGAAAAATTAACTAAAACGTAAAGGCGACGATGAAATAGTAAGGTTATTGCATTTAAAAACGAACCTTTTATTTCAGAATTTAAAAAACTGGATTAGATATAAAAAATATCTTTTTGTTATAAGCAGTGGCGCGCCCAAAGAGATATGCCTATCAATTTTTTGTTCATTATATTTAAAAAAATTCAATTCAACCAGAATATTGTTTTTTTGATTTAAAAGTGAGACTATTAATCCAATAAGAGGCATGTGCGCATTCGAGCGAAAAGTGGCACATTTCCGAGCGAGGGAAACAAATAAAATTACCTGAATCCCCGAGAGGTATTGTTGAATGCGCCACTGTAGTTTTGTAAGTTTTAATTAAACATTTTTAGAAATTAAATTAATTATTGTAAATCGGACTTGATTTATTTCTTCGCTCGGAAATGTGCCACTTTTCGCCCGAATGCGCACGCGTCTCTTATTAATTAAATTTGTCTCCATTAATCATCTTTCTATAACAATTAAATTCTGAATATACTTCCGAACAAATTAATAAGCTACGTCGATGAGAACTTTTCAGGCGTTTATTAAAATAAAACAAAGTTAAAAAGAAATAATAAACATTATAATTGTTTTAGTGTTATCCTAAATTTATAACGTTTTACTTTTGAAACCAAATTAAAAATGAATTAAATTCGATCTTTGACACTTCGTGTAACAAATTAGGGAAATTATTTACATACATATTACTACACAAGAGGGCTGAGAGAAAATTAAATACAAAGAGTTTCAAAGGGAGTCTGATGTTAGTGACTTACTAAGTACGAGAATAACGAAGGTTTAATTTACACAAACAAACCCCTAAACGATAGGGTTGTATTTTAGTTAAATTACGAACACCTCTCTTTACACGTAATTCGATATACCGAGTGTTTATTTAAATGCATACAACGTACTTATATTGCGTTATCTCGTCGCCCATCTCTTCGAATGAAATTATCTTCGGCAAATTTTGGGGATGCGAATTTAAGCGTGACAATCGAGTTTACGTTGTCGTAAATCTGACCTTAACGTTTATTCCTTTTTTTTTAAAGGAAGCGTGTTTGAAAAGCGAAGAAATTACGGCAAAGTCGCTAAACATAACCCAGTTATCAACGTCGGCGTCGCGCCGAGACGGTACCGGAATGAAAATTACCTGTTAACGTTTCTCGCATCCTCAATTTCTTAAGAACATTCGAGTTGTTGCAGTTTTAGATTAAGACTCCCCCTGAAAACCCGCCCCTCGAAATGACAGCATCTATAATGAAAATCTTTGAGCGTCCTACAAAATATAATTGTCGAGATAGCAAAGAGAAACGATGAAATAGATTAAGATCACTGTTTATTTATCGAGAATCGTTTATGTCTACATTTCAGCCCAAATAACGAGACGGTTCTCTCTTTACTTTTTGTAAATCCGGGGGGATAAAGAAACGCAAAGGTTTATTCTTATTGAAGTTATACTTCTTTTAGCAGGCAACGGAAGCTGCGCGCGCACAGCTAACGAAAATTCGACAATTGAAGTTAGCCGTTCAAAAAAGTCAATTAATTATTGTGAATCATGCTTAAAACAGAGTGTGCACATTCGAGCTCAAAGTGGCACATTCCGATCTCGGGAAAAAGAAGCGCGCCGCTCCGCGTTGCGCTTCATTTACCTCCCTCGCTCGTAAATGTGCCACTTTTCGCTCGAATGTGCACATCTTCGTATTTATTGAATTTATTTAAATTATTTTTTGGATTTAAACAGAAAATAGTATGTAGGGAAAGGTGGCCTAAAGCGGGTAACGGCCCGTATGTGGATATGTTATATATTAGCTGGAGTTTATATGTGTATTTAAACTGCCAGTACCTTGCCTAATTAGGTCTTTGAATTTTTTTTTTTTTGTGATAAATGGAAAGATCATATATAAGTTTTATAACAAAACTATTTTTATTTTTTTTTTTTTTCGCAATATTTCAAAAGTTATATCAAAATAAAAATTAATTTTGAATCCAGTGCCGAAAACACGCCGACAGCTCCCGAACAAAAACGAGCGTGTGTGACGTCATAATGTTAGTTTTCATTCATTGCAGCTTATTCAGAAATAATAAATGCAGTGTTTTGATCTATTTAATTCTTTTGTCATGGTTAATTACTCAAGTTTATATTGAAAATGTCAAACCACAAAAGTTATCGTTCTTGTTTTGTACCATTATGTACAAATACTACAAAAACAACTACTGACAAAATGTATTTAAATGTTCCCCAAGATGAAAAACGTCGAAATAAATGGTTTCAAGCAGTGCATCGTTATAATCCCAAAACAAAATCGAATTTTTTTTGTTGTGAAGATCATTTCGATGTAAGTATTTTATAACACTATTGTTAACAATTATTATTTATCCAAGTATACAAATCAAATAAGTAGAATTCAGTAAAAAATATATCAACATCAGGAATATTATCAGACTTTGCCTTTATAAATCCTTTATCACACACAGCTAATCGGAATTAACTAACAAATCGTTTTTTAGCAGTAAATTTTCAATATTATTGTCAACTCACGTGTAATAGCCGTAAACGCGGTCCTGTTATTAAACAGCTATAACATTATGACGTCACAAAGATGGTGGCCAATTTTGGCGCGTTTATAGTCACGTGATTTTTTTTTAAATTTTATCAATTTTTAATTGCTTATAATTAATTGAAAAAAAATTTTTTTTAAGTATTTTGCATTAAATATCCATATTATTAATAATAAAGTTTTAAAATACATAAAAAAAATCAATAATTTTTTTTTTCAAATACCTAATTGATGTCATACTACTTTTGACACCTAAGTTGCTTAATAGCGTTACAAAATTAAAAAACAAAAAGAGGATTGTCCATACGGGGTGTTAAATCCCCCCGATTTGCGCAGAAATTTGATTACAGAATAAAATATATGCATAATCAGTAAGTTTAAAAGTGGTTGAAGAAAAGACTTGGGACATCAGGAACATGGTGAAAAAATGCATTGAAAATTTTTCAAAACGATAATTAAAAATAACTGAAACGATTAATCTGAATTTAAAAAATAAATGAGCAAATAAAGACGAAATATTCATTTGCTTATCGGAAAGTTGTAAAATCAAAAATTCTGGCAGTATTAACTGTAATTATTTATTGACTTCTAACTATGTTCCCGTCGTCGTAGAAACTTTTTGAAACCACTGGTGAACACCTCAAAACAAGTTCTAAGATAATCGATGTTCAAATTTTTGCGCAAATCGGGGGGATTTAACGCCTCGTATGGACAATCCTCTTTGATAATTTTTAAAAATTAATTTAACTTCCATTACTACAATGTAGGGGGAAAGTGGCATGAAACAGCCAAGTTTTGAAAAAGCCATTATCAATTACGCGGTAGTTTTCATACGAATCGTTTACGTATTATTATTTTAAGATAGCAACACTAGCCAGATATCCCCCACAAAAATTTGACCGTTCACCGTCAATAAATGGCGCAGATACGACGTATTGTTGATTTTGTCGTCAAAAAGTAAGGTTTTGAGTTCAGTTTATTTGTTTTCTAACGCCTATACGTACAAAACTAATAATAATATGATTACACTATAATTTTATAGATATATTAGGCCTTCTAATAACGTATATATTTTGTAGACTAATCTTTGATTTCATAGTAATTTTCGAGATTTTGTTTCTTGAGAGAATATGTTTTGAAAAAGCCGGACTGCAGTGTAAAGAAAAAGCCACCTTTTAATTGCATAAAATGCAATAATAATTGTAGTAACAGCAGTCAAGAATGGTACCGATGCAAAGTTGTAATGGTTGCGCATATAAATCCTGTGGCGTAAAAGGGAAATTGCATTATTTTTGCTAAAAACGTTTTTAAGTTTTTGCAATGATTGATCTCAAACGTCAAATTTTTTGACAGTTTCTTAGATTTATGTAAGTCAATATTTTATCCAGAATTTGCGTTATTTAAAACGTTTTAAAATTATATAAGATCTAAAATTATAGCTTAAGATTATTATTAAATAATATATTCGTTAATGTGCAGTTTTAATCTTGTAATAAGAACATGGCTTTTTCAAAACTTGGGTTGGCTCTTTCAATACCTATAGGTTATGAAAAAGCCAAATTTTATTTTTTTTATAAATAATTAGAAGTCGAAAAATATCGTTAATTTTGAAAAATGTTTTATGACATTACGTACATAAATGCATGAACAATTACAGATTTAAAAAAAAATTGATATATTTATGTCCTTCTATATTATTTATCCCTTTTTTTAAAACTGGCTGTTTCATGCCACTTGCCCCTACAATGTACAATGACGTCTGGGAGACGTCAATCATTTAAGGTGTCATTGTAGATTTTGGCGTCTCTAAGACGTCCAGAACTGTCTTCAATAAATAGGAAAAAAAAGAGACCAGGAAGAAAATGTTTTAAAAATCATTATTCAAGGAAACAATTTTTAGTTTATGTTTTGAAAATTTACTTATTGTTTTTTTTCTTAATAATTTTCTAGTGATTTCTTGCTAAAACCTAAATCTTGTGTCTTGAAGAAGTTGTAATTAGGCTTCATTTATAGAATAATTCAATTTTTAAATATAATAAAATATTTATATGTTACATAGGGGGCCATCAAAATTATAGAATAACTTAGGTGGGGAATGTTAAAAAAAGGTTGGGAAACACTGCTCTAAATATTTCAAAATGTTTTAAAACTATTAATTATTTATTTTCTGTTACTTGTGTATGCTCATAACAGTTATGCTCAGCCAAATTAATAGATTTTTTCGGACTCATCAAATTCGGTATTTTTTGTATGTCAAGGGGTTAATATTTAAATATTTAAAAATATTTTGAATAAAATTTTTCAATTGGGACTAAAAATAGATAGTTATGAATTTTTAAAGTAAAATAATTGGTGCATGTAATTATGTAGGCGCGCGACAAGTTATACTTCTTTGTTATTAACTAAATTAAATATAACCACATGTACTGTTGCTTATCTTGCGTTTGTGTATAGCTAGACCAGTGGTTATCAAACTACATGTTACTGCGCCTCGCTTAAAAATCTAATTTTGGCCCTTTTCCACTGTACACCTATTACGCGATTTACATGGTAGATGGCGTCTTGGGAAAACCGTGTAAATCGAAAATAAAGTCATACATGAGTAAAATGGTCAGTTACTTTTATCAATTAATCTATTAATTAATTTTTAAGAAGTATAACTTCAAAAATTGTTTAAAATGCGAAAGCATACTTTAGCAACTTTGATTTGAAAATTATAAATTAACCACGAGGCGATTTTTATTTAAATAAAAAATCTAGAACGAGACGATTTTTATGTAATCCTCCGCATACTAGGTGACTAAATGTCACATGCCATACTAGGTGGGGTTTGCCATACCCCGAAAATAAAATGATATAAAATCCACAAAATTGTACTTTATGACAGTTAAATGATAATAAATATATTTTAATAACCAATAATGAATAGGTTTAAGTAAAACATATTTATTTATGCATTAGAATAGACTTTTATTAATAAAAATATAAAAACTTAACTTTCTCAATTTATAAACTATTCAGTCTTTTCTTGAGTACTAAATTCGAATGACACGTGTCAATTACGATACCGAATATTAAAAAAATCTAACAATAATTTCATTTTTGCCTCCTTATTAAAATTTAAATTAATTTCATGGCAATATCTTAATGATTCGCAATAATTTAGACTAATAAATTACACGAAAAATTAATTGAATAATTTTAATCGTTTCCTCTCACTTGCATTGACAAGATTATCGTATCTTCTCGCTCCCTTCCACTCATTGCTATGGTAAATACGTTTTTCAAATATAAAATCGATATTTACTAAATTAAATTAAAATTTTTGATTTGAAGGAGCACACGGTAAATTATACTAATGTAATAAACACGAGGATGTGCGCATTCGAGCGAAAAGTGGCACATTTCCGAGCGAGGGAGGCAAATGAAGCGCGACGCGGAGCGGCGCGCTTCATTTTCCCGAGATCGGAATGTGCCACTTTGAGCTCGAATGTGCACACTCGGTTTTAGGCTCGATTACCAAAAGTCCCGTTTTAACAAAAAAAAATTGTTCACGTTAGTTATACTCCACCTAGTACACGGAAGGTTAAATAAAAAAAACTACGACTCGACTAAACAAAAAATCCTCTTGTAAATAAAAAGCATATTACAACACACTTTTTTTACATAAGTACTGTCTTTCATTAAATTTTTTTTCTCGAACTTTTTAAATATGATTCATCACAAATGTATTATTTCAAGTGAGTAATTTATTTACTTTTCTAATTTCTAAAAGAACTCATAACATTAAGCGTTTTATTGTGTAAGTATAATTCAAAAACAATAAATAGCAGTGGAAGAATTTTTCATTGTTACAAACCTTTAAAAAAGTGAAATGCAACCGAGGTGTCAGAACTGTTAAAAGTCGAAGGGCGACGAAGTCATAAAATGAATGCAAGTCAAACACAAAGTACGTTGACTGAAAAAAGTTCGAACTGGAGTTGCTTTGCCGTTTCGCAACATTTGGGTTGGGTTTTCTTCAAAAGTTTTTCTCAAACAAAGAGAGAAATTGTATATTGCATTTACAAGTAGAACAGATAAAACTTTGTGCTTACTTATCTCTTTAATCTGGAACGCGAGATTTACAACTTTTAATTATACGAGTGAAAATTGTAGTATACGTTAACTTAATAAACGCTTACGAGTTTTGTTTGAATTTTAGATTAAACTGACTGCAATATTTTGCATGCGAGGAATATAAATTGCATTTCATCGATCCGCGACATTCCGATTCAGATTCGAATTGTAAGTGGGAAACTTTATTGTTGGAAATGTTATAACAAGTAGTAGAAACCCAGTTCCAAGTTTAGAGGAAAGATATTTTTAAATATCCAGGAGCTCGACATTTATTTTTAATTTTGCTTAGGAAAGTAATTTATAACTAATAATTCTAACGTCGGTTTTTAATTAAGAGTGGCCGAATATTGCGTTTTGAAAGGGAAACGCAATCGTTTCAAGTTTAAAGTATAACCGCAACGTCCATTAAGTCGCTTTCAGAGATCGTCAGAGCTCTCCAAAGCTCTATAGATCTCGATTGGTCCAGAAGCCCTATGGACGTGGTAATTTAAAGAAGATTGCCTATTTTGCTGATTCACTTCAAATTTACTTTTTGTTCACTTTCATTGTCAAATTTTCTTCGGAATTTCATGCTTTCTTTTTATGCAATTTACTGTTGAAGACGTATTTTCCGTTTCATTACAGTTTTTTCTTAGTAAGTAGCGACCATTACTTATTTTTCAATTTGGCACAGAAAACTATTTAAATAATAGTGCTTAGAGATGTGTTTTTAGTAATTATTTAATCGTAGAAACAACAAAAGTTTAAAAGAACTATAAGAATAAAGAATAAAGCAAAACGTAAAAGCGGCGATTAAGTACACTGTTAAAAATATTTGTAGAATTACAATATTTTATAAAAGAAACGTTATAAGTAAGGCGTAAATGTTAATCATTTCAAAATTCAAATTAAAAACACATAAATTACAATTCTCTAAGTTAAAATCTAATTAATCATAATTTTTACGTCCAATATCTTTTAATATTGTTTTAAGTTAACTGAAATGGGACACTTTCAATAAAAAAAATTATTGTTAAATTTGCAACGTTTCGTTTCTTTATGTTCAATTTGAACAAGTTTCTATTTTACATCGCGAACAGAATAAAAATAAAAGGAATTTAAGTGAAATGGTTTTTATCAAAATTAATAAAACTGTAAATTTACGTTCAGATACTCAAGGCCTTAGTTTAATATATAATGACATCTATACATATAAATAAAATTGAAGTGTCTGTCTGTGATTTCAAAATAAAGAGTTTTTCTTAAGCTCATATGGTTATTTGAATGTTACTAAAGCCCAAACACGCGTTTTTAAAATTTTTGTCTGTCTGTCTGTCTGTCAGTTTGTCGGTTCGTATATCTCGGAAACGGTTGAACCGATTTTGACGGGACTTGAATTAACAGGTAGAAGACACTATCCTTGAGTAACATAGACTATATTTAATTTTGAAAAAAATTAGTTTTTACTTTGAAATCGCAATACCCGTGCGAAGCCGGGCGGTCCAGCTAGTCTTAAATAAAATTAAATCAAAAAATTAAAATTATACAATTACTAATAAATTTTTGTGTTTTGAAGGTTAAAATATTTTTTGCGGTGTTAAGGTATTTTATAATTTATATTTATTTATAAAATACTTGTAGTTATTGTTGTTATACAAATTTGTTAATACTCAGTTGCTCGAAAAAGTTTCAATAAAGAAACGAAACGTTGCAAATTTAGCAATAGGTGTTTTATTGAAAGTGTCCAATTCAAGTTAACTTTAAACAAAATTAAAATCTAATTGTTCAAGCCATTAATAAACATTCAGCTTTACTACTTTGCAACGACTTACCTTAGTCAGATAACAGCATTACCTAAGCAACCCTAGCTAAAGTTTGCGCCTTTGAAATGCAAAAGATCTCAACTATTGTGTTTACGAATGTCCCATTATTAATCCACGTTGGAAAAAAGAGCGAAACAGCTATTTAATTAACAAGATTTGTCTTTGGATGTTTTAATGAAATTCGTAATTAAAAGTCGAGCACTTTTCGTGTTAATTATTATGGTGGCGATACTTAAAATTCTTAAAATGCGTTATGTTCATATAATTGCATTTACATTTCATATAAATAATGGTTGAAAGTACGTATTTTACCTTTTAGCGTGAGGTCGTTTTCATTTATGTTTACGAGTAATACCCGCGTGTAAATAGAGGTGAACGGCGGATACGGTTCGGAAATAGAATTCGTGGTTTTATTTAGATTTTAAAGCTGCACTTAAGCTAGAACTGTTTAAAGAACAACTATTGCTATTTGCGTATTTCTGCAAAGAAACATCGGGGTCTTTGAATTTCTTCGACGTGAACACACAAACAACTACGAAAATGAGGTTTAAAATATCAAAGGATTTCTAATTGTGACAAAACGATTCCGAAATCGAACAAACACTTTCTGTTACAATTAAAATTTATACCTTTTGTATTATTATAAAATGTAAGACCATTTTTTATTAGATGTAGTGTTTATTGTAGAATTTGGTTAAAAGCCGAGTGTAGAATTTGAACTCAGGAAATATGCACTTATAGCACATACGTCGTTTTAATTGAGTACATTAATAATTTGTTTTGAAATACAAAAATTAATGTAAACAAATCGAATAAGTGCACATTAGAACGAAAAGTGGCACATTTCCGAGCGAGGAAGATAAGGGTCTCGCTTTAAAAATTCCAAAAATTAAGATTTATTGTAGTACTTGGTTTTTTTACAAAAAAAAACTCTACAATCAAACGCGCCATTTAAATTATTTTGAATCTAAATCATTTCGCAAGATTCAAATTTAAAAATCTAATCAAATGTTTATAAACAGTTCTCATAATCCAAAATTACGTTTTTTTAAATGCGGGTTTGTCGCTTATCGGGGCATTGGTGTTTCTTTTAAGGTAGCAGAAAAAAAAATCATAGCTGGCTTATTTTTTGTCAGAATTGGGCTAACTTTTTTTTAAATAAGAGCTAAAAGATAAGGCTAAAGGGCTAAGTAAAAACTTCCACAATACCTCGTCGAAGTTTTTTGAAGCACCTTCTCAAAGTATTATATTTTTATAATCAAAGAAAACGCAATTCTGTCGAAAAACATTTAATCTTATTTTGCACTAACGAAATTGAAAAGTTAGATTAATTTATTCTCAATGGCATAGGCGCTTAGAGTGATAATAGTGTTTAATGTAAATAATAAATATAATTAATTTAAAAAAAAATGTGCGTGTACTTATGTTCGCGCGTTACAAGTTATACTTCTTTGGCGTAACTCAATTAAATATAAATGAATTCAATAAATACGACGATGTGCGCATTCGAGCGAAAAGTGGCACATTTCCGAGCGAGGGATGCAAATGAAGCGCGACGCGGAGCGGCGCGCTTTATTTTCCCGAGATCGGAATGTGCCACTTTGAGCTCGAATGTGCGCACTCGGTTTTAAGCATGATTCACAATCATTAATTTACTTTTTTGGACGGCTAATTTCAATTGTGGAATTTTCGTTCGTCGTGCGCGCTCAACTTTTTTTGCTTACCAAAATTTTGCGTTCAACGTGCCTAAAGATGCATTATTATATAATGTTAGACCATTGTTTACATTTGTGATTTTCTTTTTCAATAAAAAAAATTGCATAATTATACAAAAACTTAGAATTCACTCTCGCACGCAGGAAATATGTTTAAATGATTTATTAACAGGCATTTAGTTCTCTCACTTCGGCTAAATTTCTTAACACCCGGACGATCTAATCGTTAAAGCTCGAATTTCAGGCTTTTTATTTACAAAGATAACGAATAAAAAATACACAAAAACGCGCGAGCTTAAAAAAATAAATAGCTTCTGTTTATTTTTTTAAAGCTACTTTGTTAATTATTTACTTAAACCGAATAGAAGATATTTTGTAAAATTGTATTTATAAATGATAAACAAGTCCGATTTTACATAAATTTCAATAACAAATAAAATAAATACTGCAAATGCTTCGGAAAGCTCTCGAGAAAATTTAATCGATGAGAAAATAGAACAATGTCAATCCTAAAATAGGAAAAGGAAGTTCTATTTACTCGGAGTAATTCTTGAAAATAACAAATGTTTGAATAAGACAGCTAAAGGAGTTTGCGTTTTTATGCAAAATTGTTTGAAATTGTATTCGCACTTTTTTAATTCGAATTGAACTATTTCCAATGGTTAGTTTAGTTTCTAAATTCAATAGATCGTATAAGCAGTGGCGCACCCAAAATTTTTGTTTAAATTAATTATTTATTGTGAATCTTGCTTAAGACCGAGTGTGCACATTCGGGCTCAAAGTGGCACATTTCGATCTCGGGAAAATAAAGCGCGCCGCACCGCGTCGCGCCTCATTTGCGTCCCTCGCTCGGAAATGTGCCACTTTTCGCTCGAATGCGCACATCCTCGTGTTTATTACATTAGTATAATTTACCGTGCGCTCCTTCAAATCAAAAATTTTAATTTAATTTAGTAAATATCGACTTTATATTTGAAAAACGTATTTACCATAGCAATGAGTGGAAGGGAGCGAGAAGATACGATAATCTTGTCAATGCAAGTGAGAGGAAACGATTAAAATTATTCAATTAATTTTTCGTGTAATTTATTAGTCTAAATTATTGCGAATCATTAAGAAATTGTCATGAAATTTATTTGAATTTTAATAAGGAGGCAAAAATGAAATTCTTGTTAGGTTTTCTTAATATTCGGTATCCTAATTGACACGTGTCATTGTAATTTAGTACTCAAGAAAAGACTCAATAGTTTTATAAATTGAGAAAGTTAAGTTTTTGTATTTCTATTAATAAAATCTTCAAAAATTGCGTTACGTAATACTTGAACGGCCCCTTATTTATAAGGTAATAATAATTATTATACAAAAAACTTACAATATCAGTCAAAAATTAAATTTAATGACCTTGGCTTGTATTATGCTGTTTTATTGTTATTTGATAATTCATGGCTACTTGATTTAAAACAGAAAAAATTAATATTGTTAATATTTTTTTATTTAAATATGGGTTGTTAAACATGGTTGAAAAGCGACAAAAAATGCTATTTAACTATGTAAAATTCAATATGGCGTCCATTTAAAATAAGAAAGTTGGTATCAATATCTTGGGAACCGCTATTTTGAATTTAATTTTGGTAACTTTTATATTAAACTTTTTTTGTAAATTTCATAATTACAAATTTATTTGACATTAAAAAAAATAACGATTTTCAGTTTTTTGACAATTACTTCGGAACTATTCTTCAATTTTAAAATTTTTTTAACAGGAATCTGAATCGGCACCTAAAACGGCAAAACATTGCCCATTTAACCAAACTTCTATCTCCACTAATAAGAAAGATACCTATGTTAGCCTACTCAATTAGGGACACCCTGTATAATATAAAAACCAATGAAACGAGGTAAAAAAATAAAAATTATAAAATCGCAACGGCGAACTCCCTATTATTTTTTTTCACAATTTTCGAGGAAAATTTTCACGTTTGTTATTGAGAAATCGACTTTACAGTTAATTAGTATTTAATTACGGAGACTTGGAGGAGGTTACTCTCGCCTGGGTGGCTACACTGCCCAGTATTTTTAATTTTTAAACATAATTAAAAATGAATTTATTCAATAAAACCACAATGGAATTGAATAATTAATTTTTTTCTAAAAATTGTTTATTTAAAACTTATAAAACTGGAGTGGGGCACACAGCTTCTCTTTTTGGAACTTCAATTAATTTTCAAATTTCAATAATTGCCAGGTAGAAAATTGATTATTTATTGTGAATCTTGCTTTAAACCGAATGTGCACATACGAGCTCAAAGTGGCACATTCCGATCTCAGGAAATGTGCCACTTCTCGCTTGAATGTGCACATGCCCCGTTGTATTGAATTTATTGCAGCAATATTCCCATTTTCAATTGCAAAAAAATATTTTTATTGAACTTTAATTGAATTTGTATAAATTAGGTATAAAATTTTTACCTAATCCAATCATCAAATTTTTATTAAGAGGTATAACTTCAAAAAGCTTTAATAACTATAAACACAAATTTCGTAAATTCAAAAGAGTAAATCTTGCCATATTTGTCTCAATGAAAATCTATTATTTATCGAGTCAGAAAAACCATAATTGACAGTAATCAAGATCATTAAAGTGGCAACAATAGCTTTTTTGCCCTACAAACCCAAAACCAATCGAGACCTTCGTGTCACTCCGCTACATTAATAATGTTAACTTTTAATTCGAGACCCTGACAACACTATACATTGTGAGGAAATTTGTGTATCGATTACATCCTTCGGAGCGCAAAAACGCATTTCCCTTAATTATATGACTGTGACGTCTAACAAGTGGCAAATGAGGAAAAAGTTTAGCGAGCGTAGGAAGAAGCGCGACTGGAATCAATCAGGGGTAGCATGTTCTCCAGTTGTCCATCACTGGAAGCGCTATCGGAAGTGCAGACCGGAAGTGATGTATTGCCTTAATAAAGAGGTGGGTGGTGCTGCAGCGTCGCGTCCCCATCAGTCGTTCCAGACTGAAATCGATATTACTCTTTACACGAAACGTCTGGATATGTCAAAATATAATCACGCCAACCTTTTTCCCATGCGCTGCACATACGAGCACTTGGCAAACTTTATAAAAGGGCCCCCAACGCCGGAAACAATTTTGTTAGAAGAAAAAGCTATACATCGTAAAACTTATAATTTCATAAAACTCGACATTTGCGTCCGTAAATAATTGATTCGGTTTTGAAAACGCACTTAAAACTTTCTTGTTTGAAAGCTCATCTTTCAGCTCCATACAAACGACATCTTCGCGGGTTCTTTTTGTTTTGTTTGCTTTTCATGAACGTCACATCGGATTTTTATTCGTTTGAACAACTATTCATCGCTTAAATGGCTCGAAATTAAAAAAGAAAAATGGTACGCAAGAGTAGAGAAGAAATTACGTTTTTTTAAAATGCGGGTTCGTCGCTTATGGGGCATTGGTGTTTCTTTTAAGGTTGCAGAAAAAAATCATAGCTGGCTTATTATTTGTCAGAATTGGGCTAACTTTTTTTTAAATAAGAGCTAAAAGATGAGGCTAAAGGGCGAAGTAAAAACTTCTACAATACTTCGTTGAAGTTTTTGAAGCACCTTCTCAAAATATTATATTTTTTTAATCGAAGAAAACGCAAGTCTGTCGACAAATATTTAATCTTATTTGCACTAACGAAATTGAAAAGGTTAGATTAACTTATTCTCAATGGCATAGGCGCTTAGAGTGATAATAGTGTTTAATGTAAATAAAAAATGGAATTCATTTAAAAAAAATTGTGCGTGTACTTATGTACGCGCGTTACAAGTTATACTTCTTTGGCGTAACTCAATTAAATATAAATTAATTTAATAAATACGAAGATGTGCACATTCGAGCGAAAAGTGGCACATTTCCGAGCGAGGGATGCAAATGAAGCGCGACGCGGAGCGGCGCGCTTATTTTCCCGAGATCGGAATGTGCCACTTTGAGCTCGAATGTGCACACTCGGTTTTAAGCATGATTCACAATCATTAATTTACTCTTTAAATTATTTTAATTAAAGATTAGAACGCTGTGCCGAGTATACAATTTAGTCTGGGAAAAATGTGTCCATATGTCGTTTTAGTTAAATACGTTATTATTTTGTTTTTAAATCCAAAATTAATTTAAACAAATTCAATAAATACGAAGATGTGAGCATTCGAGCGAAAAGTGGCACATTTCCGAGCGAGGGATGCAAATGAAGCGCGACGCGGAGCGGCGGGCTTCATTTTCCCGAGATCGGAATGTGCCACTTTGAGCTCGAATGCACACACTCTGTTTTAAGGATGATTCACAATAATCAATTGCCTCCGTAAATAATTCATTCGGTTTTGAAAACGCACTTAAAACTCTCTTGTTTGAAAGCTCATCTTCGCGGGTTTTTTTTTGTTTTGTTTGCTTTTCATGAACGTCACATCGGATTTTTATTCGTTTGAACAACTATTCATCGCTTAAATGGCTCGAAATTAAAAAGAAAAATGGTACGCAAGAGTAGAGAAGAAATTAAGTTTTTTTAAAATGCGGGTTCGTCGCTTATCGGCATTGGTGTTTCTTTTAAGGTTGCAGAAAAAAAAATCATAGCTGGCTTATTTTTTGTCAGAATTGGGCTAACTTTTTTTAAATAAGAGCTAAAAGATGAGGCTAAAGGGCTAAGTAAAAACTTCCACAATACTTCATTGAAGTTTTTTGAAGCACCTTCTCAAAATATTATATTTTTTTAATCGAAGAAAACGCAAGTCTGTCGAAAAACATTTAATCTTATTTTGCACTAACGAAATTGAAAAGGTTAGATTAATTTTTTCTCAATGGCATAGGGGTCATTCCATATGAAATCAACAAATGGGGTGTGCCGCATGATTTTTAATTTTAATAAAAAAAATTGTAGATTATCTTTGTGGTGCCAGAAACACTAAACCACCGCCATTTATTTTTTTTATTGTATAACTTCTGAACAGTGCCCATCCGAAGTCAAATATTGGGTCAATTTTATACTTGTACATAATGGGCTGTAGCTTTTTATTTAGAACAGGTATTGAAATGTTTTTTTTTTTATTTGAAAGGGTCATAAATGTGTATTTTATATAATATAATAAAATTGAACTAAAACAATTAGGAACAAGATGGTGACCATCCGAAATTTTTACAATTTGACTAATTTTTACGATATTTGATTGGATGCTGTGTCAACCCTGTTGTATATTAAGGGTTGATTTTTTTATACAATAAAGTACTAACTTTTGTGATGTCGTGACATAATTATCATTGTCCTAGAATAAAATCTTCTAGGAAAAAAACAATTGTGAAAATTGATAAATTTGAAAAAAGCTCAACTTTGACCCCAAATAAACCCATGTGGAGGAAAAAATAAAAATCTGAAATTTTCAGAAAATGTAGTCCATATCTTCCTTAATGAAGTCCAATTAGTGCCATTTTGTTATTTTCACCTCTTTAGGAAATATGATTTATTTAAAAGTGTTACTTTTACCAATAAATATGAAAATAATCTGGGAGTTTGACAATTTATAGAAGTTTTATAACTTATTTAAACTATTACAATCATGTCAATTTATGATAAAAATAATCAAATCAAAATCAAAATTTTCAAATTCTGTTATTTATTAAAAATAATATAATAACAATAAAATACACTATCCTATCACCGTTTTGTCCCCACCTCAAATAATAAATTAAAAGTGCGAATATAATGCGAAATAAATTATTTAAAAATAATTTCTTTTTTTTTGGGTTAATACCAGTATTTGAAAATTTTGACTTTTATTTGATTATTTTTATCATAAATTGACATAATTGTAATAGTTTAATTAAGTTATAAAACTTCTATAAATTGTCAAACTCCCAGATTATTTTCATATTTATTGGTAAAAGTAACACTTTAAAAAAAATCATATTTTCTAAAGAGGTAAAAATAATAGAATGGAACTAATTGAACTTCATTAACGAAGATATAGACTATATTTCCTGAAAATTTCAGATTTTTATTTTTTCCTCCACATGGGTTTTTTTGGGGTCAAAGTTGAGCTTTTTTCAAAATTATCAATCTTCACCATTTTTTTTTTCGTAGAAGATTTTATTCTAGGACAATTATAATTATGTCACGACATCACAAGGCTTAGTAATTTATTGTAAAAAAAATCAACCCTTAATATGCAACAGGGTTGACACAGCGTCCAATCAAATATCGTAAAAATGAGAAAAAATTGTGGAAATGTCGGATGGTCACTATATTGTTCCTAATTGTTTTAGTTCAATTTTATTGTATTATATAAAATGCACATTTATGACCCTTTCAAGTAAAAAAAGAATTATTTCCATACCTGTTCTAAGTAAAACGCTACGGCCCATTATGTACAAGTATGAAATTGACCCAATTTTTGACTTCGGATCGGCATTGTTCAGAAGTTATACAATAAAAAAAATAAATGGTGGTGGTTTAGCGCTTCTGGCACCACAAAGATCATCTGCAATGTTTTTTATTAAAATTAAAAATCATGAGGCACACTTTTTAATTCAAATTTGTTGATTTCATATGGAATGACCCATAGGCGCTTAGAGTGATAATACTGTTTAATGTAAATAAAAAATATAATTGATTTAAAAAAAATTGTGCGTGTACTCATGTACGCGCGTTACAAGTTATACTTCTTTGTCGTAACTCAATTAAATATAAATTAATTTAATAAATACGAAGATGTGCGCATTCGAGCGAAAAGTGGCACATTTCCGAGCGAGGGAGGCAAATGAAGCGCGACGCGGAGCGGCGCGCTTCATTTTCCCGAGATCGGAATGTGCCACTTTGAGCTCGAATGTGCACACTCGGTTTTAAGCATGATTCACAATTATTAATTTACTTTTTAATTTATTTTAATTAAAGATTAGAACGCTGTGCCGAGTATACAATTTAGTCTGGGAAAAATGTGTCCATATGGCGTTTTATTTAAACACATTACTATTTTGTTTTTAAATCCAAAATGAATGTAAACAAATTCAATAAATACGAAGATGTGCGCATTCGAGCGAAAAGTGGCACATTTCCGAGCGAGGGAGGCAAATGAAGCGCGACGCGGAGCGGCGCGCTTCATTTTCCCGAGATCGGAATGTGCCACTTTGAGCTCGAATGTGCACACTCGGTTTTAAGCATGATTCACAATCATTAATTTACTCTTTAAATTATTTTAATTAAAGATTAGAACGCTG
Organism: Sinopyrophorus schimmeli; assembly: GCA_036325965.1. NCBI lineage: Eukaryota > Metazoa > Arthropoda > Insecta > Coleoptera > Elateridae > Sinopyrophorus > Sinopyrophorus schimmeli. Next base: position 18,838,631 of record JARFIZ010000314.1, read on the forward strand.
TGCCGAGTATACAATTTAGTCTGGGAAAAATGTGTCCATATGTCGTTTTATTTAAACACGTTATTATTTTGTTTTTAAATCCAAAATGAATGTAAACAAATTCAATAAATACGAAGATGTGCGCATTCGAGTGAAAAGTGGCACATTTCCGAGCGAGGGAGGCAAATGAAGCGCGACGCGGAGCGGCGCGCTTCATTTTCCCGAGATCGGAATTTGCCACTTTGAGCTCGAATGTGCACACTCGGTTTTAAGCATGATTCACAATTATTAATTTACTTTTTAATTTATTTTAATTAAAGATTAGAACGCTGTGCTGAGTATACAATTTAGTCTGGGAAAAATGTGTCCATATGGCGTTTTATTTAAACACATTACTATTTTGTTTTTAAATCCAAAATGAATGTAAACAAATTCAATAAATACGAAGATGTGCGCATTCGAGCGAAAAGTGGCACATTTCCGAGCGAGGGAGGCAAATAAAGCGCGACGCGGAGCGGCGCGCTTCATTTTCCCGAGATCGGAATGTGACACTTTGAGCTCGAATGTGCACACTCTGTTTTAAGCATGATTCACAATAATCAATTGTCTCCGTAATTAATTGATTCGGTTTTGAAAACGCACTTAAAACTTTCTTGTTTGAAAGCTCATCTTTCAGCTCCATACAAACGACATCTTCGCGGGTTTTTTATTGTTTTGTTTGCTTTTCATGAACGTCACATCGGATTTTTATTCGTTTGAACAACTATTCATCGCTTAAATGGCTCGAAATTAAAAAAGAAAAATGGTACGCAAGAGCAGCGAAGAAAAAAAGCGGATAATCAGAGTTTAACAAGCAGATTTTTATTTTTAAATGAATCCGCCGAATGCAAAAGGAAAAGGTGGGCATTGAATGTAGACGAGATTGGTTGTGTGTGATAAAACACCTGTGTAATAGAACGTTGCATGGAACTATGCAGGAAGAGTTTAATATACGCCGTCCTTCCTGTAACGTTGTCAAAAGCTCTGCGTCGAGGTAGTTCACCACCATTGCTAATCTCGCCATAATCTCTCACTATTTCGCTATTCCCTTGGTAAATGTACTAACGATTAAAACAGATCAAATGCGATTGTACTATTCAACCGGAAGTTTAGAAACTTTTGGCGGTCATCGGCGCAGAGTTACTAAAACAAATGACCCGATAAATCGCGTTTGCCATTTGCATTAAGTTAGTCTAATAAGCCGATATTTAATTAAGTTTGACCTAATAAACTGACTGCAGGGCTTTTTGGAATATGTAATATCGTTTTTTAATTTGAAAAAAAAAAGAACGAAAGATAAAAACTATTTGTGGCACAAGATTTAATGTGGGCACTCCGGTTGTATCAAAGGATTTTATTTTGCTATATTTTTAATGGAATTAGTGCGTAATTTAATTCTTTTCATTAATTGAAATTGAAGGAGGCTTTCATTTAAACACTGTAATTGTTTTCAAGCATATAAAGCTAACAGAAAGATTTATTTACAAATAAAGAGGAAATTTATTTTTGCTTAAAAATAAATATAATTAAATGTAATTTAACGCGTTGGTAAATACCTAAAAGTAGATTTTTTTAAAATTGGAAAAACATTTCAAACCTTTATGTCAAATATTGTGATATTTTGGAACGTTATTGAAACATTTTTTAAAGTAACTTTTGAATAAAGAATAAATTTTTAGAAACTGTGACGTTATATAGAGGGATGTAATGAAAGAGTACGCATTAGCAAAAATTGCTCATAGGGTAAACTCAGGATAGTTGCCCCACTGGTATAGATGCCCCATTTTCTCGAAGTTCAATTCGAAAAAAGTCACAGTTTTTTGTTATATTGCAACTTATTAGTCATATAAATATTGTGATAAAATAATATATATGTACGATGAAGATATTGTTCGATACTAGAGCATAAATAATTTTAGAACGCGAAAATAGGAACAGAATTATTTACATGTTTCAAATAAATGCTATGATTTTTAAAAAACCAGTCGAAAATTAACAATTTTTTTTTTATGATGTAGAGTATAATGTAAAATGTGCTTTACAATTGTGTTAATTAAATTTACCTTTTTAAATAAACAAGGCTTGATTTTTTTAGAAAAAGGATAGTAGCCCAATTTTTTGCGAGTACGTATAGTTGCTCTTAGAGGCATCTATCCCTTTCCTTATTTATAGAAAAGAATAGGGAGCGACGTCATATTAGTTCACCTAATGGTACCTTTATCCTCTTAATATTTTTTTTCATTTCAACCCAAGGATCTTTTAAAATTTGAAATCTTTATTTACTCACAAGTTTTTTTTCCAAAATGACAATCTCCCGTAAGCCGCTTATAAACGATCAGAAATGTTTGGCTTTAATCCATATTGTCCCTATCGGTTGATTGAGTAAGATATTTAATGTGCGTCAATTGGCTACATGAAACATGTACTATGTATGGAAAGTACTGTAATCCAAGTGACCGTATGCTCCATGTATATAATTATAAATAAGTAATTTTATTTTATTTTTGTATTAATAAGTTTTCGTATATCTTAAAATGGATATTTTTTTTCAAATCTTTTGGAAATAAATATTTTATAAATAAATAGTAGTTCCTATATATTTTTCTTAAAGGCATCTATCCCGAGTGCTACATTACGCAATGGAGCATCTAACCAAGGTTTTACTTATCTATGCCCTTTTACAATAGTTTTAGTATCTGTAATTATGTTGCTCATTATAGTATTTTTTAGAAATACCTAGCAATTGCAATTTTTTATAAACTAAATTAACTCCTAAACAATAATTATGACTTAGGTCTTAATAGAGTTGATAATATAGCAATAACTTGAAATGTGGGTCATATATTCTGAGTTTTTTCTAGGTGTTCTGCAAGAAACAACCATTTCCAAAGAAAAATGAAATCATAAACACAGTTTTTAAAGATTTTTAAAATTAATTCTCTTGTGCACTTCCGATCTATAAAAATGTTTGTAAAAGAAAGTTAAAATAAAACATTTAGATTTTTGTAAGGAGAATATAACAACGAAAAATTCAATTTAAGTTCAACTAAAATAAAAAAATAAATAAAACACCCAACATTTTCAATATAAGTCCACTTTAGTGTCTATAAAAATTTCTTTCCATTAACAAATATACTTTATTATGAATTATAAAGGACCTCAATTGTGATAATTTTCTTTTATTGCGTATTTTAATATATATACAGGGTGTGTACAAAAAACTGATAGAACTTTACGAACTTAATTCTTTAAAAAATTTTAGAAGGAAATTATTTAGACAAAAATTATGATTAAGCTTTCGTTTAGCTACGCGAAATTAATTAAACTGAAAATTTGGTGTTGCAATTATTTTTTACAACATTGTCACTTATAACAATTCTGTATTTATGACGTGATTCGACATGACGATACATTTAAATTTAATAATTTTTATTACTATCATAAACTTTTGAAAAAAATATTTTACTTGAAGCTATAACCCTTATTTATCGACAATCTATACTTTAATTTGCCCATTTTTATTCTTCATGCAAAAAACATAAAACCGATTTGACTTAAGTGTGAAAAACACTAAAAGAAATATAACTCATATAAAATTTATTTTCGCCTAATCACATTGTAATTTTACTGCTTGCACCTTATCTAAAAAGAAAAATAAACCTTAGAATGTCTTAAAATTTGTACTATACGGTTATCATAACATTAAAGTAGTATTATTCCGTATTCGAATAAGTTAATGGAAAGGGTCACGTTATTTTAGTCGGAATTTTATTAATTTATACAGAAATTTCGTGACAATTGTACCGTCGAACAATTATTACATTTATACAACTTTCTTGCATAGAGCCTTGTTTCGTTGAAGTATAAATTCGGCGTAACGTTAGTGTAAAAAGGTCATTTATAATGCAAAGGATGACCCGCCCTTAGGACGAAGCTTAGGTAGTAAACATTTTGAATTATGGCTTGCGGCACGTACCTACGTACTTGCACATTACCTTAAAATTAGGTTTCTTCCCTCTACCCTTCTAATAACATTAAAGTTGACCTAATTCTTTCCCTTACTTCCCGGATAATTACTTTAATATCGAACTAAAGCAGTTTGATTTATTGTTATTTAATAACGGAGCACGAAAAACTATTTATTTTATTTTCTCCTTAGTTAATAAATGCATGTACAGCTAGCATAAGTAATTTCCTTTAGTGGTTCCTGTCCTTTCTTTTCCCAAAGGATATATCCTACTAGCGAAAGCAAGTAGTTAACTTAGAAAGCTAAATTTTGACAAGGAAACGGGTAGCTGAAACTAATTATTTATCCTTGAAGTGAATTCCTAATAGTTTCTGCTACTTTAATATTTAAAAAGTTTGACAGACTTTTCTACGTTCATTTAAGTTTTCTGCTTTATTGGTTATTAGTTATAAATAGAAAAGTTAGAGCGCCGAAGATTTTCGTTACTAAATTAAACTTTAAAGTAACGTAAATTAACGATATGCATGTTATACGTTTATTATTGGTTTTTTTTCCATCGATCCACAAGCATTTTAATTCCATTTAAATTGATTTTTCAACGACATTAATAACTATGTAAGGCCGGCATTGAAAATGATCCTGAACCGATATTTATTTGAGAAAACATTTAAATTATAAATCTCTTCAAAATGAAAATTTCAGTAAGTTCAAAATAGTAGACAGCTTTAATATTTAAACTAACATTACCACTAAAAGCCTTGGATTTTCATAAATGAATAAATTTTATAATGGAAATATCTTGCTATCGATAAGGTTTAAAATTATATTAAATTTTTATTGTGCCCAAGTGTTTCACAAATATTTAAGTATGGTTTAATGTTAGTCTAATATTTGTTTTGTTTTTTAGGAATTTTAAAAGTTCGCATTTAAAAATTACAAAACTATTGATTAAATTGTTTTCGTATTGCCTGCATTCACTGCCTGCTTAGTCAGTCGAAACAACACGATTTCAGACCAATGCGATTGTTTGCGGGCATAAATAGACAACTTTTTTCTTTAGGACAGAAAACGATTACTTTCTGCCCGCTGAATGAAGTTGGAATTTTTTCAATGGTGTCAGAATAGTTTTCGTTTATTATAAACCGTATAATTGAAGGTGCAAGTGGCTGAAGGGACCATGTGTTTAAAATTTAGTTTTGAGAAAAGAGCAAATTGAAAAATGTTTCTTAAGACCTTCATCCACTTGCCCCTCCAATTGCCATTCTAACCATTAACTAATCGAGCAGATGTCAAATTTGCAAGATTAAAATGAACTTTTAGTTTCAATACAGGAAATATGAAAAATATAGTGTCTGGCGCGGGATGAAACACGATTTCAGACTCGGGGTGATGCCAGCCCTCGTTTTGCTCGGGCAGGAAACCAACTTTCATCCATGTCTGAAATCGTTTTGTTTCATCTGTTACCAGACAATTTACTATTGCATTTCTGCAAATATGTGAGCTTCATCTTGGATTTGTAAATAAAAAAATGTAACTTGGGCCAAATGAAATTTTTGTGAATAAAACCCATATTTACCAAATTATGAAAAATAAACAATAAATTTTGGAAAAATCGCATTTTTTTTTAACGGCTATATACCTACCTATCTACTCCATCCCCAGAACAAAGTTATTCAATTAAAATAATATTTAGATATTTCAATTAAATTGTGATGTTCTTTCTAAAACTTTGAGGAAATTAATTTTGTTATAAAAACCAACTTAAGGTTAAATTGAAAATATCAAGTTTTATACATATTGGACGCTTTTGCGCTTTCATATCTTCAGGAATGGCATAAAACCCGAAACGATAAATTGGTGTATCTACATTAGGACAATGTTGTAAAATACAAATCTTAAATTTAAACTTCGTCAAAAATGTTTTTTTACGAAAAAGAAAACGTGGATTGTATTGTCGAAGAAAATCGCAAGATCAACTTTTTAATAAAAGTTAAAACGCATAAACTCTATGATTTTCGGAGCAAAGGGCGCAAGTGGCAAATAAAACCGCCTATTTCTAATTTGGAGAGGGCAAAACGCATAAGTAATCTTTAAATAGATATTATAGGGCAAAACCTTTTAATCTCTAAATACGCAAGTGTGACTCTTTAGTCAAGACGCAATAAACGCATTTTAGTTCTAAAAAAATTACGCAAAACCTGAAAGAAAAAAATTAGGTAATTACATAAATACAGCCGAACTTTTATATAACAAAATAAAACATAAATAGAATAATAGTAGCGATATACAGATTAAAAATTCGTTATATGTAAAAATTTGCTATTTAAATGTTCGTTATATTGAAGTTTTACTGTATTTCAAAACAAATATATAAAGAAAATAGAAAAATGTAAAAAACCTGAAAAGAAAAATTATTAGACAACCTTTTAAATGTAAATTGTATTTTTTGTTCGCATTATTTTTGCACATAAATGAACTTAGCGAATTCGTAAAAAAACATTTTTTTCGAAGAAACCCACTCTTGTAAACGCAATAAATTAAGTTTATTTACAACAAAACTCATCGATTGGAGTTTTGCTGCAAAATCAGCTTTTTAGTAAACCACCGAAATAGTAGAGTTCAATCACGTGAGTGACTTTAAAAAAAGACTAAACGCAAAATACTCGGAGGACAGACTCACAACTGATTTTTAATAACGTTCATAACCTAAAACGCTCTAATATTTATAAAAAATACGCAAATCGTGCAAATCGCTGCGAAAGTACTTTCAACTAAGAACTATATCGCAACGGTGTTGCAACGCTTATAAGAAACCTGAAAAATTTGGGACAAATCTAAACCCCCTCTTCCGCCACTCTTAAAAAGATTATAAGTGATTACTAAAAAAGATAAGTTAAGATTTGTTTCTTAACTTTTGAAAAATCTCGTTAAGAGTGGCAGCATTAAGAAAGAACGCGAAATCTAAGGGTGCCCCAATGCCCAGCCAGCGTGGACACGGGGCGGCACAAAAATACATGAAATACACAAATATGCAACAATTTGTTTTTTTGCACAATCACATTTGGACCTCTCCAAATTTATTGACAGTTATTCAAAGTCCAAATTACATTTCTGCAAAAAGATTGGTCGTTTAGTAAATTGTGCAAAAGTTGAGCCAATAAAACGGAAGTACTCTCCCCGATTGGGTTTCGGTGTTACAATAAATATAAACAATAAAATTGGCGAGGGGGCCAAGGGGACCTTACGAAAGACAACATATCCACCAGAAACCCAATAGTTCGAATACGTTCCGATTTGCAAGAAGTCGAAGGCTGCTTGCAGCTTTATTGTTTCAACGCAGGAGCTTTCAGAAGGTTGAAATTTAGTTCGATGACAAACGTCTTCGAAAAAAATTCGCCCTTATTGAAATCTTCCATACACAAGTATAAAAAGCAGGAAAAATATTGCAGGGGTGAACTGGTTTTTAAGCACAAAACAAACATCCAGTCCTGAAAGGTGTACCTTCAAATTTTTTATTTTGTTCTGCGCTCATTGTTCGTTTAAAGCAAATTTTTAAATTAAGACAAAGAATTCATCAAATTTATAAACATATAATATCTTTTAAACTGAATTAAATATGAAATATTTTGTAATGTTTGTATTAATTGTATCATTATATTAAAATCTGTTTTTATTTGGAAAGAAAATCAAAAATTGTATTCAACCGTGAAATATTAAAAGCAATCCAATTTTCAAAATAATGTATTTGTATATTTACTTTCATTGTTGGAGAAAAAATTATATTGACCAAATTTAATAGATGAAAACAACGTTTGATTGGAAAATTTAATATAAAAAAAGAAACAAGTAAATTATTAATGTCATTAGATAGGTACTCGGTAACTTGGTATCTTGGAACAAAAATAATTATAAATTGCGTTCATATTTAAAAATTATAGTATTCTAAAAAATCGTTATTATTGAAATATAAGTTGAATACATTGAAAATTAACTTTTTAAATGGTTTTAATACTACAAATTTTAATTGGATTTTTCTAATTTTTAGAAAATTAAAATTTTTTTAACATTTGTTTTTAAAATTATACAATCTTAAAATCTGAAAAAAAAACTATTAAGTTTTTAGATCAAAAATTATGTATTCTATGTATTTTGAAACTTCAGTGTTTGATTTGGAAGTACAAAATTATTTAGATTTGAAAAAAAACTTATTAAACAATTAATTGTTGAAAAACTGTTAACGAAAAGTTTAATGAATTCACCAATTTCAATTTGTGAAACTAAAATAGATGACAATGAAATATTTCAATAAATAAACTGTAGAGGTGGAATCTTAATACTAATACTAAAAGGCACAAACAATTGAAAGAAACTTCTTAAAAAATGAAATTAAAAATAATACAAAATTTTACCGAAATCATGAAGTTTGAAGTAACGAATCATATTGAAATTTTTCTAATTGTAAGTGCCTAAGCGATATGGTAAATACACCCTCCCACAACGACAATTTACGTGTAACATCCCATGAGTTGAATTAAAAAAGTAAGACTCCACCATCCAGTTTCACCCCTGCAATGGAAATATTTAAAAAGACTCACAGGAAAGTGGCTCGTTCGTCCTTTTTCACGGTTCCTAACGCTGGAAGAACCTACCTTATGTCCAGTTAAAGGTGACTTGGCACCAGGGGGTAAGTGGCTGACCCTGGTGCGGTCTTCCACAATCCTTCTTTTTGGACCATCAGCTCCTCCGCATCTCGGGAACACACTTTTAAAGGGAAACGCGCGAATTTTTGAATTAAAGGGACCACTACTTTTACTGGGAGGGCAAACACTCGATTATAGAACTACGAAAGTAATACGATTTCCGCGGAAGTTCACACTCCATGCTGAAAAGAATCCAAAAAAAATTAGTTAAGATCGTTATTGGTTCGTTGCGGCTAAAATTATGGAATATTAGTAATTAACATTTAATAATTATAATCACTACTAGAGTTCCAATCAAATTTGATTGCAATTCTTAGTATAAAATTGGATTTAATAAAAACGTTGATTATCAAAACACAAAGGCATTGAAATATAGATATCAGTTGACTTTCTAAAAAGCTGACAAGATATCATGCTGCACGATTAAAATAAATTTAAGTTCCTTTAATAGGAATTAATTCGGAAAATGAAAATTAATTTTTACCTACTCTAATAGAAAAAAGGACTATCAATGCCTTTATGAAAAAGTTTAGAAAATTGTCTGGCTCTAAATAAATAAAAATTCAGAGACACTCGATAAACGGAGATAATTGTAAATAAACAATTATTGACGAACACCTCGCTGATATAAAATTAATTGATTACTGCACTACAGCACTCGAAGAACTGAAAATAAAAATTAGAAAAATCGTTCTTTACAGATTGCAGCCCATCCCTTGGCTGCTCTGATGATAATATTCCATCTCGAAATTCTAACGGTAGTGCATGGCTAGCCATAAGAAATAAAAAATTCTTACCTTAAGCAAAGAAGTGATGCTTTTCGAATTTGTGATGTCCTTTGAGGCCGTTGTCGTACAGGTTGTTTTGAAGTTTCCTTCCCAATGTTCTGTAAAAAATACAAAAAAAATAAAATATATGCCTATACATATACCTATTAGTAATATTGATTTATCATGATCCCTTGAATTTATAAATATTAAAAAGGGTTCTAAAATAATTAAATAATAATTTTTATTTAAAATATGTACTTTTGCTCGCTTCGACGTTAACTTACAAACTGGTAAAAATATAACGATAACGTTAGTCGATTAGTTTATAAAAACTTGTTTTGTTGATATCGCACAAGGCAAATGCAAAAGCGTTACTCACGTATTATTTGTATTCTAAGATTTTGAGGAAACAACCGGTACATTTTAATGATGTTACTTCACAGATTTCAACGTGTTTATTAAAATTTTAAACCATTTTGAACAAATTAATGTTTTTGGAACCTAAGGTTTTATTACAATAGCAACAATTACATTTAGAAGTGAGAAGAGTTAAACATTTTCAGATAAGTTACTGCTGGGGTGGTCATTTGCCTTATCGCTGACTGTACATACTTAATAAAGAAATTTTTGAAGTTTAAGTAATTTTGAAAAGCAGACGTTCGCGCATTTAAAGGTTGCGAACCGGTTAGAGAGTGGTCTTCTTAGAGAACAAATTATAAGAAGAAATAAATTACATTATGTGTTTTGAAGTACACTGTCTAATTTTAAAGGTAGTCTCCTTAAAGAGATGGTCTGTTACGAAATATTTTACTTTATAATTTATGACTTATCTATATTGTTTCTGTATATGTATAAATATATAATGATACTACTCTATTTATAATAACTTTGACTTATTAACAATATGATTCTGAAAATAATAGCTGCATTTAATGTAATACAGTATTCGTTATTACATTATTATTACATTTACATTGTCTATCTTTGTTTTTCTCTCTAAGACGGCAACCTTTATAAAAGACCAATTTGAGCAAGAAACGACTCGGGTCGTGTTACAGAGATTTTACTGTAGTCTTTTTCAGAAAAATAATAAACGTCACAATATTTTCCGAATAAAAAAATCTGAATTTGAGTTTTTGATTTGAAAGAGAGATGATTAATATAGACAAATCCATTGAATGCGGGGTATGTGCACATTCGAGCGAGAGAAGCAAATGAAGCGTTTTAAACATGATTCGCCATAATTTAAGCCAATGAATTAGACGAAAAATCATTTGAATAATTTTAATCGTTCCCTCTCACTCCCATTCACATGGTTGTCGTATCTTTTCGCTTCCTTGCACTCATTGGTATGGTAAATACATTTTTCGATCATAAAACCGAAAGCTAAATTTAAATTTACGATTCGTAAGAGCGAGGGACAAAATCTGTGAATGCGGGGTATATGCACATTCGAGCGAAAAGTGGCACATTTCCGAGCGAGGGAGGCAAATGAAGCGCGACGCGGAGCGGCGCGCTTCATTTTCCCGAGATAGGAATGTGCCACTTTGAGCTCGAACGTGCGCACCCGGTTTTAAGGATGATTCACAATCATTTGAGCCAATAAATTACACGAAAAATTAATTGAATAATTTTAGTCGTTCCCTCTCAGTCAGACTGACGAGATTCTCGTATCTTTTTGTCCCCTTCCACTCAAAGCTATGGTAAAAACGTTTTTAGAACATACTAAAAATATTTATTAAATTTAATTTAATATTTTGATTTGATGAAGCGAAAGATAAAACAGACGAATTTAATAAATACGAAGAGGTGCGCATTCGAGCGAAAAGTGGCACATTTCCGAGCGAGAGAGGCAAAGAAGCGCGACGCGGGCGGCGCGCTTCATTTTCCCGAGATCGGAATGTGCCACTTTGAGCTCGAATGTGCACACTCCGTTTTAAGCGTGATTCACAATAATTAATTTGATTCTTAAATAATAACTTTGATTTAATAACAATATGATTCTGATAAATAATAACTGCATTTAATTTAATATTGAATTGGTTATTACATTTACATTGACTATCTTTGTCTTTGTCTCTAAGATGACCACCTCTACAAAAGACCAATTAGAGTAAAAATCGACCCTGGTCATATTAGACAGATTTTACTGTATAATGTTAATTCAGAGCGCAACTATTATTATTTATGTAACTATTCACAGCTTCAAAAAAAAACAGCAATATTTCAGACCGATACCTTAATCATCAGAAAATCTAGTGAAGATCGAAATAATAGTATTAGCTGCAAAATTCATCAATTTATTAAATGCAGACTCGAACTGCATTATTTGTTTAAAAGATAATACTAACTGTTTGTGTCAACACAATCTCTTTTACCGTATTTGCACGTTGAAACTTCACTCGATCCTCCGTGATATCTAAACAACAAACCCTTATATTAATTTGCAAGATGTTTCGAGTAAAACAATTTTGTTCTAATCGGAGTTTATTGAAAAATTTCCAACGTTTTTCCGATCGGTTCGTTTTACAAGTGTTTTCTCAATAAAGATGAGTATCAATATGTATAGATAATAAATGGGACGTAAAACACGAGAAATATTCCTGCTTCGCAGATATATTCGAATTTTATAACCTCGTGTAGCTTTGTTTTATTGAATAAACAATAAAGACGTTTTTCATTTCAAGTTTCCATATTTACACTGAAAAAATTCACCAAATTCACCAACTCTTCTTATTTTATTTTTTATGCATCTTACTTAAAAAAAACCGCTAGGAAACGCAACGTTCTTTAATAAAAGGAAATTTTCCCCAAAAACCAAACATAAAACAAACGACCTAATTTTAAAAATAAATCTCTGTTTATGTAAACGCCAACGTTTTCATATAAAGCAAACTCACAGAATTATAAATTTTTTTGTTGTTGGTATTCCGCTAAAAGAATTTTACCATTTTCTTTTGTTGTTTGATTCTCGTTAAGCGGTAAATAAATACGTGCTTAGTTTGTTGCCGTAAAGTTTTGTTTTTTTAACGGTTTAGGTGAAAAATACGAAAATTGAAAATCAATGAAGTTAAAGAGGAAATTTAAAATGTGACGATCATCCATAAATGTTTTTTTCTGCACCTCAAATGCAAACGAAGTTTATTATATTACCGAGTAATAGAGTTTCGGGTTTGACGCTTATTTACTTTAATCTCAAAATTATCGTTTAGAAATTGAGCGAAATTTAGATTAAGTAAACGAGAATTTTGGGGTGGATTCCTTCATTAAAAGAAAGTTAGTCGCTAACGAGTAAAGTTATTAGACTTTATGTAGACTATCAACGATTTATCAATCAATCAACGTGTCGAGCTTGCGATTTGTTTATTTATCTATTCATATTAAATATTAAAATATAATTAATCGTTAAACGAAACTGTATGAAAACGTAATTTCATAATTTTCATCAAACTATTTTGTTTTTGGGCATTATAAAACATTCCTTTTTCGTGATTAATTATGCGCAGATTCTTTGGGGGTGTTTTTAGTTCATATTTGAATAAAATACTTTATAGTTTAGTAAATAAGTTCACAAAGAATTAATGGATGATCCATAATAATTCAAGTTAATTATAGACATCTAAAAAAACCGGTGTACGCGCGTTGGCAGTTATACTTCTTTGGCGTGACTAAATTAAATATAACCACGTGTAAAAATTAATATAAAGAAATTCAATAAATACAAGGATGTGCGCACTGGGTTTTAGGCATGATTCACAATAATTAATTTAATTTCTAAATTATTTTGTTTAAAAATTAGAGCACTGTGCCGAGTATACAATTGAATCTTGGGAATAAGTGGTTTGTACAGTCAGCCTAAGAAGTAATCAACACCCTAGAAACAGCACTTACAGTGATCGTGCTATTCCAAGAGACAATATTTGGCGCTGCATGGTTAAAAAACAATTAAGATTCATTTTTGTAATTTTAGTACCTAGAAGTAAATTTGGAATCTTAAGTAGACACGTAAAGGTATTTGTGACAGCTGTCGTTTTTGGTATAAAAAATTTAGTAAATTTATTATAAAGCTTTTTTTTAAACAATTAATAGAAAAAATATTTGTTGTAGTTATAAAAACCGTCATAAATCTCCTTAAACACTATTTTAACTAAAACCTGTCTCTTGGAATAGCTCGATTACGGTAAGTACTGTTTTTAGGGTGTTGATTACTTCTTAGGCTGAGTGTACATTTGACCAGACCTATCTATCTATATATACTATATATTTTGATGCGCTGAATCCAAATCCGTATACCCTCAAAATATTGATTAAATTGCAAAAAACTGCTAAAAATGACTAAAAATTACAGTTATGAAAACGAAGAAAATTTTATTAAACTAGATCAAGTATCTTCCCTTTATGTATATTTGATACGATGAATCTAAATTCAAAATCTGGTAATCTCGATCATTCATATATGTATTTATCAAAAATAGTAATAAAGTAGTAGAAAATAACAAAAAATAATATCACCAGGACACAAAAAAAATGGTCTGTACATTTGATCAGACCACTCTATCTATATGTATTTTGAAACGCTGAATCCAAATCCGAAGTCCGTTTGGTCCGTAAACCCCCCTAAATTTTGAGTAAATTGCGAAAAACTGCAATTTTTAGCCAATTTAAGCAGTTTTTTGCAATTTAATCAACATTTTGAGGGTGTACGTACCAAACAAACTTCGGATTTGCATTCATAGCATTAAAATACATATAGATAGATGGGTCTGGTCAAATTTACAGATTCTCTTTTTTTTGTGTGCCGGTGTTTTTTTTTAATAACTTTATTTGTAACTATAGACAATGTCGCAGTAAAGATAGGGCGAAAAAGGCAATGGACACAAGCTAATAAAGCGAACGACCGCCCAAAATAAATACCTCATACCCAACAATTGTATATTTTTGGTCTTTATGAGGGCCAAAAGGCGTGAAATAGGTATTTAGCCAAAATCTAAGCAGTAAGATAGATATGGTATACTTAAGCAAACGCCAAGCTTCTTGTTCGCATTTGCTACGGGCCCCTTTTGACTTAATCCGGCCCTAGATCTACCAAATACAAATCCACCGAAGCAAAATTACATCGTTTTAAAGCTTTTAAGTAACATAGACCGTATAACATAGCCGCAGATAGAAAAGTACCCAATATATTCATTAAACGCATTTGCTTCGTAAAAAGAGCGATAGTTGTACTATATTTTAACGCACATTTTAATTTAAATGATTCAACAATTCATACATAATAAACAAGTAAAATCGTGGGTAAATACCTTGTAACAGATCTCGGTTCCACATCGAAGAGCCCAAGGAAAATCACTATAGCAAAGGACCACTTACGACGACCGCGGCGACAGGCACCAGCAAGAAACATTGACGTCATCAAAATTCATACGTATTACTTTGCACACCACTTGAATACTAAAATACGACTTAAATACGTTCGCGAAAAACCGGCGCTCGTCGTTGCCTTTTCCAATGGGAAGACGACCGATCGCAGGTGGTGTGACGTCAGAAGAACTCGCGCTTACGCTACTTTTGCAGCAACTTTCTAATATTTGTTTCCAAATGAGTGAAAGCGAGAGGGAAATAGTTTAAAACGAATTTGACCGCGAAACTCGGGGACCGTACTTTCTAAATAATTTTTATTAAAAATTCATTTTAATTTATTGGACTAAATTTAATAAAAAGTGAAAATAGACAAAATCGATTAATACGAAGATGTGCGCATTCGAGCGAAAAGTGGCACATTTCCGAGCGAGGGAGGCAAATGAAGCGCGACGCGGAGCGGCGCGCTTATTTTCCCGAGATCGGAATGTGCCACTTTGAGCTCGAATGTGCACACTCGGTTTTAGACATGATTCATAATAATTTGAGCCAATAAATTACACGAAAAATTAGTTGAATAATTTTAGGCGTTCCCTCTCAGCCAGACTGACGAGATTCTCGTATCTTTTCGCTCCCTTCCACTCAAAGCTATGGTAAAAACGCTTTTCGAACATACTTACAATATTTACTAAATTTAATTTAATATTTTGATTTGATGGAGCGAAGGATAAAACAGACGATTTTAATAAATACAAAGATGTGCGCATTCGAGCGAAAAGTGGCACATTTCCGAGTGAGGGAGGCAAATGAAGCGCGACGCGGAGCGGCGCGCTTCATTCCGAGATCGGAATGTGCCACTAACTCGAATGTCACACTCGGTTTTAGACATGATTCATAATAATTTGAGCCAATAAATTACACGAAAAATTAGTTAAATAATTTTATGCGTTCCCTCTCAGTCAGACTGACGAGATTCTCGTATCTTTTCGCTCCCTTCCACTCAAAGCTATGGTAAAAACGTTTTTCGAACATACTAACAATATTTACTAAATTTAATTTAATATTTTGGTTTGATGGAGCGAAGGATAAAACAGACGATTTTAATAAATACAAAGATGTGCGCATTCGAGCGAAAAGTGGCACATTTCCGAGCGAGGGAGGCAAATGAAGCGCGACGCGGAGCGGCGCGCTTCATTTTCCCGAGATCGGAATGTGCCACTTTGAGCTCGAATGTGCACACTCGGTTTTAGACATGATTCATAATAATTTGAGCCAATAAATTACACGAAAAATTAGTTGAATAATTTTAGGCGTTCCCTCTCAGTCAGACTGACGAGATTCTCGTATCTTTTCGCTCCCTTCCACTCAAAGCTATGGTAAAAACGTTTTTCGAACATACTAACAATATTTACTAAATTTAATTTAATATTTTGATTTGATGGAGCGAAGGATAAAACAGACGATTTTAATAAATACAAAGATGTGCGCATTCGAGCGAAAAGTGGC
The DNA here is from genome assembly GCA_036325965.1 of Sinopyrophorus schimmeli. Taxonomy (NCBI): domain Eukaryota; kingdom Metazoa; phylum Arthropoda; class Insecta; order Coleoptera; family Elateridae; genus Sinopyrophorus; species Sinopyrophorus schimmeli. Next base: position 18,854,950 of record JARFIZ010000314.1, read on the forward strand.
ACATTTCCGAGCGAGGGAAGCAAATGAAGCGCGACGCGGAGCGGCGCGCTTCATTTTCCCGAGATCGGAATGTGCCACTTTGAGCTCGAATGTCACACTCGGTTTTAACATATTACAATAATTTTGACCATTATTAACGATATTAGTTAATAAATTTTAGCGTTAGCTCTAGTAGACTGCGAATTCTCGTATTTTCGCTAATTCCACTCCAAGCTATGAAAAAGTTTCGAACATACTTCAATATTTACTAAATTTAATTTAATATTTTGATTTGATGGACGAAGGTAAAACACGATTTTAATAAAAGAAAATTGCTCCATGCGCACATTCCAAGAAATATGAAGCAACCTTAATCCAGCAAAATGTATTTTGACCGAAACAATAACAAAGAAATTCAATTTGAGCTTAGGATTACCGAATTAGTTGATAATTTTAGGACGTTTCTCAGTCATTCTGAGAGATTCTGTATCTTTCGATCCGCTTCCACTTAAAGCTATGGTACAAAAATTTTCGAACATACTACATATTATAAATTTAAATAATATTTTGGTTTATGAAAGAGATAAAACAAACATTTTAATAATGTTCCGTCTTTCGGAGAGCACCCATTGCTCCACTATTCTGTTTGTATAAAGACATAAAACAGAGGGGTGGACTGTATTAAAACTAAGGGTTGTCAACCGTCTGGCTAATAATATAATTAAATGATTTACATAATTTAATTTGATTTATCGTTAAATTATTACGAAAAATTTTGAAATAATTTGCGTTTCTCTCAGTCAGACTTAAGAATTCTCGTATCTTTCGTTTCCACTCAAGCTATTAAACGTTTTCGAAAACTAACAATATTACTAAATTTAATTTAATATTTTGGTTTGATGGAGCGAAGGATAAAACAAACGATTTTAATAAATACAAAGATGTGCGCATTCGAGCGAAAAGTGGCACATTTCCGAGCGAGGAAGCAAATGAAGCGCGACGCGGGCGGGGCGCTTCATTCCGAGATCGGAATGTGCCACTTTGAGCTCGAATGTCACTCGGTTTTAGACATGATTCATAATAATTTGAGCCAATAAATTACACGAAAAATTAGTTGAATAATTTTAGGCGTTCCCTCTCAGTCAGACTGACGAGATTCTCGTATCTTTTCGCTCCCTTCCACTCAAAGCTATGGTAAAAACGTTTTTCGAACATACTAACAATATTTACTAAATTTAATTTAATATTTTGGTTTGATGGAGCGAAGGATAAAACAAACGATTTTAATAAATACAAAGATGTGCGCATTCGAGCGAAAAGTGGCACATTTCCGAGCGAGGAAGCAAATGAAGCGCGACGCGGGCGCGCGCTTCATTCCGAGATCGGAATGTGCCACTTTGAGCTCGAATGACACTCGGTTTAGACATGATTCATAATAATTTGAGCCAATAAATTACACGAAAAATTAGTTGAATAATTTTAGGCGTTCCCTCTCAGTCAGACTGACGAGATTCTCGTATCTTTTCGCTCCCTTCCACTCAAAGCTATGGTAAAAACGTTTTTCGAACATACTAACAATATTTACTAAATTTAATTTAATATTTTGGTTTGATGGAGCGAAGGATAAAACAAACGATTTTAATAAATACAAAGATGTGCGCATTCGAGCGAAAAGTGGCACATTTCCGAGCGAGGGAAGCAAATGAAGCGCGACGCGGAGCGGCGCGCTTCATTTTCCCGAGATCGGAATGTGCCACTTTGAGCTCGAATGTGCACACTCGGTTTTAGACATGATTCATAATAATTTGAGCCAATAAATTACACGAAAAATTAGTTGAATAATTTTAGGCGTTCCCTCTCAGTCAGACTGACGAGATTCTCGTATCTTTTCGCTCCCTTCCACTCAAAGCTATGGTAAAAACGTTTTTCGAACATACTAACAATATTTACTAAATTTAATTTAATATTTTGGTTTGATGGAGCGAAGGATAAAACAAACGATTTTAATAAATACAAAGATGTGCGCATTCGAGCGAAAAGTGGCACATTTCCGAGCGAGGGAAGCAAATGAAGCGCGACGCGGAGCGGCGCGCTTCATTTTCCCGAGATCGGAATGTGCCACTTTGAGCTCGAATTCACACTCGTTTTAGACATGATTCATAATAATTTGAGCCAATAAATTACACGAAAAATTAGTTGAATAATTTTAGGCGTTCCCTCTCAGTCAGACTGACGAGATTCTCGTATCTTTTCGCTCCCTTCCACTCAAAGCTATGGTAAAAACGTTTTTCGAACATACTAACAATATTTACTAAATTTAATTTAATATTTTGGTTTGATGGAGCGAAGGATAAAACAGACGATTTTAATAAATACAAAGATGTGCGCATTCGAGCGAAAAGTGGCACATTTCCGAGCGAGGAGCAAATGAAGCGCGACGCGGGCGGCGCGCTTCATTTTCCCGAGATCGGAATGTGCCACTTTGAGCTCGAATGTGCACACTCGGTTTTAGACATGATTCATAATAATTTGAGCCAATAAATTACACGAAAATTAGTTGAATAATTTTAGGCGTTCCTCTCAGTCAGACTGACGAGATTCTCGTATCTTTTCGCTCCCCTTTCCCCTCCAAGCTATGGTAAAAACTTTTCGAACATACTTACAATATTTACTAAATTTAATTTAATATTTTGATTTGATGGAGCGAAGGATAAAAAACGATTTTAATAAATACAAAGATGATGATTCAGCAAAAGTGGCACATTTCCGAGCAAATTGCAAATGAAGGCGACGCGGGGCGCGCTTAATTTTAATCGAATGTGCCACTTTGAGCTCAAATGTCAATTCATTTACATGATTCAAATAATTTGAGCCAATAAATTACACGAAAAATTAGTTGAATAATTTTAGTTCTCTCAGTCAGACTGACGAGATTCTCGTATCTTTTCGCTCATTCCACTCAAAGCTATGGTAAAACGTTTTTCGAACATACTAACAATATTTACTAAATTTAATTTTAATATTTTGGTTTGATGGAGCGAAGGATAAAACAAACGATTTTAATAAAATAAAGATGTGCGCATTCACAAAAGTGGCACATTTCCGAGCAGAGGAAGCAAATGAAGCGCGACGCGGGCGTTAATTTTAATGAATGTGCCATTTATTCAAAATTACTGTTTAAACATGATTCATAATAATTTGAGCCAATAAATTACGAAAATTAGTTGAATAATTTTAGGCGTTCTCTCAGTCAGATGACGAGATTCTCGTATCTTTTCGCTCCCTTCCACTCAAAGCTATGGTAAAAACGTTTTTCGAAATTAGTCCCGTTTTTCTTTAAACTAATGCCGTGCGCAAGAAAAAGTAAAAAAAATCAACCTCAAAACGTAAAGAGACGTTTCACTCAAAAACATTAGTAGAAAGCTTGCAGTTGTATCAAAAGCAAATTTTTTCAAAGAAATTTTCTTTGTAAAGCTCAACGGACATAAAAGCAGGTAAGGAACTAATTAATTATGTTTAATATGAAGATATGAGGCATTCATGTAATTAGTCTCTAATTTTAGCCCAGAAATGGGAAAGTTGGACATGGTAATTTATCCTAAGCCCTAAAATGCTATGCATGTCTTACATCCGCCCGTTGCGGCCTCGTTAATCTTAAAATCACACTGGATTATGAAAGTTATATTTGGAATAAGCGTAAGGTAAAAGTCCCTATTATGAGACGATGTCCCGATTTATGATACATTACGTGAATACATTAATTTATTCAAAAAGTACACAATAATCCTTTTAAAAAATACAAAGAATACATAACTTCATCAATTTTGAAAGCAATTTACTAAGTTTGCAATTATTCTTTTGTTATTGTTTAAAGAAAAAATATAAAAGTATAAGCGGTTTGACATTTGCACTTGAATCCATGCCCTGGGCAAAGTTGGGCGACAACGACTATTCAATTTTTCAGTCGCGTTAAATTTAATTGCCACTTCTATTTATATATGTGCATTATATGATATTTGAAAGCTAAGGAGTATTAGATTTCAATTCTATAAGCATTTATGATATTTTATGACTATTTTATGACTATTTTCGACCGTATCATTAACACCTACACTTATAAACTTGGACGTACCGGTTATTTGAGACACTTAAGAGTGTGTATCGCGCAATAGGGACATACTATTTCGCTTGTCCGGATTTCAAGAGACAGTTTACATTTATAAGTTTTTAAATAAACAACCAACGATATTAACTATTTAAAAAGTTTAGTTCTGTAATATGAAGTATTGTTGATTAGTACAGCTTAAAATAATTATTTACGAGTAAGTATTTTTAATGAAATAACGTTATATTATAAACCTAACCTACAATCATAAAATGAAACTTTGTTGTACTTAAGCAATTTTTTTTTAATAATTAAATAAGTTTTTAATATTTTTACATATATTATATGTATATTGATTTATAAAATGTTTTGGATTAAATAACAACAGTGTGCGAAACAAAAATTTTAATCAAAAACTGAGAGAATGGAGAATAAACAAAAATCAAAGAAGACAAGAAAGCAATCTAAATTAACAAAAAAAAAACAAGTTGTGCTCAAATGTGAAGAGTAAAATAACAAAGAAAAAGATTAAAAGCAATAACTATGATCCGTTAAGTATCGAAAAAGCTTTAAAGGCGATCTTTACGAAAGGAAGTAGCTGCCTTTGGAGTACCTGTAGGTACACTAGGTAGAAAGAAAAATATTGGTCCTGCTGAGAAGATAAAAAATAAGACAGGACCGAGCACAGTGTTATCATCGAAAGAAGAGTATGATATTTTCAAGTGGGTGCTGGATAGAGCTGCGATGGGAGCGCCTTAGGGTGGCGCAAAAAAACCGATTATTTTTTTTTTGTAGTCTCGAGGAAAAAAATGTTAGTTTTTGATGTTTTAAGAGCTACCTCCAAAGGACAGCTCAAAAAAAAATTTTTAAGAGGTCGCTCAAAATTTTTTAAAATTTCAAAATCCGTCAAAATACAATTTTTTTTTCGTTACGGTATAATTTTATAGACAAACAAAAAATAAGTTTCTGAAAGTTTTAATTTAAAATTTGAGTTTTAAAAGGTCGCTCAGAATTTTTTTTTATTTATTAGTGCATCACTTTGGATTTTTTCGAGCGACATTTTAATATTAAAATTAAAATTTCATACATTTTTTTTCCATTATTTATTAAAATAATAAACAAAAATTCACCACGAGATGAACTGAAAATGAAACACATGACAAAAAAAAACATAATTTTATTAAAAAGTGCGTATTAAATTTGCTTTATTAGCATTGGGATATAATCCAAAGTGATGTACTAATAAATAAAAAAAAATTCTGAGCGACCTTTTAAAACTCTAATTTTAAATTGAAACTTTCAGAAACTTATTTTTTGTTTGTCTATAAAATTATACTATAACGAGAAAAAAAATTGCAAGAGAAAAAAGAAAATTAATGGAACAGGTTAAAAAGCTGCAAAAAAAATTAAAGAAGAAAAAGAAATTTGATCTTACGATAATTTTCGTTGATTAGTCGTTTAATTTACAAAAATTTAATGATTTGTTGTCCTAAATTGATTTTTTAACTGTCTCAATAATGGGGACCTGTATCATGAGACACTTGGCCCACACACCTTTAGAGTGTCTCATAAATAGGGACACAGCGGTTCCCATTACAAAAGCTTATTTTTAAATTAATTCTTTAGTGCAAACTCAAAATATTAATATAAAAATGATAAAACATATGCATCATTTAATTTAAATTGTGTTTTACACTAAAACTGATTAAATAATAGCGCTAATGTTTGACCTACCTAGAAATGTGTCTCATAATAGGGACTTTTCCTTATAAAAATTTTTTTTAAAAATTGATTCTGAAAATTGATTGAATTTTATATTTAAATCAATAAAAATAAGGAAAAAATTGAAAATTAACTTATATTTTCAAAAATCAGCTAACTTTTTACATAAATTTCCCATAAATAATCTTTTTAATTGGAATTTCATAAACGCTTTTTTTAATAAAATTAAAAATTAAATAATAATAATTTTTAAAAACAGAAATTCTTTTTTCGTTCATTTTTCTTAAATCATTTTTACATTTTCAAATTAAATTTTTTCAAATATAAATATTTAAATCGAAGATTTTCAATAAATTAAAACATTATTTTATAACACATTTAAGGAAAGGAAAGGAAAATCCTAATTTTGATAATTTTCTTAAAATTAATTTTCCGGATGGCCGTTAATAAATTAAATTTTTTTTAATTTATAATTTTGAAAGTAATCATTTAACATTCAAAAATTTTTTAATTATTAAAATTAAAGGCCTGATTACCCGGCGAATAACTTCATTTACAAAATTACTAAAATTTTGACAGAATTTGAAAGAACAAACGGTGGGCAGGAAGGAAATAATTTATTTTAAGGAAAAATGTTACTAGCATTTTTTAGGGAAATTTTAATTTTAAAAAAAACATTAAGGGTTGAAATTGATTTTATTATAATTTAATTTTTAAGGAAATAAAATAAATTATAAAAATAAAAGGTTGGATATTGATAATTTTTAAAAAGATCAAGAGGGGGTTCATTTTGTTTCGAATTGCCATTTAAATTTTACAATTCTATTTAAATTCCGTTTTAACAAGAAAATTTTTGTTTAAATAAATTTTAATATTTTAAAATTTTTAATTTCGTGGGCTTTTTTGAATTAAGGATTGAGAAAAGGAAAAAAGGGTTTTTAATTTATTTTCTAAAATGCTTTTTAATTTACTTTGGTATTATTTTTAATTCATTTTTTCCTTTTTAGTAATACAATTTTGGAAAATTAAAATTAGGAATTTTAAATTAAATTTTAAATAAATTTAGAAAAAAAAAAGAAATTTAAATTTAAATTTTAAATTTTTAATAAATTTTTTAAAAATATTCTTTTTTATTTTAAAGTTTTTTTTTTAAAATAATTTTACAGAAGACTAAGTGCTTAATAAATTTACTACATATAAAATTGATAAAAATTTGTTATACATGGAAAATAAAGATTAATTAAAACTGAGAATAGTAAACAAATAAAGAACTCGAAATTTTGTATTAGTCTAATTTAAAAAAAGTTGGTGCTGATAAGTTGATGGAGCTTAATGCCAAAAAAAAACAATATTTTTAGTAAAATTATTGATGTTTTAAGAGTACCTCAAAGGAGCTCAAAAAAAATTTTAAGAGGTCGCTCAAAATTTTTAAAATTTCAAAATCGTCAAAATACAATTTAATTTATCGTTACGGTATAATTTTATAGACAAACAAAAATAAGTTTCTGAAAGTTTCAATTTAAAATTTGAGTTTTAAAGGTCGCTCAAATTTTTTTATTTATTAGTGCATCACTTTGGATTTTTCGAGCGACATTTTAATATTAAAATTAAAATTTCATACATTTTTTTCCATTATTTATTAAAATAATAAACAAAAATTCACACAGATGAACTGAAAATGAAAACATGACAAAAAAACATAATTATTAAAATGCGTATTAAATCTTATTATTATATAAAAAGTGATGTACTAATAAATAAAAAAATTGAGGATTAAAACTCAAATTTTAATTGAAATTTCAAAAACTTATTTTTGTTTGTTTAAAATTATATATAACGAAATTGAAAGAAAAGAATTATGAAGGTTAAAAGCTGCAAAAAAAAATTTAAAAAAAAAAAGAAATTTGATCTTACGATAATTTTCGTTGATTAGTCGTTTAATTTACAAAAATTTAATGATTTGTTGTCTAAATTGATTTTTAACTGTCTCAATAATGGACCTGTATCATGAGACACTGGGCCATACACCTATAGAGTGTCTCATAAATAGGGACACAGCGGTTCCCATTACAAAAGCTTATTTTTAAGTATTTTAAATTAATCTTTAGTGCAAACTCAAAATATTAATATAAAATGATAAAACATATGATCATTTAATTTAAATTGTGTTTTACATATTGGTTAAATTGGCCAATTTTTGATCAAACTGGCAATTTCATATTGATAATAATTAGCCAAAAAATATGTTATACAATTTTATCGCACTATAAATTGTGATTTTATCAGTACAATATGCATGTAAGACGTTAACATAGAATTTCGCCAGTATAATGTTTATCATAATGAATTCAACTATAATGAATTGACTTATATCAATAAAATTAATAATTCTGCAATGTAATGTGTATAATTTCAAATTTAGTATATAACAACTCGACAGAGCAAGAAATTCGAGCTTACTATGATGGTATACATTTTAATAATTTCCAAAATATTTCTGAGCCTTCAATATCGACGTTATAATAATTAAAATTTTATAGAATTTAAATATATAATTTAGAAAGTAAATAGCCAATTTACTAAATCAAAACTGCTTTTCTTAAAATTAATTTCCGAGCCTTTTAAGTAACATTGAATGAAACTAATTTAAACTATTAAATAATTCACTCTAAACTCGCATTTTTATTAATATATAAAATTCAACTTAGGCCTTGTTGCCGTAGATCTTGAATGAATCTTACACTTTACACCAAACACTAATTACTCAAAAATACATTTTTGAACATAAAATTTCGCCAGTAGTAATGCTTTTTTCATGAACTGCCACTGGCAACTATAATCGCAACGAGCTTATTCAAGTAAAATTAAAAATTCTAATGTAAGTGTGTTATACACACATTTAGTAATTAAAAGGAAAAGGCAAAGAAAGCTTGAACTTTACCTAAATTTGTGTATAAATTTTTTTCTTAAAAATTAGCAGTCTTTCCGGTAGTCGGCCGTTAGTAAAGTTTAACATTGTGTTATATGAAATAAATATATAATCTTTTGAAAGTATATGCCACAATTTAAACACATCAAAACGCATTTTTATTAATATATAAAATTCAACTTAGGCCTTGTTGCCGTAGATCTTGAATGAACCTTACACTTTACACCAAACACTAATTACTCAAAATTCACTTTTGTCATCGGAATTTGAAGACACAAACGTGGGCGTGCAGAGAGGAAGAATTAATAATTTTATTTTTAATGTGTAATGAATGATTTAAAAGCATATAAGCATTTCATACTTAGCGAGAATTTTAATTTATTATAAAATAAAGCACTACAGGAGGGGGTTGGCAAACTGGCGAAGTCACCCTATTTACTGAATTTTTAATTTTGTGAGTTGAAAGTAAAAAGAATAATTAAGGCGAATCAATAAATACGAGGATGTGCGCATTCGAGCGAAAAGTGGCACATTTCCGAGCGAGGGAAGCAAATGAAGCGCGACGCGGAGCGGCGCGCTTCATTTTCCCGAGATCGGAATGTGCCACTTTGAGCTCGAATGTGCACACTCGGGTTTAGGCATGATTATTAAGCGTTCCGTTTTAACAAGAAAAAAATTGGTCACGTTAGTTATAGAGCGAAAATATATACTGAAATATTTTTTAGGGAAATCCTGATAATTTCGACTTATTGAGGGCTCATATTTCGAGATATAGAGGTATTGAGGCTTGAAGGGAAGGGAATAAGGGTTTCTTTCAAGTTGTAGAGGTTTTCGACTTATCGAGGTTCTACTGTACTATGTAGTCTTAATAGAGTATTTATTTTTATAATTCGATTTGGTTTAAAAGTCACTTTTGTAGTAATAATACCGAATTTGTTGAGAAAATTTAAAGCTCTAGGTTTGGGTAGTCGTTCCGGTAACAGTTGGCTTTAACACAAAAGAACTTTTAGGATTGATTATAAAACTCGACCGAAATTCTGTTATTTTAAATAATATTATTTTTAATTAAGAGTACTGCCCTTTTCATATATTAAAAAAATATTCTTGTTTGTATATGTATAGTAGCTATTTTAAATTGTTTTCATTATATAGCTAATAAGAATCTATGGGCTTTGAAAATTCATTATAATAGACGCGTCAAGTTTTAATTAACGCGGAACGCACTTTTACTAAATAAACATTAAGTAAAAAAACAGTTATCTAATTGTAAACTTGGATTTTTAAGTTGTTAAAGTGTACAGTTGAAACTCTCTATAATGAAACTGAAGTTACTGAGTATTTTATTTCGTTAGAGAGTTTTTGTTATACAGGGTGTCACACGAATAGGTACTGAAACTTAACCGGGTGATATGTGACACCAATCTAAACAGTAAAAGTTTATATGCAATGTCTTAAATCTAAAGAATTTCGAGAAAAATGCATTGTAATTTTCCGTTGCAATTATAGGTGACGGTTCATCAAAAAAAGCCGACTACTGACGAAATGACCCTATTATTAATGGGTTTAAAACTACGTTATGTTTCTTCTTACTTTTTTCTCTAATTAATATTTATTTTACTTGTATTTTATTATAAATTTAAAAAAACCATTATGTCTTATAATTGCAACCCTTTTCCGATAGTTTCGATTGGCAAATTTGATTCGTCTCATTTCTGGCTAATGCGATAAGTGAAATTATCTCGACGTGTTCCGGAATAATGGTACTACAAAGAAAATTGTTATACAATACATGTTTTATTCTAATTCGTAATTAAAATATACAATTTAGATTGTTCGCAATTGAGAGAAGAGAAAAGCAGAGCAGATCAGCCTACGAAGTAGTGGAGGAGGTCAATATGCATGCAAATCAGTAGGGACAAAGGGATGTGGACGGGCTTCCCACAATTTGTTTACTGATACAAGTTCAAAGAATGTTTACTTCTCTTCCTTGCTTATACAAACACTGTCTGCACAGATAATGTCACCGTACAAGTAACGTATTTTAAGAGGAGCTCCGAACTTTGAAAGCATCAATCAATTTAGACTCCCAACGAAAATTGACAAAATAAAACGATAGCGCTTCGTGCAATTAATTTTAACTTCCTTTGGAAAATCATAACTCAAACGAACGATAATATTAAGCCAAGACCGCAAAGGCTTCAGATTGTTTCCTACTGAAACTTGTGTAAATTATAGGGGAAGTCGGAAAATTCACTAAATCGCGATACATAATGAAGACATTTCGTATTTACGTAGGTGTAACGTCGAAAGAAGCTTTACTTTCATTTTGTCTAAGGTTTGATTTATTTCTATGTTTGTTCTTTGATTTATATAACGAAAAGGGTTTTATTTTAATTCCTTGCGTTCGGTTTGTTTTATGTAAAAAAGGAAATTCAATTACTACAAGAAAACGTAGAATATCTTTAAGAACATTCAACTTTCATAATTTAATTTGAAAAAAATTTAACTGATAATAGCATTAGATAATGAACCAAAAAAGACTAAATTACTTAAGAGCTAAAATAAAAATTATGTTTGAAAATATGTTAACGAAAATTCTAAATTTAGAAATATATCATTAATAAATGAAATAAAAATATTCTGTAAAAATTGTAAGTCATTTTTTATAATGTTTATTTTTTGTTGTAGAAAACTTGTTACTAATAAATAAAATAGATGTGAAAAAGAACCAAAGATTATTTAAATATAAAAATTATTTGGTACTATTGCCGTTTAAAAAAATATTTCCAACAAATTAGTGCCAACAAATAATAATTTTTAAGTTAAAAAATAGAAAAGTTTTTATTGTCTCTGTTATCAGAAATAATAAACGTGTACTACGTTCTTTTCTATTATTTTTTTTACTAATTAGAGTTATTTTTTATTTAGCTCGTTAATTGCGTTATTCTTTAAACACCCTGTATAATTTGTCGTTGTTACCAACATAAATTTAAATGCAAACACCCAAAAATGTAGACTTGATAAATATTGTTAGACTTATTAAATGATTTTTTATTGTTTGTTATTGAAAATCATCGTTTAACTGATTTTATCAATAAGAAATGGTGAAAATGTGAAATATTTCGAAAGTATAGAATTTTCTTAATTTTTAATTTTTGTTACAGGTGTGTATTCCTTCTCGTTCTCCAAAAGCTCAACAATTAACAAGGGAAAGGTAATTTATGCGCTCCACATTTTATCTCAAGACTAATCTTAAGCAATATATGTAAGTATTACATACAAACTAGCAAAATAAGCAAGAATTTATAAATACACGTGTAATAATTTGCATAGAAATCTTTCAAAGTTAAAGCATTTCTTGTCCAAGTGGAGCGAATAAGCTGAGTGCACGAAAAACGCGCGTTGAAGAAATATTTATATTTAAGTGCAAACATTTTTATTTTAATATAATGTTATAAATTTGAATTTTATGCATATTTTACGAAAGCAGTACGCGAACGTATTTGTTGAGACTCGAAAAAAGGTCTCGGAATTCCGAAGAATTCGTGCAAGAATCCCTTGTTATTTTACTGCATCCAAGAACTCGTAATACCAAATTCGTATCTCGTTCTCAAAATTACTTTTCATCCAGTTATCAAATGTTCTCTCTTTTTAAGTACAGCCGAACGTCGGAAACTGTGATGAAATATGCATTATGTTAAAAAAAATTGACGATTTTTCACTCCGATTACAACTAAACGGAAATAGTTTAATTAAACCCTAAAGTTATGCAAATTATGTTAGGGGATTGTGTAAACGGAGCTTGCGAGTGCTTAATATCTTATTTCAATGATTTTTGTCTAAATTTAAATAATAGGAATTTTTAAAAGCAATAGGATTTTAATGTCTTCTGAAAATTAATCGAGTAAAGTCATATTAAAATTTTATTCCTTTTTGTGATTTACGATTTCAATATATTTTTCAATTATGAAGCGAGCAACAAGAAATATTTTATTACATTTCTACTTTTGTGTATTTCTGCTGTGCAGCCGAAGACCCCGTTTCTGATATTCGAATTGTAACTTTAAACTTGTTCGAATGACAATTTTTATGCGAAATCAAAATAGAAAAATAAATTGGAGTTATTTCGGCGGCGCGCCCCGAATTTTGGGGGACGGGCTGTGGCTATTTTTTGTTTCTAAAAATTTATCAATTTTTCGATTTTTATCAATTTTTGATTATTCGTGATTTCGTTCGTTAATAAATAAACATAAGTTTGTTCATTTGCCCCTAATTTTTATAGTATGCAGGCAAAATCCCTAATTATTTTTATGATAAAAAATAGCCTATATTATTTTCTGAAAAGTCTTCTACATGCCAATGAGAGGCTCTTCAGAATCTGTTCGCCCGTTTCGGAGTTTAGCCCGGACAAACAATGTGTTTTTTTCGAAATTCTTTAGATCTAGGACACATTGCATACCAACTTTTATTGTTTAGATTGGTGTCAGATATCACCCGAATTACTCTCAGTATCTATTTCTCTGACACCCTGTATGTATAGGTTTTTTATTTCTAATTCTAATTTTTAAAAATAAACTTATTATTGTGAAATCGTGCTTAATGTCGAATGTGCATATTCGGCCTCAAATTTGGGCTCCATTGTCATTGCTTGGTTTCAAGCACGATTTACAATATACAATCAAAACTCGGTTAACCAGACTAATTATTGTTGCAGCTCATTCGGATAATAGAAAATTCGGTTAATTGAATGTATAGAAAAAAAAACGATTTTTAGCTATATACATACTTCCTGTTTTGAATGGAAATGTTCCGTTTTCAGATCATTTGTCCCGTTGTACCCAAGCAATCATTCGGGATGCCAAAATTTCCCGTTTTCAAAAAATTGTCAATTACGATAGCGAATATTAAGAAATAACAAGCATTTCATTTTTGCCTCCTTATTTAAATACAAATTAATTGCACGCCAATTTTGTAATAAAAAAGGAAAAATTATGAAAAATAAGCGAAGTCCAAAGGAGACATTTTAAGAGCGCAACTACGGTTTTAGAATTACTTGAATTTTTTTAAGGTAAATTGATCATTGTTAATCGTGGCGAAAAGCGGAGTGTGCACATTCGAGCTCAAAGTGGCACATTTCGATCTCGGGAAAATGAAGCGCGCCGCTCCGCGTCGCGCTTCATTTGCCTCCCTCGCTCGGAAATGTGCCACTTTTCGCTCGAATGCGCACATCTTCGTGTTAATTGGATTCGACTATATTAATAACAAATGGTTCAAATCCAGAATTTTCTATTCGGAAAAAGTTTTCGCTTGAAAGTGCACATACTCCTTAACCCCTTTACATACAATGACGTCTAGGAGACGTCAATCGTTTAGGGTGCCATTGTAGATTTTGACGTCTCTAAGACGTCAAGAACTGTATTAAATTTTATGTTCCGAAAAAGGTTTGTTTCCAACAATAATTTTGTTAAAAGGCACAAAATTGGCGATTTGGGAATTTTGTTTTTAATCTAATTCTGTAATATTTAATTGCGAATTGTCAGAGAATAAATTAATTCTTGTAAAGTGTGCTTAAAGCCGAGTGTGCGCATTCGAGCGAAAAGTGGCACATTTCCGATCTCGGAAAATGAGCGCGCCGCTCCGCGTCGCGCTTCATTTGCTTCCCTCGCTCGAAAATGTGCCACTTTTCGCTCGAACGCGCACATCTTCGTATTTATTCAATTTGTTTAAATTACTTTTTGGTTTTAAAAAGGGAATAGCAATGTATTCAAATAAAACGACATATGCGCAGTAACATATAGTTTGATAACCACTGGTCTAGCCATACACAAGCGCAACATAGCGCGTAGTTATATTTAATTTAGTCGCGCCAAAGAAGTATTACTTCTAATGTGCGTACATAAGTACATGCATTGGTTTTTTTACATAGAATGAAATTCAATTTTAAACATTTAGCAAAATTATTAAAGTAAACTCGAAGAATAAATTATTTTAAGTTTTTAGACAACTCAAATTAAATAAATTAATAACTTGGAAAATTTTTAAAATATATTTCAGAACTTTAGAAATTTTTAATTAGCAATTTTTTTTGTATAACACAAAATTGAATAAAACAAAACTTTATTCGGTAAATTTAAAAGGAAATTTTGATGAAAAAATTATTATGTATTTTCAGAAAACTCAAATAGAGTAAATACAGAATTTGTGGTTTTTCAAAAAACTTTGAAGATCATTAATTTACGCAAATCAAATTAATATTGGAGAAAACTCAATAAATAAATTATCTTAATGGTTCAGAAATATTAAATTAATAAAATTAAATAGTCAAACCTCGATAGGTCGAAGTTGAAGAGAAACTAAAAATAATTCGCGTTATCAAAAATTCGAGCAATCAATATAAAAATATTTTTTAGTTTATGTTTTTAAAATTTACTTATTGTTTCTTTTTCTTAATAATTTCCTAGTGATTTCTTCCTAAAACCTAAATCTTGTATCTTGAACAAGTTGTAATTAGGCTTCATTTATGGAATAATTTAATTTTTAAATATAATTTTTTTTATATGTGATATATTATATGCATCAAAATTTAAGAATGACTTAGATGGGGAATGTTAAAAAAAGATTGGGAAACACTGCTCTACATATTTCAAAATATTTTAAAACTATTAATTATTTATTTTATGTTATTTGTGTATGCTCATAACAGTTAAGTTGAGCCAAATTAATAGTTTTTTTTTGAAATCATCAATTCGTTTTTTTTTGTATGTCAAGGGGTTAATAATGGAATTTGCCTATCTTATTCTTCTCTCTTACAAATAATAATAATTAAATCAGACTCAACTAAATGTACCACTTCTCGCTTTTCTTTTAATTAAAAATTACAGTAGGCTATTTTTACCAAAAACCACATTTCTAATTTAGTACTTACTTTTAAACTAGACTAGATGGAGACTTCATCGAACATGAAAAAATAATTTTTATATTTAAAATTGAATTAATCCATAAATGAAGTCTAATTACAACAGTCCTAATAATTGCCCTTTAAACTAATTTGTTTATAATTTTACAAAATGAAAATTACCAAAAATATTTGAGACATTAATTTTGACATATAAACCTTCAACAATCTGCAAAGATGATATCAAAAATCAACTAGTTGATTTTTAGTTGACTCAAAAAATTTGAGTCATATACAATTTTAATTAATCAAAATGCGAATTAGTAAACATTCAAAAGTACACCTGAAAATATTTTATCAAGCTCGCTACAATTAGGCATGCGGAAGAGCACCATGATAACTTATCAAAAGGAATAAAATATCTAACCTTTTCAAACAAAAATAGATCTAATTTATTCGACTTTTAATTTTGAATTGAAGAATAAAATAATAATATAGGCAAATCCAATAAATACGAGGATGTGCGCATTCGAGCGAAAAGTGGCACATTTCCGAGCGAGGAGGCAAATGAAGCGCGACGCGGGCGCGCGCTTCATTCCGAGATCGGAATGTGCCACTTTGAGCTCGAATGTGCACACTCGGTTTTAAACACGATTACGAAGCGTCCCGTTTTAACAGGAAAAAAACTTGGTCAAATTGTTAGGTATATGTTTACAAAAAACGCAACAAATATTAATCACTAAATAAATAAGTCGCACATTATCTTAAAATCAACAAAGCGAAAAAACACTGTTTAGTGCGAAAAAAAAAATAAAATATTTAGTAAAAAATATCGAGATTTAATTTTCGCAACGAGTCCGAACGCGGTTGACAATCCGGATAATCGCGAATCCGTATAACTGAGATCCGGATAATTGAGGTTTTACTGTATAATTAATTTTTTCTTTTAAATATTTTATGAAAAATTATAAATTCGCGTTGGCGCACCCCAGTGTTTCTTTTTGGGACGTGGGTTATTTTGCATAATTTTCCCAAAAAAAACTTATTAAAGAATTAACTTTGCAATTAATTTGTATATAATTACGCGGGGTTGTGAGGGAGGCTACGTCGCGGTAACTCTCCCCCTGGGTGCGCCTCTGACTTATTTAAGAGAGTAATTTTTGTGTATGCAATTTAGCACTTCAAAAATTTGACTTACATTTTAATTTAATTTAGACTAAGGATCTATATAAAATACTTGAAGCCGTTCATTCCATTTTCGAAATCATTTTGTAAATCGTAAATTAATACATTTGGAGTATTTCGATAATACAACAGCAGGAGAAACATAATGAAAGCGTTAAATCCGACCATCGAATAAATATTAATGTACCATTAAGCTATTGTTGTAAGCGGCTTAATTGTTTTTGTAAACAATTATTTTCAAATTATGCTTGCAGTATCAGTTTAAATAACATGGCATTCTGTAAATGGAAATTGATGGAAATCTATGTAATAGACGCCTCTTTAGAGATGTTGGACGTGAGTGAACCGTTATAATCGTATTATTTTCCCATTAAAATTAAGGCGCAATGAAGCAGCTGAGGAAATCCAGTTGCCCAAATCAACTTTTCCACGTGAAATCGCGTTTCCTGCTTTCGTTTATCTTCCTTATTTAAAATTTTTAATAAAACCCGAGCGAAAATATCATAGGTAATTGAACTGTTGCATTTTTTACGTAATTAAAACGTCTTCGTAGTAATTGCGAATTAAAGGAAAAAATTTAATTTAAACTAAGGCAGTCTTTAAATTATTCTTATTTTTTAAAACTTAATAAAAGCTTCAGTAACGGGCACCATTAGTTTCATTATAAAACATAATTTGTTTTATTTTTAGTGTTTTGTAAAAAAAATAGCCAATGATGATGTCTCATTTATAGGACCGAGAGGATTTTAGCTCCTTCAAGATTAAATATAATTATGGATTTTTTTGTGCTCTGATTTTGATTTCTAAACAAAAAATTAGGGTAAAGCACTTCGATAATTTTTGATCGTAATTTTATTACAGATCTTTATTTTGTTTACGGTCCTTGAAACTTTTTAAAATTGGTAGCTCACAATCAGCGTCCCCCAAACTTTTTTGACTAAGGACCGAGAAGAAATTTTCAAAACTTTTCGCGAGCGTACATCAAAATTGTAGATTCTATTTCATAGAAAGGAAAGCATACTTACCTATAAAAAGAAAGATTAGATCATCAGCAACATAAGTACTATTTAAGCTACAATTAAAAATATCTATATTGTTAATAAATTGCCAAAGTGAATGAATAAGCTACGCGCTTGGTTTAGATTTTCTAAGAATAACAGTGGTTTCCAAATTTTTTATACGAACCTCATAAATTAGTTTTGCGGGTCTCGGTTTGGGGACCACTAATCTAGCAACAATTTTAAAAAATTAGCAAAGATGTGATATAATGAAATGGTAACTTGTTATACATTGTTGGAAAAAATTGTCTAAAAAAATTGATACCCTTCTATATAAAATAGGAAAATTGACACAATTTTCGGTTAAACCGGAAGTACTACAAAAGTTGTGTTTATACCAATGCATAGATCGTATAAATTAAAAAACTTATATACCTACTTATACTTTTTATTAAATTTTTATTTTAGAAATTAAAAGCTAGTGGCAATTTAAATAAAACACCGGGTATGTTCAATTACACCGGCACACAAAATAAAGTGTTCAGTACATTTGATCAGACCCATCTATCTATATGTATTTTGATGTGCTGAATCCAAATCCGAAATTCGTTTGGCCCATACATCCTCAAAATTTTGAGTAAATAATGTATTAATAAAAACCCAGTCAGTTTTCCACAACAAACACCGCAAATTTATTCAGTGCCGGATTAGCTACGTAGCAAGTGTTAGCAAAGGCTATAGGGCCCCCCCACCTGAACGCAAAAAATCTAAGAAGTAAGATTGGTATGCTTATTAGTAAAGCAGTAAAGCGGTTTCTTGTTCGCATTTGCCACAGGCCCCTTCTGACTTAATCCGGCCCTAGATCTACCAAATACAAATCGACCGAAGCAAAATGACATCATTTTAAAGCTCTTAAGTAACATAAACCGTACAACATAGCCGCAGATAGAAAAGTACCCAATATAATCATTAAACGCATTTGCTTCGTAAAAACAGCGATAATTCTACTTTATTTAAACCCACATTTTAATTTAAATAAATTCAACAAATCATACATAATAAACAAGTAAAATCGTGGCTAAATACCTTGTAACAAATCCCGGTTCTACATCGAAAAGCCCAAGGAAAATCACAATAGCAAGGGACCACTTACGACGACCGCGGCGACAGGCACCAGCAAGAAACATTGACGTCATCAAAATTCATACGTATTACTTTGCACACCACTCGAATACTAAAGCACGACTTAAATACGTTCGTGGAAAACCGGCGCTCGTCGTTGCCTTTTCCAATGGGAAGACGACCGATCGCAGGTGGTGTGACGTCAGAAGAACTCGAACTCACGCTACTTTTGCAGCAACTTACTAATATTTGTTTTCAAATGGGTGGAAGCGAGAGGGACATATTTCAAAACGAATTTGAACGCGAAACTCGGGGTCCGTACTTTCAAAATAATTTTAATTAAAAATTACAAGACTGTATTTGGGAGTTAATTTTAATTTATTGGACCAAATTTAATAAAAAGTGAAAACAGACAAAATCGATGAATACGAAGATGTGCGCATTCGAGCGAAAAGTGGCACATTTCCGATCGAGGGAAGCAAATGAAGCGCGACGCGAAGCGGCGCGCTTCATTTTCCCGAGATCGAAATGTGCCACTTTGAGCTCGAATGTGCGCACACGGTTTTAAGCATGATTCACAATAATTTAGGCCGTAAAATTAGACGAACAGGCAGTTTGCAACACTTTCTAATATTTGTTTCCAAAGGGGTGGAAGCGGGAGGGAAATAGTTTACTACGAATATGAACGCGAAACTCGGGAACCGTACTTTCTAAATAATTTTTTTTATCACACCGGGATCGAATATTCGCTTTCGTACCCTATTTTGCGGGAAGAAAGTGCCACATTCTATCCCTGTTATAGTATATTACTCACAATATTTTACTATACTCCGTTTTTAAACTAGGAGGAGCGTTTTAAATTATACGCGCTAAAACCTGGATCTGTGATTGGTTGCTTCGCAGATAGGTTTACACAGGAGAATGCGAAATGTTCCAATAAATTTGACGTATTGCTGTCAAACGCTCGATTCCATTTTGCATGTGTGGTTTCTTCGTGTTTTCATTATTCTGTACGTTCTGGTGCTCTTCCATACATAATAAAAACCGTTCTTTTTAGAACAACTAAATGCCTGCTAACTTCTGAGATACATTCTTATTGTTCCTAATCTAGTGATATGTCTGATAATGTTTGCTGTGTAAATGTGGCTTTTCCAGTTACTCCGCTTAGTTTAAAAACGGAGTATATTTGTAAATAAGTCGTTGTTAAGTAACGCGAAAAACTTTGACGTATGCGAAAAAAGGTTGAAGGGTGCCTACTGAAAATACCACGTAGGTAACTTAACACCGAATTATAAATAATATTAATCAAATTATGGTAAATAAGAAAAATAATGAGATCATTTAAAAAGTGTAAAATAACTTAATTAATTATTAACAATAATAATTAAAAAATATATATACTTATAATTAATATTAAAAAATAAATAGATAATTGTGACAGAAATCAAATTCAAAAAATTTAGTTAACTATTTATTACTATTACGCCCAGAATTTCAGTGCATGATTAACCATTCGTTTGCGCTAACGCCTGTTTAAGGCTGCGCACAGCCATGTTTTTTACATACTGCGCAGTTGTAAACAGGCGTTAGCGCAAGCGAATGGTTAATCATGCACTGAAATTCTGGGCGTTAGTTGTTAAAAATAATTCTTGATTAAATTTTTAATTTGTTCAATTATTATGTAGTTCTTAATAAATACATCTACGTGTGAATTAAATAAATATGTATTTTAGAAAATTTAATTATAAAAACGCTATTTTTAGTCAATCATTTCAGGGGGAAACCCCCAGACTCCTAACAGAGGCTTATCCCCTGGACTCCGTATGCGTTTTAAGTCTTATAAACTGAACAAAATGTATTAATTAATAAGAAATTGATAACATTCAAACAATAATTCTCTTTAACCTAACCTAGAAATATTAAATTTAATTATTTTAATTTTGAGGGAACTTTCGATACCGGTATGATAAAAAATTGTATACTCGCCACGGGAGGTAAGTATGACATCCCTAGATGAGTAATATACTACACTACTGGCCATATTAAATGGAACACACAAAATAAGTATGATATAATAAATATACGTTGAAAACTTTCTTGTATATGTATTTTATAAATAATTATTAATTGTGTTTTAAAAAATCATAAGTAAAACGCAACTAATAATAATGTTTTTTAAATTTATTATATAAAATGGTGTATTTGCGTTGGACAAATTTAATGGAACAAGTATAGATAGCAGAATTAATCACTAATTAATTTGACAATTGGGTGGAAATCAGACGTGTTTAGTTAACCCGAAACGTCTTTTTATTTACATGTGAATTTATTTATATTAATTATGCATCCTAAACAACTTATTAAAATTCTAAAAGACCTTTATGATCGACATCTGAATTACAGAAAAGTGTCAGAAATTAGTGGTGTATCGTTATCAACAGTGCATAGATTTATCAACAAGGATGAATCTAAGATGAAAAAAGACTCCTAGACCAAAGCCTAAGCTCACTCAACGAGATGAATGACAGATTCAACGAGTTGTGCACAATTGCAGCGATGAGTTAAGGCGATGTACCAGTCGTGTATTCAAAATAAAGCTTATTTAAATCATGTCTCAACTAGGACAATTAAAAAGAAGCTTAATATATTCAATTTTAAATACAAAACTTTAACCAAACAGATTCAACGCACGCAAGGACATAAAGTAAAGCGATATAAGGCTTGTCGCACCTGGATTTAAGTTTGCATTGATTGAAAAACTGTTATATTCATCGATGAAAAGCGATTTTCCTTAGATAGTCCTGATAATTGGTCGACGTATGTTGATCCTGATTGCAAAAATGTGAGAGATAGAGTTTGATGTGGGGGAGGCGGATACATGATCTGGGGCATGATGAGTTCAACCGGACTATTTTGGATTAAATTTTTGAAAGACAAAGTTAATTCTACTCAATACATTGATGTTCTCAAGGAAGCCAAGGCTATTCTTGATGAACAATTTGGTGATGAAAATTATGTATTTCAACAAAATAATTGCTCAATTCATAAATCTCGACAAACAACATGGCTAAAAAATTCCAATATTGAAGTCTTAGAATGGCCCACGAAGAGTCCTGATTTAAATATTATTGAGAACATGTGGTCACACTAAAGTCAGAAAGTGTACGCTACAAAAGTTAAGTTTAATTCAAAAAATGAATTAAAATTTGCTATTGAAAAGGCAGTATCTGAAATAAATCATACAGGGTCAGAATATATTGATACTGTGTATATGTCCATTAACAAACGTCTACTTGACTGTTTTGAACGAAAAAGAAGTTTCATCAATTATTAAATAATAATGGAAGTGTAAAAATGTATTAAAAATAGCTTGTTCCAAAAAAATTGTCCACCTAAATTACATTAATTTCATTAATTTAAATTTAATTACTGAAGTTAAATATTTGAAGATGTTGTATTTTGAATATCATAATATACGAATATTATATACCAAGTTTGGCCAGAATCTATTCATTAGTTTTTGAATTATAACATGTTCCATTTTATTTGGCCAGCAGTGTATTAATTAAAAATTACAAGACTCTATTTGCGAGTTAATTTTAATTTATTGGACTAAATTTAATAAAAAGCGAAAACAGACAAATTCGATGAATACGAAGATGTGCACATTCGAGCGAAAAGTGGCACATTTCCGAGCGAGGGAGGCAAATGAAGCGCGACGCGAAGCGGCGCGCTTCATTTTCCCGAGATCGGAATGTGCCACTTTGAGCTCGAATGTGCACACTCGGTTTTAAACATCATCCACAATAATTAATTTAGTTCGTTAGACAACTAAAAACTGTCAAATTTTCGTTTGCTGCTGGTGCAACTTTTGTTGTCTTTTAAAATTTTGCTCTCAAAAGAAGTATAACTTCAAAAATTATGATTTGGATTTACACTATTTTATCTGGAACCAATCTACCGCGTAAATCAGCGGATAGATGAAAGTTGTTTTTTCAGTACAAAATTGATAATAAATTTTTTGGATTTGCGATGCAACAAATTTTTTGTTTGTGAAAATAATACCATCTACGCTTTTTCCGAATCGATCAAATAAAAACATTTAAGAAAATGGCCGTATCAAGTGCGACCAAAATTGTAATTCCAAATAAATTGATTTCCTATTTTTACCATCCATAAAACCGTCCAATATCCTGACTAATTTATAACGACGTCCTCGTATATCTCCTAAATGTGAAGTCTGACCAGTAACTTTACCTCTAATGATAATAAAGGACCCGAACGACGAAACCAAAATCAATAGCAATATCAATTTATGGCGCATCTGGGGACCTTTTTAATGTCACTAATGGTAAACGTCAGGCGAGGGAAGAAATTTGTAAACAGCTTAATAAAATTATGCTAAAGCGATGACTTAAAGTTTGTCGCATCCGAAAGAAAAAAGATGCACTCGCGAGATAAAAGTTAAAGTTTGTTTGGGCGCATTAAATTTATTTTCAATCCCATATTCCGCCAAGGTTCCTCGACGTTCGAGAAAAAATAAGCGTCGCCGAGATAGAGGCGGTTTTTTCGCCAGAAGGGGCGAGATTCGGGGGAGGTTTTTGTAAGTCCTTAATCCTAACCACATAAGGCGCCTTATCACATCAGAAACTACCACAGTGGTCAACTTTTTGTCAACTTTAAAGGTTTAAGTTGACATATGCGGACATAATATATCACGCCAGAATAGAACGCAAGAAATATTAAGCTGGAACGACCGAAACACGTCTTATTTTTGTACGACAAAGAAGCCATTTCGCTTATTTATTTCTACAGACGTACTTTTGGGCACAAAAGCGTTTAATTAAACGTTAAAATAAACAAGTAACTAATTACGGGTTTCTTGTTGAATTTTGGTTAAGACTAAATGTTTGGAAATTTCGTTCAAACAGGACTTTTCTTTGTAAATGTTTAAGTTGGTATTTGAGTTATGGGTACACGTTTTCCGTTCGGGGGTACCTTTAAAGTCGGCATCACAAATGCATTTCTACAGGTCCCCCGGGGTGGATATTAATTAATTATTACCGAATTTATAATCCTCTTATCCGGAAGCGCAGCCAGAAGGGGTCGTTTAATTACTTTAAGCCAAGGGGAAATTTGACCTTTAAGGTGTATCTCCTCTTTCTATTTTTGTTGAGATTTTCGACGAATCGATACGTTCCCCCACGTCCCTTTAAATGCGTGTGTATATAGACTTTGCATTTTAACTAAACAAAGGTAGTTTTAAATAAGGGATTACGTTAGTAAAACACCATTTAACTCCTCTTCCCGGCGCTTTTATTCTTTCGCATAAATCGAAGGGGTTGGTGTGGCCTAGGTCGTTTATTTTATCGCTTAAATTTAGAAAATAGGTCCCATTTGTATAAAATGAAGAGCGTTAGTATTTTTAGGGTTTTACAAATAATGATGTTGTTTTCAATTCCCCTTATATTAGTATCTGCGAAAAGGGTACGAATGGTAACATATTTCTATTATGCCTATCGAATTTAAAATCAGAAAATTACATGTAAAAATTCAGGTTTTTAGTTTTTATTTTGAAGAAACTGATGCTTGTGGCGTCGTCCAAGAGCTTTACTATATATACCGGGTGTTTTATTTAAAGTGCCACGAGCTTATAACTCCTAAACTAATAAAAATTTCAAAAAAACTATTAGTATAAAAGTGTCTTTAATTTATTTGATCTATACAATGGCACAAATATAAATTTTGTTCTACTTTCGGTTTAAACGGAAACGGTGTCAACTTCCTTATCTTAAATAGAAGGGTATTTATTTATTTTTTATAATTGGATAGAGCCCGTCGAGAGCTTTCCAGAAATGTATAACAAGTTCCCATTTGATTAATAAATAATTAAAAAAAAAAAAAATATATTTCAAATTGTAGGGTTTCAGTAAAGTGTAACAAGCTTATAAGTTCTAAACTAATAAGAATTTGAAAAACCTGCTAGTAGAAAAGTTTCTTTAATTTATACGTTCTATGTGCTGAAAAAAATGGAAATTTTGTTTCACTGACGAGTTAATCGAAAAAAGTGTCAACTTTCTTAATTTAAATAGTAAGGTATTAATTTTTTTCTGAAAATTGTATGACAAGTTATCATTGAGTTGACAAATTATTTATAATTTTATCATATTGCCACAGATTCTAAAAAAAGTACAGTCGATCCTCGATAAGTTGAAGTTGAAGGGAAACTAACAATAATTCGAGTTATCAAAAATTCGTCTTATCGAGGTTCGACTTATGGAGATTCGACTGTATATCGTTAAATGTTTTTTTAATTTGTTTATTCTGTCGCTGGATAAAATATCAATTTTGTTTTAGTTTTGCTTAACTGGATATTTTGGAAATTTTCTTATCGTAAACAAAAAAACAATTTTATAACAATTAAATAAATAGAGTTTTTAAAATCTTGCCACAACTGTATAACAGGTTACTATATGGTCCACAAATAAGAAAACAATCTTTGATATAATTTTACGTTTACGCTATACGTTTTCGTTTATACCGATTTTTTTTAAAGATTTTTTTGAGCTAATGGTCCCTTGTTATACATATTTAGAAAGCTTTCGGCGAGCTCTATCCAATTATAAAAAAAATAAATACACTTCTATTTAAGATAAAGAAGTCGACACCATTTTCGCTTAAACCGGAAGTAATACAAAATTTATATTTATGCCAGTGCATAGATCAAATTAATAAAAAAACTTTTTATACTTGTGCCTTTTATGAAATTTTAATTATTTTACGAATTATAAGTTTGTGGCACTTTACTGTAACACCACATTTTGAAATAGAAATTTTTTTTTTTAAGATAATGGTTACCAATTATAAATGTTTGGAAAGCTCTCGGCGGTCTCTATCCAATTATAACAAAAATAAATACCGTTCTATTTAATATAAGGAATTTGACACCATTTCCGGTTAAACCGGAAGTAATACAAAATTTATATTTATGCCATTGCATAGATCGAATAAATTAAAGACACGTTTATACTTGTACTTGTTTTGAAATTTGGATTAGTTTGGAAGTTATAAGCTCGTGGCACTTGAAATGAAACACTCGGTATAATATACAGGTAGCCCTTCTACAACACGCCTTCCTATAATTAAACGGGGTTCCTTTACTAACAATTAACAGATTGTTGGATTCAGCAACAAAAAAATTGGTAATTTTTGGGAAAATAATTTGTATTGTGCATTTTCATTACTTTTAAGAAACTTAAATGTATAACAGCGTTAGGGACAAAAGTAGCTACCCTATATAATTATTACCGTTGTAAAAATATTGTCAATTTTAATTAAATAAAAATTTTAATTAAATAAATGAAACAATTAATAAATAATGGAGAAGGAAAACTATGGGTACACATACCTTGTAATAAAGCCCCAAGAAAATCATAATTGAAGAATGACCGACCAAGAATAAATCTCTGGAACAATTTAAAAAAAAATTGCTTGTTGCTAATATGTTAATAAGGACACCATATAAATTGGAACAAATTAACCGCATTATAAGAGGGTTGACTGTAATTTATCAATTAACTAAATGCATGTAATATTAAATATATTACATTAATTAAAAGTCATTGATTATTTTCCGTAGGCACATTTGTAGGATTTATGTATTTCTTGTTTTATACAGGGTGTTAGAAAATTAAGGAACACATATCAAATGGGATTTTATAGAAAAGAGGTGAGGTAGAGGGAAAATATGTGGGTAATAAATAGAAGGCCTCTAGCAATTTTACTTAATCAGTCATAATCGCGATCGAAAAAAAATCCAAGAGCATTTTTTTGTGCTAAAACATCAAGCACTGAAATTTTGCGTAACGATCTTTAGGCGTCCCGTACAAAATCCAAGTTTGTCCCCTACTGACTGTTATCAAGACGAAACGGAGAGAGAAATAGAAAATTCAGAGATAAGCCTTGGCAAGATTTTCTTTTTTGACGAAGCACATTGTCGCACAAATGGTTATGTGAAACGGAAATGCTCCAAACCGTGACCCAGAATTTCGAAAAAAGTCTGGGTCATATTGTGGTTGCAGGTATATAATTTCATAAATTCTTTTGAAATTATTCATAACCCTATCTATACTTTTTCTATAACCCTTATACTTTTTGAATTTAAAATACGTCTGTTGATTTTAGAACACCCGGTACAAACTTCCGTGGGCTTTAAATGAAGAACTGTTTTACTGTACCTTTGCTTCTTTTAAAATTAAATTTAGTTGTTAATTTCTAAGTTATGTAGTTTGCAAAGCCAAATTTGATGTTTGTTATTTTTAGAAGTGCTCAGTTCTTAAATTAATTTAATTAAAAGCACGTTAGTTATTTCTTATGTAAGTTTGAGGCTGTTTAGAATTTAAACGACACAAAAATAAAAATATACGCATCGATAAACGGTTTTAATTAATTTAAAACATGAAAGTTCTATTTAATTTCGAAGGTATAAGAGAGATGCTTTCGAGCATTTTAAATGAAAAATGTTTTTAAAGATCAGATAATACCCATGTCGTTTTAAGAAATAAAATTTTCGGTTATTTAATGGCATTAAGCTGGGTTGAAGTCGACGAAGATTTTGATAAAAGATTAATTGGATAAGAAGTAGAAAACAACAACTTTTAATGTAAAAAAAACAAAAGTGGGAAAAGACTCGGATTCGTTTGTGACGCCCTTCTGACTTGCATCCTATGCATATTTAAAGGATTTATCCCCTAACAGCATTTCTTAGCTTGAGAGCTTTCGTTAGGAAATGGTACACGAGAAAATGCTAACCAAAATGCTTTTTAATCTGTATACGTAATTATTGTCGCAAAGTTCCTTTTTATATTAATCTTTAAAAAAGCGGACTTTATTGTGGAAATTTTAATCAAGATTTTAGATGTTAAATAAACTTGGTGATAATTGTTTTAAATTATTGAAGAAAACGTCGTAAAAGTAGTATCGTCATTTTTAAATTGGGTAATTTAATAATTTATTTTATTGGCGAAGAAAACTGTGTACATGGCATATGGCATAAGTCAAAGAATTTATATATACAGGGTGTTTCACGACGAGCTTACACTATCTATATATTAGAAACTACTCATACGATTTTTATAAAAATTGGTATAGAGGGACAAGTTATGGCGAATGCATGGAAAATACTTTGATAGACATGCCACTTCCGGTTATACCGGAAGTGAACAACAACTTCGTTATTTTAAATAGAACACTCTATTTATTATTAACTTTTTGGATTGTACGTTAAATTTTAATATTACTTTATGTAATATACCCTATACCTAAAATGTATACTTTTCGAGATATTAATTTTTTTAATGAATAATTGGCAGTTTCAGACCCTTATATTAAAAATTCTATGTGAATATCCCCTATACCAAATAAAAAAGTATACATTTTAGGTATAGGGTATTTTACATAAAGTAATATTAAAATTTAACGTAGAATCTGAAAAGTTAATAATATATAGGGTGTTCTATTTAAAATAACAAAGTTACTGTTCACTTCCGGTATAACCGGAAATGGCATGTCTGTCAAAATATTTTCCATAAATTTGCCATAACTTGTTATCCCTCTATACCAATTTTTATAAAAAATCGTGTAAGTAGTTTCCAATATATAGATAGTGTAAGCTTGTCGTGAAACACCCTGTATATATATATTTTTTTAAACAAAGTCTTCATCAAAGTTTTATGTCTTTCTAACTTTTAGATCGGGCACCCAAATGGAAAGAAAGCGAGATAATGGACCATTCTTTCTCTTCGCTTTAAACACATTTACAGCTTTTTTCCAGCCCTAATATTTTCCTACTAATTAATGCTCCCCCAAAAGTTTGTTCCTAAACTCTAAAATTTAAACCCAATAATTTAGTTAGACTGTCGGCTTTGAAAGGTGCTGTACATAAAAGTATTTTGCAGGTGCTCCCATTACTGCCCCCTAATTTTTTTAACGAACGCATAAACCTCGAAATTTACGAACCCCATTATTTTTTCCAAAAATAATTTGCGTGCTGTTATTCGTTTAAAATTTCCTGTTTCGTGATGTTCAATTCTCCAGAAACGTCGATTTTTTTTCCTAGGAAAATTTATAAAGTCGTCTTCTTTAATATTCACGAAACGTGATTTATTGGGGGGATCGTCCGCATGAAATATTTAAATCGTTCCAGTTGTACGTAATTTTTTTCGAAATCACGACAAATAGAACTCGTTTGAATAGCTTTACAAATGATGTAGCAAATTTTAAATGCAGCTTTTTGCTGGCCCATAAATTTGTCTCCTTCCGGAGGCATAAGGGTGTTTCTATGACGACCTACGGCCTCACGTTCCTGTTGTCTTCTTGCCTGTAAGCCGCAGCCGTATACAAAACGTGGCGAAATTTTTCCCAAGACTTTCATTGATAACACTTCGGCGAGCCGAGAAAATTATTGTTCTTCTCGAAAGAACTTCCTCCACCTGAATTTGTGCGGGGTGCATCCTCCATCATTTGTCTACGTCTTATTACCGAACTCTTCATCCCCGTTGCTTGTATTCTTTTTGTCTCGCTGGAACGATCTGGTAATTTATAATCCTACCGACGAATATTATCACATCCTTGACATGGAGAGTAAATTGGACTTTAAGCACAGCCGTTTTAGACCTTAATGTCGGAAGATGTTATAGTGGATTTAATTTTTTTTTAACAATTTTGATTCGGATTCATAGCCAAAAATCACAGATATCTAAGAGTTGGTTTTACATTTAATCTTTTCCAAAAAATAAAAGTAACAGGATGTTCTAAATTTTTGATAAGTATTTAATGCAACAACGGCAGATGGTAATTGATTCCAGACTAGAACAGCTGTTAATAGAACAGACTTTAGGTTTTATCAAGTATTAGTGCATTTTATTAAAAATTGTTATACATAATAACTCTACAGTAATTGGTCAAAATGTCGTTTTTGAACTTGAATGCACCCGTTTAAATGACGTTCATGGTTTCTGCGGACTACAAATTTGATAATTGTTTTGAATTTTTTCAAGATTAAGGACGACATTTTGAACAATTATTATAATGTTATTATGTACAAAAAAATTAAAGTTAATTGGAGTAAAACTGATTGAAACACATTTTAGCACATAGCTGTTTTAAAGAGTCATAGGGCCGTAGCGCCTTAAGGAGACACTTTCGGACATGGGTTTTTACATTCAAATGTCTTCCATTATTGCACTAAATAACCCTTAGAAGTTTGATTCCATAGGTCTGAATCACCCTGTATAACTAGATGTGCCAAATGTCATCAAAAAACATTTTATACTTTGGCGTTAAATCAATATACTGTATTATTTTTTTGTTATTTACTTAGTAAAATTTTATTGTTTGTTTTAATATAAAACCGTGGCCAAACTGTCAGGTAGGTATATCTGAATTAACTTTCAGTGTAACGAGGTGGCGTATAACTAACGTGGCAATTTTTTTTTTGTTAAAACGGGACATTTGGTAATTGAGCTTAAAACCGAGTGTGCACATTCGAGCTCAAAGTGGCACATTCCGATCTCGGGAAAATGAAGCGCGCCGCTCCGCGTCGCGCTTCATTTGCCTCCCTCGCTCAGAAATGTGCCACTTTTCGCTCGAATGCGCACATCTTCGTATTTATTACATTTATCTATATTAATCGTCTTTTTTTAATTTCAAAAACTATCCAATAAAACTAGCGTAATTTACTTTCAAAAAATGTTTATTTGACACTCATAAAAATACAGTGGCGCATCTAGAAATTTGATTGGGAACTTTAGTTAATTTTAATTTTTCTTGAATTACCAGATAGAAAATTCATTAATTATTGTGAATCGTGCTTAAAACCGAGTGTGCACATTCGAGCTCAAAGTGGCACATTCCAATCTCGGGAAAATGAAGCGCGCCGCTTCGCGTCGCGCTTTATTTGCCTCCCTCGCTCGGAAATGTGCCACTTTTTGCTCGAATGCGCACATCCTCGTATTTATTGCATTTGTCTACTTTTTCCTTCGCTCTTTCAAATCATTTTAAATTTAGTTTAGTAAATATCAATATGATGTGTAAAAATATATTTATCATAGCAATGAGTGGAAGAGAGCGAAAAGATACGACAATCTTGTCCAAACGAATGAAAGGAACGATTAAAATTATTCAACTGATTTTTTATAGCAGACGATTTTTACATTTTTTTTTATAATTTAATATTGTACCTACTATATTATATTTTATATTTTGTATTATATTATAATAAGCGTATTACTTTTTTTAAAAACATGGTTAATCATATGTCACTACAAATTTAACATTTAGGTCACAATGGAATTTTTTAGCAGAAAAGGCTTACATTAGTTGTGAATCAATAACTGCCATGTTCTTTTGGTCTAATACTACTTTAAAGGTTTTTGTTTTGTAATTGTATTCGGCATTCAAATATTCCTAACAGGACAACTAAAAATATTTCTAATACATACAGAGCGATTTTTTAAGATTGAAGACGTTTTGAATTTCACGCGTGTTTTTAGTGTATTTCATAGTTCGAATGTGGTTAAATTGTAAGAATCTGGTAACTTTCGGTGTCAAATGTCGAAGTCAACTCGTGAATGTTACTATAGGTTTTGCGTTTTAGTGTTTTGATTTCCATGGTTACACTTACTTGTGTTTTTTGCATTTATTCTTGTTTTTAATTTTGGGTATCAAAGCGTTTCAAGAGTAAAGGTATCTCTGAAAGCTTAGTGCCACAACATTGATGGCCGACCTAAAATTTATCGCATCAATAGCGCTTGAAATGTACAATTTTAATTTTTGTCTGGAATAGCGTTTCAACAAGTCATCAAAGTTATCTATATTTCAAAAATAGCATAGCGTCTCAATAGTATTTCAAAGTTGTCAAATTTTGGGTATCAATAGCGTTTCACAGGGTGTAAAATGGAAATAACTCCACTTTTGAAAAGCTAGATATCATAAAAACTGGCATTCTTTTGGTCATCATTAGCGCATCAAGCATTGCACTTTTGGAGAATATTGATGCTTTGGTAAATAAGAATTCCAAAAACTGTCTAAAGTAATTTTGTTTTTTTTTTAAAGATTGATTACATTTAAAGAATAAATATAAGTGATAATGATTCTAAATTGTGTATTATTTTTTCTATTCTATGTTTTTTAGATGCGGTACAATTTAGGATCCTGGTGGTCCAATTTAAGGTAGCGGTTGCGTTAATTGGACCAAAATACAACCTTAAATAAATAACGATTTTTTACTAATTGCGACTATGCTAGAATATTAACAGATGAATATTATGTAGTTACTGAATCAAGCTTTAATGTGAAATATGTTTTATTTTTATGGCTCGAAAGAATTGGGTGATATGTACCATTATGTCAAAAGTGGTCCAATATAGGTTACTCTCGCGTAATAAGCGTCTTACTTTTTTTAAAAACATGGTTAATCATATGTCACTAAAGATTTAACATTTAGGTCACAATGGAATTTTTTAGCAGAAAATGCTTACTTGTGAATCAATCACTGCCATGCTTTTTTGGTCGAATACTACTTTAAAGGTTCTTGTTTTGTAATTGTACTCGGCATAAAAAATTCCAAACATGACAACTAAAAGTATTTCTAATACATACAGGGTGATTTTTTAAGAATGAAGACGTTTTGAATTTCACGCGTGTGTTTTTAGTGTATTTCATAGTTCGAATGTGGTTAAATTGTAAGAATCTGGTAACTTTCGGTGTCAAATGTCGAAGTCAACTCGTGAATGTTACTATAGGTTTCTTCGAATTATTAATATATTGATCATCCTTATTCAGTACTGTCAATGCAAAAATAAATTGGTATGGCGCCAAATTCATAATGTTCTTAATTTTTTAATTTAAAAAGGAAAGAGTAACGTACCTAAATAAAACTTATGTGAACATTGAACCAAAAAGTGCATAATTTCCCAAAACCAAATTGTACACTCGGCAAGTGCGCAACATAGCACGTAGTTACATTTAATTTAGTCAGGCCAAAGAAGTATAACTTCTAACGCGCGTACATACAGTACTGTGAATAAGTCTTTGGAAATGCTTCCTAGAACAAGAACAGCAGCAAAGTGTGTTTATAGTATTAAAATTTATTTATTATATGTAAGATAAAATATTTGTTTACTCAATTTATTTATTTATTATGTGTAAAATATAACTAAAAATGTTTACCCAAATAAAATCGGAAACATAAACACATTGACAAAGGCTGTGAAAAAGTTTTTGGAAATCACAATAATCGTTTAGTTAAAAATATGCAAGCTACAATAAAAATGCAATACTATTTTTTTAAAAATACACTATGGGCTGTTAGGGTAAGGCAGTTTGTTT
This sequence comes from Sinopyrophorus schimmeli, assembly GCA_036325965.1. Lineage (NCBI taxonomy): Eukaryota > Metazoa > Arthropoda > Insecta > Coleoptera > Elateridae > Sinopyrophorus > Sinopyrophorus schimmeli. The sequence continues at coordinate 18,888,273 of JARFIZ010000314.1, forward strand.
TTGCAATTGAAGCGACGAAAAAGATTTATTTTATATTTCAATCCATCTTAACTTAATAATTGTAAATAAATAATAATTTGTAGATTAAAGTTAACTTCTGGAAAATTGCCACTGAATCAAGTGCATTAATATGAGAAAGATTCGCACAATGGCTAATTTATTGGTAACTTTAGAAAAGACCCAATAGTTTGTAAATTGAAAAAAATTAAGTTTCTGTATTTTTATTAATAAAAGTCTATTCTAATGCATAAATAAATAAATAAATAAAAATTATTGGTTATTAAAATATATTTCTTATCATTGAACTGTCATAAAGTACAATTTTGTGACTTTTATATCATTTTATTTTCGGGGTATGGCAAATCCCACCCAGTATGGCATGTGACATTTAGTTACCTAGTATGCGGAAGGTTAAAAAAAATAATCCCTATAACATTTTCCAAACTTCGACTTATTTTTCGTCCAAAACGAGTGGTTGCTTTAATCTCGTTCTTCGAACGGATTGATCCGTCTTTAAACTATCGACTTTTACCGCGATTTTGGCGAGGAAGTCTTATTTTTCTTCATGTAAATTAATCAGCCGTAATGTATCTTAGAGATTATAATAAAGTTCGTATCAGAGCTGGCGTTAAAGTTACCCTCCTCTCTGTTCTGATGAAAACTAACTTAGCAGTCAAAGGTAAATTCCCTTCGCAGATTCCTCAAGCTTTTCGTCGTTATCATAGTGCATGCACACTTGACTTTGCCTTCAGTAATTGGGGATCAGACAGTGTTGTAGTAAGTACCGGATTCTCCTGCCTGCGTTATTCGCCCCCTCTTGTAATCTTAAACAATAGCTCTTGAAACATGTCGCGGCTCTATGCACGCTGAATACTGTCTGCACTTAATTGGTGCTCATAGTGTAGAAATCACAAGATGCTGGTCGTTCAAAGGATTAATTATGTGTTAAAATTTTCTTCGCTTTTATCTGTTTAAATGGTGAAAGTAATTTTCGGGGTTTATGCAGAGTGTTTACTCTTGTTTTGACGAGTAATTACAAAAGAGAAGAAAACTTTGCTTAAGAACTTTGTTTTGATTTTTAATTAAAGAAAAAGTTAACTTATTTTTCTTGGTACTAATGTTTATGCTACACAGGCCACACAGGCCACAAAATTGAAAAAAATATTTTGAATGCTGTAATCAGTTGTCAGAGCTGCTCCGCTGGCAGTTTTTATATTTATAGGCCCAAGCGCAATTTTTAACAAATTTAACGTTTATAAATCAATTAAAAGTGGTTCGATTCCAAATACAACGGTTTACCTTTTATACTTTCTTATGCATTTAGACCCGAGTTTTGCAGCAACATCCGAAAAAAAACTTGCAATCTACCATCCCGCACAATTTATTTTTCTAAATGATTTCGAAATTTGTCAACAGAGAGTTGACACAAGTCTCCCTTTCCACTTTCTTATTTGACCATCCATACAATTCCCGTACCACAACAACAAAAATAACGTTTTTGAGAATGAAATCAATTGGTAAAATTGTTATATGTAATTTATCGACAGTGGGAATGCAAACAAATTTTATGATAATATTAATTGCAAGCAGTAGTTTAAAAATACCAAATTTTTACTTTAGATCGGGCTTCAAAGAAAAAGTTTTGCCAACACTTATGGTGGAAAACTTAAAAGTTCTTCTGATATAGGTAAATATGGGTAATATGGGTAATATGCCCATATTATCTATATTTACCCATATTTAGATATTACCCAACTCAATTCATATGTTAGTACAGTGGGTACTCGGTTATCCGGACTAATTATTGTTGCAGCTCATTCGGATAGTCGAAAATTAGGTTAATTGAATGTATAGAAAAAAGGAAGTTGAAGTCAGCCGTCTAAGATAATAAGTCGAAATTATCAGGATTTCCCTAAAAAATATTTCAGTATATATTTTCGCTCTATAACTAACGTGACCAATTTTTTTCTTGTTAAAACGAAACGCTTAATAATCATGCTTAAAATTGAGTGTGCACATTCGAGCTCAAATGGCACATTTCCGATCTCGGGAAAATGAAGCGCGCCGCTCCGCGTCGCGCTTCATTTGCCTCCCTCGCTCGGAAATGTGCCACTTTTCGCTCGAATGCGCACATCCTCGTATTTATTGGATTTGACTATATTAATAACAAATCCTTCAAATCCAGATTTTCTATTCGGAAAAAGTTTTCGCTTGAAAGTGCAGATACTTGTTAATAATTGAATTTGCCTGATAGGCAAATTCAATTATTTAAATCAATCTGAACTAAATGTACCACTTCTCGCTTTTCTTTTAATTAAAAATTACAGTAGGCTATTTTTACTAAAAACCACATTTCTAATTTAGTACATACTTTTAAACTAGACTAGATGGGAGACTTCATCGAACATCAAAAAAAAATAATTTAACTTTTTCCGAATTTTGACTCTTATTTCTCAACCTTTTTTTTTACATACCACACCTAAGTCATTCTAAAATTTTGATGCGTCTTCTATGTAACATATAAATATTTTTTTATATTTAAAAATTGAATTAATTCATAAATGAAGTCTAATTACAACAGTGTATAGGTGATTCCATAAAATTTGGGTAACTCTATGTCCGCAGTACTTTTCACTTCATCTAATTGAATTAATTTTATTATAAGATTGCTATATAATAGATAAAAATGTGTTTTATTTAGTACGCTCACTTTGTTTAAATTAATAAGTCCTATTCATTTAAAAAAAAAATTCTAATGACCGTAAACGTCAGTCCCTAGCCATGTCCGCGCATCGAAATTTTCTATTCGGGCATTTATATTTCAAAAACCATTTAGCCCATATACTTTTATTTTCTTTACAAATGTTTAAAGTTAGATTATGCACTTAATAACATCAATTTATTATAAATTTGAAAAGTAATTATGTATTTTTCGCAAGTCAAATTAGTGTCCGCGACTTTAACCGTCAGGCCCTAGTCGCTTACAAATGTTTAAAATTTCGCGGATTAACCAGTAAATGAGTGAATATAAGGCAGTTGATTTTAAAGTAACGACATAAACTTACTCGCAGAGGCCACTTGTTCGCTTCGATCATTTTTTAATTCAGTGCTACAGCGATTGATTTTGCGAAAATACGTGTTGTTCCAGTCACTGCGTCAGTCCCTAGCTGAGTATTTTAATTGTTAAATAATAAGCAATTGTTTTTAATTAATTTTTATTTACTAGCGCTTTGTTAGTCCTGTTTGATATATGACATTAGATATTCTAGTAATTATTGTAGAACATGTGTTTCTCTTAGTTTTTCTACAAATCGTCAGTCCCTAGACCGTCAGTCCGTTGCCGCAAATGTGACTGGGGATGACGGAGTGGCCAAGGCCTGATTTTCACTTACTTCAACTAGCAATATTTTTTAATAATTTAATGTTTATCAGTTTTACAATAATAAAATTTTGCATCAGTCGTTAGCCATATCTGTCAGTTCCTAGATGTCTTTTACAAAATCCTAATTTTTTTATAACATTTTTCATAAAGTGACTGGCCCTGTTAAGTATGACATAATAACTTAATTATTCACGTTATACTCTAATCGCAAATTTATTAGCGTCCAAAACATGGTGGGGACAAAAACTTCTTAAAAGTTACCCAAATTTCATGGAATCACCCATAAATATTTTTTTATATTTAGAACTTGAATTAATCCATAAATGAAGTCTAATTACAACAGTGTATACAAAATGTGCCTTAAAACTAATTTGTTTAAAATTTTTACAAAAAAGAAAATTACCCAAAAATATTTGGAGACATTAATTTTGACCTATAAACATTCAACAACCTGCAAAAGATGATATAAAAATCGACTACTTGATTTTTAGTGGCCCACTTCAAAAAATTTGACTCATACAATTTTAATTAATCAAAAATGCGAATTAGTAAACATTCGAAAGTACACCTGAAAATATTTTTATCAAACTCGCTACAATTAGGGGTGCGGAAGAGGACCATGGTAACTTTACAAAAGAAATAAAATATCTAACCTTTTTCAAACAAAAAATAGATCTAATTTATTCGACTTTTAATTTTTTGAATTGAAGAATAAAATAATAGGCAAAATTATAGGCAAATCCAATAAATACGGGGATGTGCGCATTCGAGCGAAAAGTGGCACATTTCCGAGCGAGGGAGGCAAATGAAGCGCGACGCGGAGCGGCGCGCTTCATTTTCCCGAGATCGGAATGTGCCACTTTGAGGTCGAATGTGCACACTCGGTTTTAAGCACGATTACGAACCGTCCCGTTTTAACCTGAGAATTTTGGTCAAATTGTTAGGTATATGTTTACAAAAAAACGCAACAAATGTTAGTCACAAAATAAAACAGTCGCACATTATCTTAAAATTAACAAAGCAAAAAAAAAACACTGTTTAGTGCGACATACAAAATAAAATAATAAAATTAGTAAGAAATACCGAGGTTAAATTTTTGCAACGAGTTCGAACGCGGTTGACAATCCGGATAATCCCGAATCCGTATAACTGAGGTCCGGATAATTGAGGTTTTACTGTACTTTAGAATGGATAGTCAAATTTAAGAATTTATTCTCAAAACACGGGTGCCAACCGCTGTAAACACCCTATAATTAAAAACATATTAATCGGTCAATTTGTTAATAAAAAAAATAGAAGCAAAATTTTGAAAACTCCTAAAAACTAACCGGGAGCCTCTTCACTAATTTTTGGGTGCGCCACTGATATTTTCTATACATTTAGTAAAATTTTTGTTTTAACGCAATCATTTGTTCAACAATAACTTTAGATAAATTTTTATCTTAAAAATTAAGCTTTACTTTTACTTTTACTATTAATACACTACCCAACAAAGATTATTTTTATAAAATCTAAGTTCTGCAGCCTAATTTGATTATTTACATAAAAAGCAGGCGATAATTACATGAAAGCTTCAAAGATCATTAAAGAATAGCATTAAGTTATTTTTGTTAAACTTAATTAAGCATAAAAGCGTAGGAAAATTAGGTTTGAAATAAAATGTACAGGTAACACCCACATAATGCCTTCATTATGAAGCTTAATGTACTGTAAAACAAGAACTCTACATTTTCTTTATTTTCTTAGAATTACTGTGTATTAAATTGGAATGCCAATCCTATTTAATTTAATTCAATTAAATAGTTTTATTTTATCTTTTATTTGAATACTAATGTCTTATTTAATGTAACTACTAAATTATCGTAGAAACTTAAAACGTTAAAACTTTGATTTAGTTATCCATAAAATAAAGTAGGATAATTGGCATCTTTAAGGAACGAGACAGCATAATTTTAAAAATATCAAAGAAATAAATTTCGAACCTATTACGATAAGCATATTACATATATCTTACCTTTTTGCGAAAGAAAATCCCGAACTCTATGGAACCGATGCACACAGCACACTAAGCCTGAAAATAATTTTTGCATTACTAAAATTCACTCAATGTTGACAAAAAGTGATTTTTTTTTAAATTAATTCAAACTACTGAATGCACAAAATTAACAAACACCTGCTCCATCTTTAACATTTCTTTTAAATTAACGCTTAAGAATTTTTAATGTTTTTTTATGTTTCTAAATAAAAGCAGGTGCTGGTTTATTTAAATTAATGCGGGTAGAGCTTTATTCAACATTTTTGGCAGATGTAAGTTTGTTGCCTTTTATAAATATAAAAAAATATATTTAAAGTTTATTTATCACTTTATTATTCAAAATATTGTTTGAGATATAAGAACCAATATATTTAATGCTTTTTGTAATTACAATTTGTAATATATTGATTTAAATTTGATTTGATTTTTATTTTTTCTTAATTAATTCGCTTTGATAGAAACACATTTGCGATCAAATTTCAAATGGTAGATCAATGACGAAACCAGTTTTTTGATGTTGAATTAAAATCTCATTAACTTGATTACGAATTTAGTTGTTATGGGAACTATTATTTTCGTAATTACTTCTGCAGCAAACCAAACCACAGTTTAGGGCTATTTGCGCTGGTTTTGATTAAATTTTAAGCTTTGGTGAAATTCCTAAATCTATTGCAACAGTATCGTTTCCAAGTTAAAAATCGCGTTGACCAACGCGCAAATTTAATCAGAACGGTGCAAATGACCCCAAGTTAATTAGAATTTAACCGTCAGAAATTGAACAATTGAGTCCGTTTACACCGAAACTTTCCAAAAAGGAAACCCACGGGACCAAAACACTTTATTCATGTAACAAGAAAAATGGGATATTGAATTGGCAAGAGAATAATTTCGGTTTTCACAAGTCGATGACGTTACAATTTTTTAAATCATTTCGGTTATAATTTTTTTCCCTTTGACAGATGACAGTAGTGACTTTTACCTTACTTTAGAAATAAATTACTTGATATTTGGTTTAAATTTATTAGTTTAGTGCCAGATATAACATAGGACACAAAACGAACATTTTCTTCATATTTTGTTTTTTTATTTCCGTAAGGGCAAGAAACCTTCTGAGGCTAACAAAGACTTCTGATAAGTTTATGGTGATGAATACTTAACAGAACGCACTTATCAGAAATAGTTTAATAAATTTTGTTTTGGAAATTTTTCACTTAAAGGTGACGTTCTGGTCGACCAACTAACTTAATAATTATCACATCAATCTCATAATTGAAGCAGATGAGAGAAATGGAATTTAAAATGTCTTGGAATTGTTAGCAACCTTGGCGAATGAGCATTTGTGAAATACATCTCAAACACAACGATTCTTTTTTACAACAAATCACCGTGGTGATGAATTGTAGCAAAAAGATCATGATTTCAGTTTGGAGGGATTATAAAGGTATTGAGTATTTTAAGCTACTATCAAGGAACCAAACTATCGATTCATATGTTGATTGTCAACAACTGATAAAATTGGAGGAAGCATCCAAAGATAAATGACCAGAATTGACTAATTGAAAAGACACTGTGTTCTACCATGACAACGGTCCACATCACACATCTTTGGTAACTCGTCAAAAATTATTGGAGGTTGGGAATTGATGTCGCATATAGCCCTGATTTTGCACCATCAGATTACCATTTATTTCGATCTCTATAAAATACTTCAACTAGTAAAATTTTTACTAATGATGATGACTTGAAGTCCCACTTGATTCAGTCTTTTGCTGATAAAGACCAGAAATTCTACTAACGTGGAATGATAAAGTTATCAGAATGATGGCAAAAGATCATTGAACAAAATGGTACATTTATAGGTAATTAAAATCCATTCTTTGTATAATAAAATTGAGTTCTATTTTAAACGTAAAAACCAAAATGCCTTTCTTGCCAAACCGATACATTGTGCTCGATCCTAAATTTTATTTTAACATATTTCCCCGTTTTCGTTTTTCGCTTACTTTAAGATTTATATAACAAAATCAGCATTATTTGGTAGCTTTTCATATCTGCATGAGCTTTGTAATAAACTATGTTTTTGGGCTTTTAATTTTAGTGCAATTATTTAATTATTTTTCTGTATTTCTGAGTTATAAAGGATTCGTTTTAATGACAATATAAAAATAAATAAAGAAGAATTAAACTTTGAAGAAGTTCTGCGGTATAAAGTTTTTTTTATTGTAAACAAAAATATTTAAATGAGCTGAGATTTTTTTTGTCAAAACCCCCTAAATTTTTCAATTCAACAAAGAACTAATGTTGTTTTAAAAACCAGTTTGATTAATTATTTAAAGTTGTTTATATCTGCAACAATTGATTACTTCACTTGAATCGAAAGCGAAGGAAAATCCGAACTGGTAAGATAATAATTATGACCTTTGATATTCAATAGCGAAAATATCAAAAAGAATGCAAAGATGGTAAAGTATTTTTAATATCAAATAACTTTCGATATTTCTTTTCGAAACCCTTTTTTATAATTAAATTTTAATTGCGCGACTTCTAAAAATACGCGAGATCGATACATTATCAACGAATCCAACGAAATTTAATTAAAATGATAATTTTTGTTGGTCCTCTACCAACCTCTACAGTTTCTCCTAATTTCCCAACCGATAAACAACAGTTCAGAATACAAAACAGAAGTGCTTTGTTAACCGTAAAAGAATAATCCTTTCGATGTCTCCGACGTTAATAATAACAGTTTTATTACTGAATTTAACAGGAATATCGGTGGCAAGTAAATAATGAAAAGAAAGAATTATAACTCGTTCTTCTTATTAAGTTTAAATAAATCTTATACATTTTTTTTTAATGTCAAGAAATTGGAAAATCGTGTTCGACCCCCGATGGTAAATTAGGATCTTGCGTACCTGTTATAGAATGCCCGTCAATTGTGAACGCACTTGCAAATCCAGAAAAGAGTAACATCGACTTTTTGAACAACATATTTTGTTCGAATGATCCCAGGAAAAGGAACGCAGTGTGTTGTACAAGTATTGGACAGCAATCTGTTTATTACATGGACGAGAAAGAGGAAAATATTACAATCGAGGAGAACTTATTGAATAAAAATTTTTGTGGGCTTCAACATTCTGACGATTATATTAGAAATGACAATGATACGTCGATTGACGAATTTCCTTGGCTAGCACTGATAATTCACGTAAGAGTAAGCAATGGGGTGACTTATTTTATTCCTTTGTGTTCCGGAGCACTGATTAATTACAGATATGTAATTACATCCACCGATTGCTTACAGAAACACTCTAATCTTTATTTAATGTAAGTGGTTTTTTTTAGTAATAAGACCATTATTCGTAAAATATGTTTTGTAGTGTGCGTTTGGGAGAATTTGATAATTCTCAAAGAACCAAAACAGATTGTGTGGACGTGCCCTTGTATAATACCACAGAATGTAGTACGAGCGAAGATTATGAAATAGAAGAACGCATTTTACATCCATTTCGTGTTGGATTTACTTATAATAACGACATTGCTTTGCTAAGGCTTAATAAAAACGTTCATTTCACAGGTGATTATTAAAATTAAGTTGCATGAACAGTGGTGCGCCCAACGGGGGGCCGCTTCGGTGCTTCCCCCAGCGAATAGTCCGTAATTAAATTCAAAATGAAGGTCAACTCTTTAATGAAAATAATTTTTGGAAATTTATGAAAAATTACCGAAGCATCCTTACAAGAATAAATTCAGGATGTGTCACTGCCGGGTTTTATAATTTTTTATTGAAGATTTTTTAAAAGAAAATTGATTATTGCAGATAATCTTGTGCTATCAAATTTAAAAATTTAGTTTAACCTCGTTTTACTGAGTTTCATTTAATATACTTGAACTTATTTTTCAGCGACACGTATGTTTCGAAAAATTTCGCGTAAAAAAATGTGTTTCTAAAAGAAAAGAAAAAATTGGTGTCCAAACTGAAATAGCGGGTGTTTCATTTATAGTGCCACGAGCTTATAATTCTTAACCAATAAAAATTTCTCGAAAGGTACAAGCATAAAGTTTCTTTAATTTATTTGATCTATGTACTGGCATAAATATATATTTTAGATTATTTCCGGTTTAACCGGAAATAGTCTCACTTCCTTATCTTAAATAGAAGGATATTAGTTTTCTTTTATAATTGGATGGGGCCTGTCGAGGGCTTTCCAAAAATGCATAACAAGTTACCATTTAATTAATAAATTATTTGAATTTTTTTTTTATTTTGGATTATAAAGCGTTTTAATAAAGTGCCTCGGGCTTATAACTCCTAAACTAATTTTCAAAAAACTGCAATTGTAAGCCCGTGGCAATCGGGATTAATCGAAAATAAAACTATTTTTTTGAAATTATTTATTAATACATGGTACCTTATTTTACATTTATGGAAAGCCCCCTGGAGACCTATTTAATTATACCTTTGGATTTAAAATAAGAAACTTGACACGATTTTGGGTTAAAACGGAAGTATAACAAAATTTATATTTAAGCCAGTGCATAGAACAAATAAATTAAAAAGACTTTTATACTTGTCCTTTTTTTGTAATCTTTATTATTTTAGGAATTATACGTTCGCGCCACCCAGTATATTTTGCGATCGAAGATTTTTCTGAATAGGACTTTACCGTTACGTTTGTAGAAACGCATGTGGTTTCGATCTGCTTTCGTTTCTAAAGTGCAGTTTAAAAACTCAAATCGTTAAAAGGCAAAATAAAATGATATCTCAAAAGCCAGGTAAGAAATGCGATAAGGTTGGCTCGCAAATAGTCCGAAGCTTCTTAGTCATTTTGTGACGTATGAAAATTAAACACAAAGGAAGTTAATTTGGGGGTTAGTTTTAATTTTTTGCAAAAACCATTAAAGCTCAAAAATTGCTAATTTTTTTGTAAGCACAGCAGTACAAAAATTTCTTTGATACCTTTAATTTTACACAATGAAAATCGAAAAACATTAATAAAGATATTTTAAAAAATACTTACAGGTTTGAATTTTGCAGAAGGGGTGCTTCTTAGGGGTAGAAGGCCCTTGATAAACACTGTTACTCCACACATTTAAATAATTACTAGTTAATTAAAATTTTAGGGAGCGTATAACTGAGCTCTTCGACATGCCTTTTACAACTGCATTGTGCGGGGAACGGGTGTGGGAATTCTAGTTTGCGATAAGCATTTTGTTTACGTTTTATTTGAATTAAATTGGGCATTTACAGTTTTTGAACGATTTCCGTGATTCCGTAAATATTCGATAACTTTGCATAAAATTAGTGATTTTGAAATTGTAAGCTCGTGGCACTGATGAAACATCTTGGTAATCGAAAATAATTTTTTTTTAATTATTTATTAATCATATTTTACATTTTTGGCAAGCGCCCAAATGTTCTACCTCGACAAGGAAGCAGTTAAGATTAATTGCATTGTTTCCCTCGCTCGAATGTGAAGGTTTTTGTGTTACTTGAATTTGTGCATATTTATCTTTTTTTCATATAAAATAATCTAAGAAAAGTGAACTGAAACTAATTATTTGAATTGAAAGTGAGAAGATTACTGTATAAAAATTCTATGAATATATGGATGAACACATTCGAGCTCAAAGTGGCTTTTTCCCGAGATCGGAATGTGCCACCTTGATCGCAAAAGGGCACACTCGGCACTGAGTTCGATTCACAATAGTTAATGCATTTTCTATCTGGTAATTGAAAAAAATTAAAATTAACTAAAGTTCCCAATAAAATTTCTAGATGCCCTACTGTAGTTTTATGAGTTTTAAATAAACATTTTTAGAAATCAAATTATACTCTATCCGGCCAACAGAAATAGTCAAGCCACGCCCCATTAAATTGAACCAATGTATGCAGTGGTCAGTTTCACACGTTACAAATTAATAAACGGGGGGGAAATTCAAAAATTCAATAATTAATCGTTTTCATTACGTACCTAAATATACACAAACGTACACCAAAGTATTTAAAAATACTGTTTTTCAGCTGAATAGGAACAACGGTGAATTCCGGTGAATTATACGAACAAATAGATAACCCAAATAACTTCACTGCAATCCGCAAGATGTAATGGCCGGTAATGCAGAGATCGAGTTTGTCCCCGTTCTTACAGGACATAAATGCTTAATGGTTGCTTGTGTTATGTGTTTTAAAAATTAAGCCAATAGAAAAAATTCTATTTAAATTTAGCGCGCATTTGTGGGAGTGGCTTAACTATTTCTGTTGGGCGGATAAAATATAGGTTAGTTTTATTGTAGAATTTTCGAATTTTAAGAAAAACAATTAATATAGACAAATCTAATAAATACGAAAATGTGCGCATTTGAGCGAAAAGTGGCACATTTCCGAGCGAGGGAGGCAAATGAAGCGCGACGCGGAGCGGCGCGCTTTATTTTCCCGAGATCGAAATGTGCCACTTTGAGCTCGAATGTGCACACTCGGTTTTTCGCACGATTCACAATAATTAATGAATTTTCTATCTGGTAATTCAAGAAAAATTAAAATTAACTAAAGTTCCCAATAAAATTTCTGGATGCGCCACTGTATGTTTATGAATTTTAAATAAAAATTTTTAGACAGTAAATTAAGTTAGTTTTATTGAATAGTTTTTTTAATTTAAAGAAAGACGATTAATATAGACAAATCTTAAATACGAGGATGTGCGCATTCGAGCGAAAAGTGGCACATTTCCGAGCGAGGGAGGCAAATGAAGCGCGACGCGGAGCGGCGCGCTTCATTTTCCCGAGATCGGAATGTGCCACTTTGAGCTCGAATGTGCACACTGGGCTTTAACCATGATTCATTCATATTTAATGTTCTCTCCACAAAATTTGAATAAAAAATAAAGCCAATTTTTCTACATTCAAGTGACGCTTTCAGAAAAATCAATTATGAAACCGCAAAGCCCTTTTTTATTAATTACAAGATAATTATATTCATAAAAAATAGAAAAAATCTTGGAAACGTGAAAAATTGCAACTCTTAAAAAAGTTTTGGGTGTTCCACTATGCCCCAATAAAAACTACATTTTTATTTAATTACGTGGAACATCTATTGTCATCAAATTAAGTTTTGTTTAAAACAATGTATTTTAGATTACGTTCGTCCAGTTTGTTTGCCGACTTCGAACAGAAAAGTTGGACAGCTTGGTTCCACACTTTACTTATCCGGTTGGAACGACCAATATTTCGTTAAAGGAAAATCGACCAAAAAACGAGTACCGACTAAATTAATTACAAACAGAGATTGTGGTGGAATGTTAAGGACCACAATCACTAAACACAACATGTGCACTTCGGAATCGATCAACACTACGGAATATTCGTGTTTTTTGGATAAAGGCGGACCCTTAGTTTATTCCTATAAGAATCAATGGCACATCGTCGGGGTCCTAACGGAATTTTCAGGGAGATGTAAGAATTCTGGACCGTTACTTTTTATGAAAGTATCACAATATTTGAAATGGATACGAGATAATATGAGATCTTAAATATTATCTTGGTTGTTTTTCGTATGTTTTATAAGCATATAAAAAGTTTTTCGTGTTTTAGAATATGCGTTCTATTAGTCAACATTTTTTATTGCTGTTTATAGTAGTATCTCTTATTTTAGTGCAGTTTCTTTTGTACAAATAAAGTGTATTGAATAAATATCAGGTGCATGTGACAAGTTCTCATAAAAAAAAAGTTTTTCCACAATAACAGGCTTTTCAAAGTTTGTTAGAAATGGAACACATATGTCAATACGTCTAAAAAATTCGAATCCATAATTTTAATAAAAATAAAACTTTTATTTCGTATACGGCGAAAGCCGAAAACAAATTTTTCAAAGTAAACATACACAATAAAAGAGGAACCGTTTTCAGCTACATAATAATTCATTAAAAATTTGAAAACACGGTATTAATTTAAATGTAATGAAGTTGCTTGTAAATGGCGAAATCAAATTATTCTCATTTTCAATTATGAGTAAACTTTTAATAAATTGTAACATTTGTTTCCGGGTTAAATCCATGCAAAGTATTAATGACACAATGAAACAAATTTTGCAGAATTATAAATTATAAATGGGATTTTTGTAATATTGATGCTAATTGAAAATAGGCAATAAAATGTCTGTAATGCATTTGTGCTAGTTATAAACTTTATAAATAGTGTACAATACGTATAGGACGGACAAGGGCGTCGCCAGGTGTGTGCAGAGAGGGGCAGCTTCCTTTAATTCGGACTAGCTGGCTCGCCCGGCTTCGCACGGGTATTGCAATTTCAAAGTAAAAACTAATTTTTTTCAAAATAAAATATAGCTTATGGTACTCCAGGATAGTGTCTTCTACCTGTTAATCAAGTCCCGTCAAAATCGGTTCAGCGTTTCCAAGATATACGGCGGACAAACTGACAGACAGATAGACAGACTGACAGACAGAGAGACAAAAATTTTAAAAACGCAAGTTTGGACTTTGGTAACGATCAAATAACTTTATTAAATTATAAAAAAGTCTTTACTTGGAAATCACAGACAGACACTTTATTTTTATTTATATGTATAGATTAGGAGGGTGTTTCAGTAAAGTGCCACGAGCCTATAATTCCTAAAATAATAAAAATTTAAAAAAAAAATACAATTTTTATTCGATCTCGGCACTTACATAAATACAATTTGTGTACTACTTCTGGTTTAACCGGAAATCGCGTTACCTTTATTATTTTAAATAAAAGGATTTTGATTTTAAATATTATATGATTTTGGCGCTTTACTGAAAAACCTTCATAATCTGAAGTTTTAAATTATTTATTAATCAAATGGTAACTTGTTATAAATTTTTGGAAAACTCTTGACGAACTCAAATTATCTAAATAAATTAATACCCTTCTATTTCACATAAAATGTTTAACACCATTTTTGCTCAAACCGGAGGTAGAACAAAATTTATATTTATGCCAATACGTAGATTGGGTAAATTAAAAAAACTTTTATACTTGTACTTTTTTTGAAATTTTTATTAGTTTAGGGGTTATAAGCTCGTGGCACTTGAAATAAAACACCCGGTATATAATGTTGCATAAATAAAATTTGAATAAAGCGCTTTAAATACTCATAAGCCTATTGGATCATTTATGAAGAAACTATGGTTACTACTTGCATTAACCAATGAAAACACTGCATTTAAATTAGTTCCATTTATTACGGATGTTTGACATATTAATGTACAAAAAACACTTAATGTAAATAAATATAAACGATTAAACCAATTTATATTACCCAGTATTAACCATCAATAAAGCAAGAAATTGGATTCCTTTTAGTATTTATAAGGTTTTTCTAAACAAACGTTTTCTAAAACAGTGCGGAAAGCTTATCCCGAAAAAGTATCCCTGCCTTTAGCTATTATGTAAACTTCGATTCGTTAGATTCGAGTAGTCGCAAGAAACAAGCCTGGGGTGCTTTTAACAAGAAAGCTTGATTTCTCCCTAACACTATTTTCGACGCGGAGTAACTACTCGACTCCCCTCAAACTCGTCTGTGAAATTTCTTTTACAAATAAGAGAAATTTATGATACGCAATTAGTGAAAGATTTCGAGCCGGTGTGAAACGGCACATTACCTGCGAGCATCTCTATTAACGGATCCTCATAATTCGGTCGATAGAGTGGCGAAATGCCAGGAGGCTTTATTAGGGGAAGCACCCCAAATGCTATCTCCTGGGACACTTCGCCCGTTATTACTGCACGGCACGACTTGCATTTTACCACTTTTGTACACGGAGTTTAGTATAGAAGCAATGCGCTGTCTGCATTTCCTAAAATAACTCGGAAAATGGCCTTTGTTTATGGGGAGAATAAAAGGGAAGCGGTCATTTCGTACGTGCCTCTTGTAATTTTGGTTTGCCGGCAGGTGCATACGCACATCCACCCTCCTTTTTGCGAAATGCATTTTCGTTATCGCTTTTCCAGTTCCGATTTGTTGGCTTCGAAATAAAATCCACACGAATTTAGAAAAAAATCCTACTTTATGAGTATTGGAAGGGATCAGTGTTTTATTTTATACCAGTGATTCACAATCTATAGGCGCGTAACTTCTGAGGGACGGGGGGTTGCAAGTTCAAATGTAATTGAACGGAAAACTTTGTTCATTGACACAATTGAAACTGGGACCACATTTAGAATTTTTAAGTTATACTTCTTTTGGGAGTAAAATTTTAACAGGCAAGAGAAGCTGCGCGCGCACAGCTAACGACAATTCGGCAGTATGAAGTTAGCAATCCAAGAAATTAAATTAATAATTGTGAATAGTGCTTAAAACGAGTGTGCACATTCGAGCTCAAAGTGGCACATTCCGATCTCGGGAAAATGAAGCGCGCCGCTTCGCGTCGCGCTTCATTTGCTCCCTCGCTCGGAAATGTGCCACTTTTCGCTCGAATGCGCACATCTTCGTATTCATGGAATTCGTCTGCTTTATCCTTCGCTCTTTCAAATCAAAATATTAAATTAAATATAAGTAGTAAATATTGTTGATTTGTTCGAAAACGTTTTTACCATAGCAATGAGTGGAAGGGAATGAAAAGATACGACAATCTCGTCAGTAAGACTGAAAGGGCACGTTTAAAATTATTCAACTAATTTTTCGTCTGATCTATTGGCCTAAATAATTGTGAATGATGCTTAAAACCGAGTGTGCACATTCGAGCTCAAAGTGGCACATTCCGATCTCGGGAAAATGAAGCGCGCCGCTCCGCGTCGCGCTTCATTTGCCTCCCTCGTTCGGAAATGTGCCACTTTTCGCTCGAATGCGCACATCTTCGTATTTATGAAATTCGTCTGCTTTATCCTTCGCTCTTTCAAATCAAAATATTAAATTAAATATAGTAAATATTGTTGGTTTGTTCGAAAAACATTTTTACCATAGCAATGAGTGGAAGGGAGCGAAAAGATACGACAATCTCGTCAGTCAGACTGAAAGGGCACGTCTAAAATAATTCAACTAATTTTTTGTCTAATCTCTTGGCCTAAATTATTGTGAATGATGCTTAAAACGGAGTGTGCGCATTCGAGCTCAAAGTGGCACATTCCGATCTCGGGAAAATGAAGCGCGCCGCTCCGTGTCGCGCTTCATTTGCCTCCCTCGCTCGGAAATGTGCCACTTTTCGCTCGAATGTGCACATCTTCGTATTTATTAAATTCGTCTGCTTTATCCTTCGCTCTTTCAAATCAAAATATTAAATTAAATATAGTAGGGGGAAAGTGGCATGAAACAGCCAAGTTTTGAAACAGCCATTATCAATTACGCGGTAGTTTTCATACGAATCGTTTATGTATTATTATTGTAAGATAGCAACACTAGCCAGATATCCCCCACAAAAATTTGACCGTTCACCGTCAATAAACGGCGCCGATACGACGTATTGAAGATTTTGTCGTCAAAAAGTAAGGTTTTGAGTTCAGTTTATTTGTTTTCTAACGCCTATACGTACAAAACTAATAATAATATGATTACATTATAATTTTATAGATATATTAGGCCTTCTAATAACGTATATATTTTGTAGACTAATCTTTGATTTCATAGTAATTTTCGAGATTTTGTTTCTTGAGAGAATATGTTTTGAAATAGCCGGACTGCAGTGTAATGAAACAGCCACCTTTTAATTCCATAAAATGCAATAATAATTGTAGTAACAGCAATCAAGAGTGGTACCGATGCAAAATTGTAATGGTTGGGCATATAAATCCTGTGGCATTAAAGGGAAATTGCATTATTTTTGCTAAAAACGTTTTTAAGTTTTTGCAATGAATGATCTCAAACGTCAAATTTTTTGACAGTTTCTTAGATTTATGTAAGTAAATATTTTATTGAGAGTTTGCGTTATTTAAAACGTTTTATAATTATATAAGATCTAAAATTATAGCTTAAGTTTATTATTAAATAATATCTTCGTTAATGTGCAGTTTTAATCTTGTAATAAGAACATGGCTTTTTCAAAAATTGGGTTGGCTGTTTCAATACCTATAGGTTATGAAAAAGCCAAATTTTATTTTTTTTATAAATGATTAGAAGTCGAAAAATATCGTTAATTTTGAAAAATGTTTTATGACATTACGTACATAAATGCATGAACAATTACAGATTTAAAAAAAAATTTGATTTATTTATGTCCTTCTATATTATTTATCCCTTTTTTTAAAACTGGCTGTTTCATGCTACTTTCCCCCTAAATATTGTTGGTTTGTTCGAAAAACATTTTTACCATAGCAATGAGTGGAAGGGAGCGAAAAGATACGACAATCTCGTCAGTCAGACTGAAAGGGCACGTCTAAAATAATTCAACTAATTTTTCGTCTAATCTCTTGGCCTAAATTATTGTGAATGATGCTTAAAACCGAGTGTGCACATTCGAGCTCAAAGTGGCACATCCCGATCTCAGGAAAATGAAGCGCGCCGCCCCGCGTCGCGCTTCATTTGCCTCCCTCTCTCGGTAATGTGCCACTTTTTGCTCGAATGCGCACATCTTCATTAGATTTAAACAGAAAAGCGTAATGTACCCAAATAAAACGACATATTGAAGCGAAAAGTGCATATTTTCCCGAAACCAAATTGTACACTTGACTTTTAACTAAAATCAACAATAAACACTACATCTATCTATCCATTTACACGTTACTTGTATTACACGATTACCCTTTTATACGGTTTACAAAAATTAAATTTGTAATTACTTTCAAGAATGAAAACCATTTACAATATACATTTTTGTTATAAAAGATGTGAATTTTTAGTTATTTTTTAAGACAATTCGTTGGATAACGAAGAAAGAATTTTTTATATTTTTATACACACAAAGAGTAATTGAGGAGTTTATTACAAAAACAACCATGGTCCAAATTAGAAATTTTTAGTAGGTAAATTTAAAAAAACCTGCCTGGTAACTTTGGAAATCGGAATCTAACAAGATATTTAAATATCTTTTAAAATAAATTAAATTACAAATCCTTCCAGTGGCAGAAGATGGATAGTTCAAAACATAGTCATCAGACAGGGCTTTTAAATCCTTCAACATTCGCGGATTCGATGTTCGCCAGTTTCGATTATTTGCGATTATTAGAATGCGGAAAAATTCGATATTCGCGAGCTGTGTACTCACTTATTCGCGGAATCATTAAAAAAATTCTTGTGTGGAGTAAAGTAATTTCTTAACTATCACAATTTTGAATTAAGAAAAAATTTCTTAATACAAAAATTTCGTCATACTTGGTTCAACAATAAAATTTCTTATGAGGAGAATGTACATTTATTAATACAATAATTTCTTGTCTCAAGAATTTTTTTTTTATTCAAGTACAATTTTTTATTTTAATTCAAGAGAATAGTAACGAAGAAATTTTCTCACTTGAGCCAAAATATTGTTTTTTACTGTGTTGGTTTCGTTCTGAGAGTCGAAGAATTCCTATAACATGCTTTACCAACCGATTTCCTTAGTTTTCAATTCGGTTGAGTAACACCCTAACACTTTAATTTCAGTAAATTGATGGTAGTTTAATTAAAAAACTGTTGTCAATACGTATGTATAATTATTAAAACTTGTTTATATGTACTTTGTTTTATATGTATATACAACGTATATCAACCTTCGTGGAACGTAACTCCCCTATTTCCACATTAAGATAGACTTAACATTCGCAAATTCGATATTCGCGAGGTTTTTCTGGAACGTAACCCTCGCGAATGTTGAGGGATTACTGCACTTTAAATTATAAAAAAAAAACAAATTTTTGGATTATGACTGCTTTTGTAATAACGTTCTCAATTCATCTAAAATACTAAAGCTTCTCAGAAAAGTGTAAATCGAAAATAAATAAATTTCTCGAGATCGGAATGTGCCACTTTAAGCTCGAATGTGCAAACACGGTTTTAAATCCGATTTACTTTTTACTTAAAAAAAATTTTAATTAAAAATTATAAAGTCATATTGGCACATTGAGATTATTTTTCATAATTTTCCAAAAAGTTTTACACTTTTCTTATTAAAGATTTAACCTTGCATTTAATCTATAGTTAATTATGAGGGGTTTTCAGGTGAGCTGCTGCTTAATGCGCCACTGTTTGTTTGGGGACTAAATTTAATTAAAATTTCAAATTTAAGTTAATTTAAACAGTAAAAAAATCGAGTAAATTTTGATAATTATTGGTTTTCTTATATTGATTTTTTTTTATAAAACAATAACAAATTTTTAAACATTTTTGGAAAAAATGCCAAGTGGCGGCAATGGTATACGATTGATTAATTAATAAATAATTGATTTTGTATTTAAGTCTTCCAGGTTATGAGTTTTTTCAAAAGCCTTTTACAAAGTTCAACCATCAAAAATAAATAATTTTTAATTATAACTTTTTATATGAATGCAGTAAAATTAGAATAAAAAGTTGTAAAATTGCAGACGCTAAAAAATATTTTCTCGAGTATAATCAAGAATGAAAATTATTTTCTCCCCTTTTTTGCGAGGATAACTTTTTTAACGGGATCTTAATAAATAATTCAGCATTTCTAATTTTCTCTTATTTGTTTCAGACTGAATTATCGCACAATCTTCAACAATTATCCGAAAGAGCAAAATCGACAACAGAATTTATACAACGCCTGAAAGGCATGAGCGACAAAGTTAACGTAAGTAAATATTACATAGCATTGACATAAATGAATTGTTTATGCAAATGACTGTTTTAAACCGAATGTGGTTTTTGTTCAACATAAAACGAATTCATTTTAGTAAAAGCGGGTGTAATACCCGCACAAATGCTGTTGACATTTTCCATTTAAAACCCCCTTTTTCAGATTTATTTGCTTCATATTCGGAAGAAAAAAAATTCTTTAAAGTCATAAATCAACACGTTCGACGAAAGAAAAATTAAATAGTTGTAAGTCATAGTCGGTAGTTTTTCGATCAACGTTTTCGATGCGTTTAGAATCGACCCTCGTATTAAATAAGTAAATTTTAGTAAATCGGCAGACAATGTACGGAGTATGATTTCATCTAAGCTTTTCTTTCCGAAGACTTCTAAATTACTCGAAATCCCAAATCCGTCTACTGAATCTCTGATATTGACAGCCTGAAACTTTACTTCAATTGGCTCAATAGAATCTTTAATTAAATATTAAACTCTCCGACTAGACGAGGGCGCTCTTGGAATATTAACATCTTCCATAAACTGCAATCTTATTTTCTAAAAATCCTTCTGTTGTATTTTACGATTTTCCATTAAAAATTGAATGGGATTTTGATTTTCTATATCTATACATAGATCCTCGCCTCTGGATTGAGTTACCAAGGCAAATAAATTCATTATTTTAGACCATTCAAAGAATATCTACAATTTTATTTTTGATTACTGGTGCAAAACTAATTTTTATTTACAAGGGGTGGACGTGCAGTTAATTTTCATGCGTTTCCATTTTTTTTTTAGTTGTTCATTTGGATTTGCATTATGTATTTGTATTTAATTATGGGGGACTGTAACTTTATATAAATATTAAAGTATAATTAATCGTTAAAAGAGACCGAATGGAAATGTTATTTACTAATTTTCATCAATTTAGTAATTTTTGGATAGTATAAAACAGGGGTTCCCGAACTTACAATTATTATTTTTAAATTTACAAAATTCCGCTTATAACGCAACTACTGTAAATTTTTTGAATATAAAACTACCTGTTCGGCGAATCTAAAAATCAATACTTTGAAGGCTTCGTGAAAAATTAATATAGGATAAACTTCGCCTCTACTTAACGCCAATACAACGTGCTTTGAATGTGAGATATGTGCTTCAAAGAAAAATTAGGAAATTTAAATTATACAAGTCTTTAAAACATTTTTTTAAATCACTTTAATATATTACTTAAAAATTGAAAATGCTAATATTTGTTAATTTTATTTTTTATTTCAACTCTTATAAATTAATTTAAACTAATATGTATTACTTTTTCGAGAACATAATTAAAGCTTATCAAACATTCCTCTATGAAAATATCTCAAAAAAGACTTATTTTTAAATTCACAAACTTGCGCTTATAACACAACCACCGTAAATGTTTTGAACATGTAACTACCTGTTTGGCAAATCTAAAAATCAATACTTTGAAGACTTCGTGAAAAATCAATACATAAACTCCGCCCCTTTACTTAACGCATTTGCCATAACTTATAGGCAGCTTCAATACAACGTGCTTTGAATGTAAGATATGTGCTTCAAAGAAAAATTAGGAAATTTAAATTATACCAGTTTTAAAAAAATTACTGACAAATAAACTAATTAATATTAATATCTGCTAGAGCAATAAATAAATAAATTCTTTTAGAAGGGCGTCGCAAAAACATTACAACCTGTAAAGGGAGTCGCAGTATACAAAAGATTGGGAACCCCTGGTATAAAACATTTCTTTTTGGTGATTAATTATGGGCTGTTTTTTTTGGGTGTTTTTAGTCGATTTTTAAATAAAATACTTGGCAGTTTCGTAAATACATTAGTTCACAAAGAATTGTTTATTACTGTATTTTCAATTAAAGCATAGGGTGAGTTTTTTTAAATTTAAAAAATATTGGAAGTATGTATAATTTCTTGAATTATAAATAACAGAAAATTGTTACAGATTTGTTTGTGTTACTGGGTAACTCATGGAATTTTTCAAAAATGAAATATTGAAATGTAATTTAGGCTTTTAATACCTAACCGATATTACTATTCAATCGTTGCTCTATCTCACATAGTTTGCTAGATTTTAATTACAAGAATATGAATTCTGAAAAATTGCTACATGTGGGAGGGGGGGTGCAGCCCCCCAAAACTCTTCGCAATTAAATACCAATTAACCGCAAGGTCAATTCCCGAAGTACAAAATTTATAAAATATTATCTAATAATGTCAGTCTTTTTTTCCGAGATTTTGAGCTTGAATGTGCACAGTCGCTACTGAGCACCATTCACAATATTTAATGAATTATCTATATGGTAATTCAAGAAAAACTAACTAATATTAACCAAAGTCCCCAATACAATTTCTGGATGCGGTACTGTATTCTTATAAGTTTTAAATATACTTTTTTGGACAGCAAAATAAACTAGTTTTATTGGATAATTTTTTAATTTGAAGAAAGACGATTGATATACAGGGTGTCCTAAATTGAGTAGGCTAACATGGGTATCTTTCTTATTAGTGGAGATAGAAGTTTGGTTAAATGGGCAATATTTTGCAGTTTTAGGTGCCGATTCAGATTCCGTTAAGAAAATTTTAAAATTCCGAATAGTTCCGAAGTAATTGTCAAAAAACTGAAAATTGTTATTTTCTTTAATGTCAAACAACTTTGTAATTATAAAATTTACAAAAAAAAGTTTAATATAAAAGTTACTAGGTTTCATAAAATATAGATAGAAATTAAGTTAAAATTAAATTCAAAATGGCGGTTTCTAAGATATTGCTACCAACTTTCTTATTTTAAATGGACGCCATATTGGATTTTTACATAGTTAAATAGCATTTTTGTTATTCTCTTTTCAACCATGTATAACAACCCATATTTAAATAAAAAATTATTAACAATATTAAATTTTTCTGTTTTAAATCAAGTAGCCATGAATTATCAAAGAACAATAAAACAGCATAATACAAGCCAAAGTCATTATATTTATTTTTTGACTGATATTGTAAGTTTTTTGAATAATAATTATTATTACTTATAAATAATTAAAAATGGCAAAGTTTTTAATTGAGCAGTTTGATATGTTTTGTACCTACATTAAATATTACAAAAACTCCTGCGTTGCAGCACAAACATACTTTAACAGTTTTCCAAAAAAAAGCAACCGAACGTTAAAATTTTTAAAAGATTGGGTGTGAATATGCAGAAGTATGGATGTTTACAGCAACCAAATTGAAAGAATGTGGAAGATGATCTTCATCATTTTTTTTTCATTTTCGGAATTTTAAAATTTTCATAACGGAATTTGAATCGGCATCTAAAACTGCAAAACATTGCCCATTTAACCAAACTTGTATCTCCAATAATAAGAAAGATACCCATGTTAGCCTACTCAATTTGAGACACCCTGTAGACAAAAATTATAAATACGAAGATGTGCGCATTCGAGCGAAAAGTGGCACATTACCGAGCGAGGGAAGCAAATGAAGCGCGACGCGGAGCGGCGCGCTTCATTTTCCCGAGATCGGAATGTGCCACTTTGAGCTCGAATGTGCACGCTCGGCTTTAACCACCATTCATCGATAATTAATTTTCTCTTGACAAAATTTCAATAAAAAAATAAAGCCCATTTTTCTACAATCAAGTGACCCTTTCAGGAAGATCAATTATGAAACCGCAAAGCCCATTTTCATTAATTGCAAGGTCAATATATTCATAATAAAATGGAAACATTTTTGGAAGCACGAAAAATCGCAGCACTCTCAAAAAAGGTTTTGGCTGTGCCACTTTGAGCTCCAATATGCACACTCATCTTTAAGAAGGATTAACATTAATTAATTTAGCTCTTCAAAGTTTTATAAAATCGCAGAGGCGCATCTTCTTCTTGCTTCTCATATTTTTTAAATTTTATTTTCGCGTTGTTCATAAAGAAAAATTGACATTTCAGTTAAATTGTTTTTAATGCAGGCCCCATCTCCGTAGCCACTGATTTTACGAAAGACGCAGAACCAAAATAAAATACTGTTTGTTTTTTGTGTTTCCTAATTAAAAGACTACTTCAATTTACTTGATCGTACAAATAATTTAGTAGAAATGGAATTAAATACAGCGACGTAATTTTGTTTCAGGATAATTGCGTGGAATTCGAATCCATAGTATCAGCCCAATGCGATGCACTTATCGAAGCAATTCATCAGCGAAGAATACAGCTTCTGGACTGCATCCGTCAAGATAAAGACCTTAGAGTTCGAGCACTGAAAGACCAAGTAACAACTTGTACGGCGCGCCTTCAACAAACAACCGCCTTACTTCAATTTTGTATTGAAGCACTTAAAGAAACCGACAGCATGTCATTCTTGCAGGTTAATAGAGAATTTTCCAAAGTAGTTCTTAGTTCGAGATCTCATCTAAACACATTCATCATTTTGCTGCACAATAAACGGTTGAGATAACGCCGCCGTCTACATAAACTAATTCAAAAGGAGAACCAGAATAGTCTCTGGCGTATAGTTCGCCTTGATAAGTACTCGAATTGCGGTGTTTTGCGGAACTAGTAAGTAACTTTGGCAATGTATTAAACATCGTCCCGTTTAGGATCCACCATTTTCGTTATCGCGCAAAAAATTCCGAAGCTCGAGGATGTGCTTCTTGCAAAGCTCGACGAATACAGACATTCGACTCGATCATTTACAAATCGAATAATAGTTTGGACGAGTGCGTGGCAACAGGAAGTATTGATGGGTTTAACCCTTTTATAGCGCGGATGGTGGTATGTAAAATTACATGGAACTGCGGTTTGCCTATGAGAACATATCTTTGAAACTAATTGTTTTGTCGATGAGGGTTGAGCATTTCTCGGCTCTTTGAATTGCTAGTTAGTTAGCGTCGTGCTTTTTGCAACATTCGCAGCTATGGTAGGAGAGAATAGCGACAATCATATCATGTTGACGTTTTATGTGCATAAATTTTGAGTCCTTAAAGGAGACGGCCCATAAGAGGCCAAAAATCCCCGGATGTGCACCGGAATTTGATTGCAGATTATGATAGTACACAGTTCACTGAGTTTCACCACGCTCGAAAAATTTTTCTAGTGTTACGGGAACATGGTCAAAATCATAGAAGTTTTGTCAATGTCGATCTTAAATCTGCATTTTTCGATTCGCATACTGTTTCATACTCATAATGAAACAATGTTGAGAAGATATTATCCAAATGCCAGAAAAAAGATATATTTGTTCAAGAAAAGATCAAGTACAGTTGAACCTCCATAAGTCGAACCTGGCTAAGCCGAATTTTTGATAACTCGTATTATTTGTAGTTTTCTTTCAACTTCGACATATCGAGGTTCGACTGTATATAAGAAAACTCGCTACAATTCTTCTGCTTTGCTGTCTTCGTCACCACTCGGCCAGCATCGCTTACATGCATATCACTGTTTTTCGGCAACTCTTATGCATTAAATTTGGACTTGGCAACTTTTTCACATTTCACTTCTAAAGGTGCTTCTAAACGGGTAATATTTTTACTGCAATACGTGGCTAAAATACTGGCAACAGTGGACCAGCTATCATGACAACATTTAAATGCAGTATAGGGCTCGGCAATTATATATCTCGGCAATATTGTCTGCAGCAGTATGGCCCGTAAATTTTTTCGTAAACGGACTACACAATCAGGTAAAAATGGCTGACAAAATTACGCGCGTCGCAGCGCCTTATATTGTTTTAAAAGAAAAGTTAAAGAAAAAAAATACTAGATTGTGGATTCGACCGTACTTCAATGGGCCTGAAATTTTGGATAACTTAAGTTTAGAAATAAGGCTTGATAATAACGTATTTAAAAACTTTTCAAGAATGTCCAAGAGTGACTTCGAATTTCTTTCTAAATTTTTTGTAAGCCTCATCACTTGATATATTAAATTTTTAGCGATAACAGCCCATCCATTTTTTAGCATTTCTATCTTTATATAATCCGGTTTCCACAATCCATAACTCAGGACGTAAATGTATTTCATTTAAAAAGTCAATAATCTTCTCATTATTCCAAGTATTACTCCTTGTATTGCTCTAAACTTTTCCAAAACAATCCGATTCCAAACAAACAATTTCAAAACAACCATATAAATCACCAAAACACAGTAAATTGCATAGTATTTTTCGCTCTCCAAGCGATCATACGGCAACCTGGCTGCAATAGATAAAACTACATCGGCGATACTAAACATGTGTGGCTATATAGCTGGGACATACTAAAAACATTACCCTATATTGCATGAGTATGGCTGTTATTGTTGGCAATGTTGCCGGCTACTCTGTTGCAGCCACATATTGCAGTAAAAATATTACCCGTTTAGACGCACCTTAACAACATTTTGACCATGTTCCCGTTGTCGCAAAATTTTTTGCAACCCCTCGTTGCACTCGTCTTTCAACGTACTACAATAATCTGCAATCAAATTTTGGTGCACATCCAGGAATTTTTAGCCTCTTATGGGCCGTCTCCTTTAGAAAATGCTTTAACTACCACGGCATACGATCAGAGACGGATTTACGAATTTGCCGTTCCTAGGCTGGAAATATTTTGTCGCTCCTCATCTACTATAATTTTTATATTTTTTTAATGATGTTAAAAACAAAGTTCAAGTCAAAAGTGAAAACGTGAACTTTACAATAGCATTAGAATTACCTACTGAATTATTTTAAATTGTATATATAACAATTTGTTGATAAAATGAATTGCATCGTAGTGGGGCACTAATAAGGTATTCATCATAAAATATTTAAAAGCATTACCAACCGTTTACTCAAATTGCTATAAGATTTAAAAATTAGTGAATCTATGGCCTAGGTACAACAGAGGTGATGTACTTTGGCTCTATTCACATTAAGCAAAATAAAACCCATTGTTCTATGAAAACTATATATTTATTTTTGGATTATAAGAACTACTAATGTTCTTCTTTGAGAAGACACTAAAATTGTTTGAAAAATTAACAAAACTTTTCGCGTATACTAAAATTTCACATACTGAATGGTTAACTTTGCAAAAATTTAAATTTTTCGTTAGACTTGCAAGGCATATTATCTGAAGCAAAATAAAAAAAAAAAAAAGAATTTATAACAAAGGTATATCTAAATTTTTCTTTATTGTACGTTGATCTTAGGGCCAAGGTACAATTTTTTGACAGTGACTGAGGTACAACAACACCGACCCTTGATGTTTAAACTCAAAAATAAAATTAAAGATTATGCAATGCCAAAATCAGACTACTACCATGCAAACATTAATAAATAATCTTTCTATTACGATGAGTCATTTGTTATTAGGTAATAAAAATCAATAAGATATTTAAGTACAAAGAATATAAAAACACTTACTTT
This sequence comes from Sinopyrophorus schimmeli, assembly GCA_036325965.1. Lineage (NCBI taxonomy): Eukaryota > Metazoa > Arthropoda > Insecta > Coleoptera > Elateridae > Sinopyrophorus > Sinopyrophorus schimmeli. The sequence continues at coordinate 18,915,792 of JARFIZ010000314.1, forward strand.
TTTTCGATTAAAAATTTTAATTGATCTCATACATTAACAAAGTACATTGACCAGCTGCTGCGAACTTTACGTTAATGTCTGTCAATGTGGCATTTGAAATATCGAAAATTATGGGTCATGATAGTCCGCAAATATTAAAGAAAATAAAGTTGCCCTAGGTACAAAGGGACCAAGGTACAACAGGTTTCCTTATACGCTAGGAATGGAACTGTTCCGTTTTCAGATAATCGGTCGCGTTGTCCCAAAGCAATCATTCGGGCCGCCAAAATGTCCCATTTTCAAAATATTGTCAATTACGATACAAAACATTAAGAAATCGTAACAATAATTTTATTATTGCCTCCTTATTTAAATACAAATTAATTTCACGGCAATTTCTTAATGATAAAAGTAAAAAATTATGAAAAATAAGCGAAGCCCCAAGAAGAAATTTTAACAAATAAATTAGCCAAAAATTTATTAAATAATTTAATCTTTTTCTCTCATTCGCACCTATGCAATTGTCGTATTTTTTCCCTCGCTTCCACTCATTGCTATGGTAAATACGTTTTTTGAACATAACATTCATATTTACTGAAGTTTTAAGTTTTTGACTTTCAAGTGGAAAGATTAATATAGGCAAATCCAATAAATACGAGGATGTGCACATTCGAGCGAAAAGTGGCACATTTCTGAGCGAGGGAAGCAAACGAAGCGCGACGCGGAGCGGCGCGCTTCGTTTTCCCGAGATCGGAATGTGCCACTTTGAGCTCGAATGTGCACACTCGGCTTTAAGCACGATTACCAAGTGTCACGTTAGGTATACGGTATAGAAATATGATTGGATTTTTAAAATTTTATTTATATATTTTTTTTAATTCAAAATATTGTCTATTGTTTTCAATGGGAGATAGGGCCCTTTGTATCCACGGCGTCGTAGGCTGCAGCCCAAAAAGGACTTTCTATTACGATGAGTCATTTGTTATTAGGTAATAAAAATCAATAAGATATTTAAGTAAAAAGAATATAAAAAGATTTACTTTTTTTCAATTAAAAATTTCAATTGATATCATACATTAATAAAGTACATTGCCCAGCTGCTCCTAACTTTACGATAATGTCATTTGAAATATCGAAAATTATGGGTCACGAAAGCCAGCAAATATTAAAAAAAATAAAGTTGCCCTAGGTACAAAGGGACCAAGGCACAACAGGTTCCCTTATACGCTAGGAATGGGACTGTTTCGTTTTCAGATAATCGGTCGCGTTGTTCCAAAGCAATCATTCGGGCCGCCAAAATGTCCCATTTTCAAAATATTGTCAATTACGATACAAAACATTAAGAAATCGTAACAATAATTTTATTATTGCCTCTTTATTTAAATACAAATTAATTTCACGGCAATTTCTTAATGATAAAAGTAAAAAATTATGAAAAATAAGCGAAACCCCAAGAAGAAATTTTAACAAATAAATTAGCCAAAAAATTTATTAAATAATTTAATCGTTTTTTTTTCATTCGCACCTATGCAATTGTCGTATTTTTTTCCTCGCTTCCACTCATTGCTATGGTAAATACGTTTTTTGAACATAACATTCATATTTACTGAAGTTTTAAGTTTTTGACTTTCAAGTGGAAAGATTAATATAGGCAAATCCAATAAATACGAGGATGTGCACATTCGAGCGAAAAGTGGCACATTTCTGAGCGAGGGAAGCAAACGAAGCGCGACGCGGGCGGCGCTTCGTTTTCCAGATCGGAATGTGCCACTTTGAGCTCGAATGTGCACACTCGGCTTTAAGCACGATTAACCAAGTGTCACGTTAGGTATACGGTATAGAAATATGATTGGATTTTTAAAATTTTATTTATATATTTTTTAATTAAAATATTGTCTATTGTTTTCAATGGGAGATAGGGCCCTTTGTATCCACGGCGTCGTAGGCTGCAGCCCAAAAGGCCTTTCTATTACTATGAGTCATTTGTTATTAGTTAATAAAAATCAATAAGATATTTAAGTAAAAGAATATAAAAGATTTACTTTTTTCAATTAAAAATTTCAATTGATATCATACATTAATAAAGTACATTGCCCAGCTGCTCCTAACTTTACGATAATGTCATTTGAAATATCGAAAATTATGGGTCACGAAAGCCAGCAAATATTAAAAAAAATAAAGTTGCCCTAGGTACAAAGGGACCAAGGTACAACAGGTTCCCTTATACGGTAGGAATGGGACTGTTTCGTTTTCAGATAATCGGTCGCGTTGTTCCAAAGCAATCATTCGGGCCGCCAAAATGTCCCATTTTCAAAATATTGTCAATTACGATACAAAACATTAAGAAATCGTAACAATAATTTTATTATTGCCTCCTTATTTAAATACAAATTAATTTCACGGCAATTTCTTAATGATAAAAGTAAAAAATTATGAAAAATAAGCGAAACCCCAAGAAGAAATTTTAACAAATAAATTAGCCAAAAAATTTATTAAATAATTTAATCGTTTTTTCTCATTCGCACCTATGCAATTGTCGTATTTTTTCCCTCGCTTCCACTCATTGCTATGGTAAATACGTTTTTTGAACATAACATTCATATTTACTGAAGTTTTAAGTTTTTGACTTTCAAGTGGAAAGATTAATATAGGCAAATCCAATAAATACGAGGATGTGCACATTCGAGCGAAAAGTGGCACATTTCTGAGCGAGGGAAGCAAACGAAGCGCGACGCGGAGCGGCGCGCTTCGTTTTCCCGAGATCGGAATGTGCCACTTTGAGCTCGAATGTGCACACTCGGCTTTAAGCACGATTACCAAGTGTCACGTTAGGTATACGGTATAGAAATATGATTGGATTTTTAAAATTTTATTTATATATTTTTTTTAATTCAAAATATCGTCTATTGTTTTCAATGGGAGATAGGGCCCTTTTGTATCCACGGCGTCGTAGGCTGCAGCCCAAAAAGGCCTTTCTATTACTATGAGTCATTTGTTATTAGTTAATAAAAATCAATAAGATATTTAAGTAAAAAGAATATAAAAAGATTTACTTTTTTTCAATTAAAAATTTCAATTGATATCATACATTAATAAAGTACATTGCCCAGCTGCTCCTAACTTTACGATAATGTCATTTGAAATATCGAAAATTATGGGTCACGAAAGCCAGCAAATATTAAAAAAAATAAAGTTGCCCTAGGTACAAAGGGACCAAGGTACAACAGGTTCCCTTATACGGTAGGAATGGGACTGTTTCGTTTTCAGATAATCGGTCGCGTTGTTCCAAAGCAATCATTCGGGCCGCCAAAATGTCCCATTTTCAAAATATTGTCAATTACGATACAAAACATTAAGAAATCGTAACAATAATTTTATTATTGCCTCCTTATTTAAATACAAATTAATTTCACGGCAATTTCTTAATGATAAAAGTAAAAAATTATGAAAAATAAGCGAAACCCCAAGAAGAAATTTTAACAAATAAATTAGCCAAAAAATTTATTAAATAATTTAATCGTTTTTTTTTCATTCGCACCTATGCAATTGTCGTATTTTTTCCTCGCTTCCACTCATTGCTATGGTAAATACGTTTTTTGAACATAACATTCATATTTACTGAAGTTTTAAGTTTTTGACTTTCAAGTGGAAAGATTAATATAGGCAAATCCAATAAATACGAGGATGTGCACATTCGAGCGAAAAGTGGCACATTTCTGAGCGAGGGAAGCAAACGAAGCGCGACGCGGGCGGCGCGCTTCGTTCCAGATCGGAATGTGCCACTTTGAGCTCGAATGTGCACACTCGGCTTTAAGCACGATTAACAAGTGTCACGTTAGGTATACGGTATAGAAATATGATTGGATTTTTTAAAATTTTATTTATATATTTTTTTTAATTAAAAATATTGTCTATTGTTTTCAATGGGAGATAGGGCCCTTTTGTATCCACGGCGTCGTAGGCTGCAGCCCAAAAAGGCCTTTCTATTACGATGAGTCATTTGTTATTAGGTAATAAAAATCAATAAGATATTTAAGTAAAAAGAATATAAAAAGATTTACTTTTTTTCAATTAAAAATTTCAATTGATCTCAAACATTAATAAAGTACATTGCCCAGCTGCTCCTAACTTTACGATAATGTCATTTGAAATATCGAAAATTATGGGTCACGACAGCCGGCAAATATTAAAAAAAAATAAAGTTGTCCTAGGTACAAAGGGACCAAGGTACAATAGGTTCTCCTACCTGTCTCCACCGACTGCTATTAAAACTAACATTTATTTATGGCCCAAAGTCCGAATTTTGGGAACCTCGTTCTGATTCAGAACTGAACCAAGAATTCAGCTACGTGTAGCTTTTACTTTAATTTATACACACCCTGTATAACTCAATAATAATAATAATCAAAGAGTAAGCGACTGTTTTGATGTAAAAATAACAACAAACTGCGCGAAAGACATTTAAAATGTAAAATAAGTGAAAACAGTAGTCTCGCACAGCAATATTTGATACGTATCTAACATTTTGCTCTTATTGAAAACAACCCTCTTTTAGGAGTCGAGAGGAACATGCAGGAATATACGTATTTGCACCGCTAATAAATTCAACCTTGCAAACGTATGTTTTAAATTTAAAATTGCAAGAAAGGCGAACGAGAACAGAAATTGATTTTTGATTTGTTGCAGTTTGCTAAAAATGCGATATGAACTATTCGCCTGCATCGAACGTATTCGCCCCGTGAAAGTGATTGAAATTTACTGGTTGCTGATCCGTTGATGGAATAACATTATTATGCAAATTGTAGAACTAAAATATTTTCATAGCGTTGATTGTATTCACAATATTCTGGCTTTAATTAATACACACCCTAACGAAATTGGTTTTCTCGATGCATTGTATAGGAAAATTTGTTACTGGTTTTGTTTTACTACGTCATTTGGTTACACTTACGGAATATTAATTAATTATCGTTATTTAGTGGTAATTTGTGATGAACACAATAATTCAATACAAGTCTTAATTACAAGTAATTATAATAATGCGCACGGATTTTAGAACATTATTATTTGTATTTATAACATCGTAAAATATTGAGTTGGCAAGAAAGTAATTTCGGTTTTCAGAAATCGATGACGTTACAATTTTTTTCAATCACTTCGGTCAATTTTATAACGTTTTTCGTTTGACAGTTGACAGAAGCGACATTTAACTTACTTTAGTAGAGGTGTTTGATTTTCTCATGGTCTATGAGTCATGCCTGTGCAAAAGACAGAAAATGGTCCAAGCTTGCTGCTACTCTCTGACGTAAAAACATCACCATTATTGTTTTATTTCTTGAATTCAGGGGAGTTGTTTGTACCTGTGGTTTGTTCTTGAGTTTGTTTATTTTACGTGTGTGTTGCCGTTTAGTATTTTATTAAAATAGTTTTTTTTAAGAGTATATTTATTTTGCGTTTTTATTCACTGTAAATATGTTTTCAGTTTGCATTTATTCTTTTCATCCGTCTCTAGAGCTCCGCCTTTGCGCAGATATTTGGAAGGTCATAGACCATAAGAAAATCAAATGTCTCTAACAATTTGCTTGGTATTTGATTTACGTTTGTTAGTTCAGTGTCAAATTTAACAACTAGCGCAAAAATGAATATCAACGTTGTGGTAGACCAACTGAAATTAACCCTTTGACGTACAAATAAGAAGGAATTTGACGCGACCAAAAAATATTATTTAATTTGGCTCAACTGAACAGCTTAGAAACAGAACGATTTTTCTTAAATTTGCATTGCTATACAGGGTGTTTTTAATTAATTGTCAGAGTTTGAAATGGGTGATGGGGGCGATTTTTTAGAAGAGTTTTATTGTGTAATATTTCGAAATTAATTTCTTTAAAAAATTTATAGCAAAATCAAAATTGTGCCTGTATGTTTCTCTAAAGTATAAAATTATCGTTCTGTAATAAATTTTTTTACGTGTTAAATTTAAAATACAAAATGTTTATTATCGACCTAGGTTAATATTAATTTATTGTAAAAACAAGTAAGTTCAAGTGCAATAATAACAAGTCACAAATAAGGCATATTCTTATAACAGAAATCCAATGATAAACAAAAACCCTATTAGTTTTAACGATAAATAAACAAAAAGCTCGTAAGTTTGCTGACCTAATAGAGGTGCAATTATCAAATGGCGAGGTATTGAATTTTTAAATTTATATCGCTGGCATGAATTACGTTCTATTATAGGTCGAATATTTGTCGACCACGTGGTTCGAGCTCGGTCTATTTGATGATAATCGTCGACGCATCAGGTAAAGCTAAACGAAAGTTATGTCGTATTGGGAAAAATCTTTTTATGATACCTATGATACTATTTTCAACAACATTTTGAAATATGTAAAGTAACTAGACATTTAGTAAACATTTTCTTCTTCGCCTCCTTTCTTTCTTTATATTGGAAACAGTCCTTGGCGTCTCGGGGACGTCAAAATCTACAATGACGCATGAAATGAATGACATTTCCCAGACGTCAGTGTATGTCATGATCAAATCAAAGCCATACTTAAAACAGAGCGACATATAACAACGAGAAAGATTGAAGAGAGGTTAAATGTATCACACACAACAATCAAAAATCTTTTAAAATGTCTTGGCCTTGTTAAGAAGCTCGATATTTTGGTTCCACGTGAATTGAAATATAAGTTGAAAAAAACGCATAAATATTTACGATATCCATCTTAAACACAAAGAAATAGATTCTTTTTAAAACGAATCATCACTGGTGATGAAAAACGGGTTGTTTACAATAACATTAATTAAAGTGAGCATGGTCTAAGCCTGATAAACTAACACAAGCAACATTTAAAAACTGTTTGCATCAAAAAAAGATCATGCTTTCAATTTGGTGGAATTATAAAGGTGTTGTATATTTTGAGCCGCTTCCAAAAAGCTGAACGATTAATTCAGTTATTTGCTCGCAACAACTGATGAAGCAACTGAGGAAGCATTCAAAGATAAACGGTCAGAATTTACTAATCGTGAAGACACTATGTTTCTACCATGACAACGCTCGACCGCATACATGTTTAGTAACTTGTTAAAAATTATTGGAGTTTGGTTGGGAACTGATGTCATATTCATCATATAGCCTTGCCCTAGCATCATGAGATTACCATTTATATCGATCTTTACAAAACTCTTTAAAAATTTCACTAACGATGATGATCTCAAATTGCACTAGGTTTAGTTTTTTGCTGATAGAAGTTTTACGAACGTAGAATAATGAAGATACCAGAAAGATGTCAAAAAGTCATTGAACACAATTAAAATTCATTCTTTGTATAAAAGAATTGAGCATTAGTGCAAACTAAAAAACCGCAATTGCTTTCTTGCCAACCTAATAATTCCAATGTATTTTCAAAAGAACTCCTTTTAAACAATAACAAATGTGTCATTTACTTCCTAAAATTGTTATTTTTGTTCTAAATTAAAAAGCAATAAATTAAGCTGAAAAAAGGACAGACTTTTTTTAATTGAACAAAAGAAATAATTAAGAATGCCAAATCAAGGAAATATATCTCAAATGCACGTCATCAATGAATGATATCAAATCAAAAGCAATAAATTTCTGCGTTGAAAACGATAAGATCGCTTTACAAATGACAAATGTGTCTCCATTTTATAATAGTAGAGGGTGAAGTCTGTGGTTTTATTCCAATTATATCTGAAATTCTGTCTTTAAAATACACTTGATAAAATTTGCCTTCGTAATAATATTAAGAGGAATTATATTATTTAATTAAGTCTCGTAGAACAATAAAATTTATTACAAATTATTTGAATAAGTATACCCGTTATAAAGTTGTAATACAAAGGGCGTCTGGAGGGTTACCGAGAATTATTTGTTAAGGGACGATAAATTGTGTACTTCATTTTAAAATTCCAATGACGTTATTTATATGAAGATTCATATTAGGGTTGAACATTGATAAAAGTGTGATACAATTTAGAAAATTGATGGGTTTATTTTTTTTCGACTCGCCTCGAAACTGAAGTACCTTTTAGAATTTTAATAATTACCGAATTTTATGTTGTATAAAATATTCATGCAGCTTTAGGGCCGAGGAAAAATAATTTGCATTCTCGAGTCTAGGACTTCACCTTTTATGGAGTTTTCTGAAGTGAAATCGATTTAAGAATATTAATAATAAATCAGTATTTTACTTTCTAATTTCACAAACAACTTCAGTTTTCAGGCAATTTAACTTTTAAGAAGCTCAAAGGTCACTAAAATTGAGGCAACGTCGTTTTATTGAAAATACAATTTGAAGGAATTCTACACTTATTATTACCAAAATACAATTTTAAATTTCAGGCGTGGGTAACTCTTTTTCTCCAGTTTTTTTGCCTATAACCATTTAGTGGAGTGGTTTCCCAATTTTATGTTATTGCGCCTCTTAAAAAATTCTAGTTTTGGCGCCTCCTAACTGTACAGCTATCCCCCGATTTTCACGGTAGATAGGTTCCGGAACAAACCGTGTGAATCAAAATCATAATTTTTTATAAGAGAAACTGTGTAAAGCGAAATATGCGTAATAGTTACTTTTAAAATTAATAATTTTCTTTACATAAAATAGTTTAGTGCCTCTTTTCATCAAAAAAATACTACGTATCTATGATATAAAAGTAGGTAAAGCGAAATTCACTCAGAATGGACTCGCTTCTGATGGAAATTCTGATACGATGTAACGTTTTAAAATTTCCAGTTTTAGAGATGTGTAAAAAAACCAGTTAAAATGGACCCGATTATAATAGACTCTCGCCGATAATGAAGAATTTTTTTTTATTATGTTCCTTAGTAGCGGTGTTACTCGGTACTTCAAAACAAAAATTACCATGTAACATTTGATGGATATTAAAATTTTCTGCTTCTACCTATTTGTATGGTTTTCAATAAGAAACTATAATAATAAAAATTGTATTTGTATGAGTAATAATTATTCGGATAATTTGACAATTGGTTTATAATGGACTGTTTTACTTGGTCTTCTAAAGTCCATTATAAGCGGGCTCCACTGTATATCTAATTCAATAGAATGTATATGCATTGTCTACTTCTAGGAATGAATTATGCACATTTGATTTATTTCGATTTACAGTTGTCTGAAGAACCTATCTTCAGTGAAAAACGGGGTTTCGGAGTATTTTAGATGATTTACTTTTTGTTTGTATAAAAATGAAAATAATTCCTTTTGTCGGCTTATAATGTCAGTGCCATCTTAAAAATTAACTAAAACATACATTTCATTCTTAAAAATTTTTATTTTTGTAAACCGTGTAAAACAAGTAGCGTGTAAATCGGGGCATAGGTATAGTATTTATTGTAGATTTTGGTTAAAAGCCGAACGTACAACTTGATCTTGGGAAAATGTGCACTTTACGCTCGAATTTGCAGATAAATTGTTGCATTTGGGTACATTGCTCTTTTCTTTTTAAATTCAAAAATGAATGTAAATTCAATGAATACGAGGATGTGCACATTCAAGCGAAAAGTGGCACATTTCCGAGCGAGGGAAGAAATGAAGCGCGACGCGGGCGGCGCGCTTCATTCCAGATCGGAATGTGCCACTGAGCTGAATGTGCCTTTATGCACAATTGACAATAATAAATCTACTTTCTAAATAATTTGAATTAAAAATTACAAGACTGTATTTATACCAAAAACGCCAAATATCTGATTAAGTGCTTTTAAATAGATATTTTTGAAAAATAAAAAATACAACTTTTTCCCAATAGAAAATCCGTTTTTAAGTTTTTTGATTTGAAATAAACGATGATTAATATAGATAAATCCAATGAATACGAGTATGTGCACATTCGAGCGAAAAGTGGCACATTTCCGAGCGAGGGAAGCAAATGAAGCGCGACGCGGAGCGGCGCGCTTCATTTTCCCGAGATCGGAATGTGCCACTTTGAGCTCGAATGTGCACTCGGCTTTATGCACAATTCACAATAATAAATCTACTTTTAAATAATTTGAATTAAAAATTACAAGACTGTATTTGTACCAAAAACGCCAAATATCTGATTAAGTGCTTTTAAATAGTTATTTTTGAAAAATAAAAAATACAACTTTTTCCGAATAGAAAATCCGTTTTTAAGTTTTTTGATTTGAAATAAACGATGATTAATATAAATAAATCCAATGAATACGAGTATGTGCACATTCGAGCGAAAAGTGGCACATTTCCGAGCGAGGGAGGCAAATGAAGCGCGATGCGGAGCGGCGCGCTTCATTTTCCCGCACGGAGAAAAAAATATCCTTATAATAAGCATACGTATCCTTATTATAGCTATCCGTTGGATAGTTATCTTTCACAAGGATACGCCGTATAGCTAATTTAGCTATCCAGTGAATCCTTATTGCGGATCGTTATAGTAACGATCCGTATTACTGTTTTAGACATTCAAAAGATTCTTGTCATAGTGATTTAACGGATATGCACGGAGAACAAAATATCGTTATAATAACCATACGTATCCCTATTATAGCTATTCAAATCCTCAAATTAACTATCCAGTTACCTACACGACGGATACTGCACACGTTCACGAGAGCTTTTCGTTTGAACGCTTGAAACAAATAAACGAATCCTTATTATAAGTATACTATGTAAAGCTGTTTTGATCATACTATGGATTGTCAAATTGACTTATAAATATCGTTAAATTAGACATTCGAATCCTTGTCAGAACAATACGTCAATTGGGTATACGTTAGATAGTTATTATAAGGATATTTTTTTCTCCGTGCGAGATCGGAATGTGCCACTTTGAGCTCGAATGTGCGCACTCGGCTTTATGCACAATTCACAATAATAAATCTACTTTTTAAATAATTTGAATTAAAAATTACAAGACTGTATTTGTACCAAAAACGCCAAATATCTGATTAAGTGCTTTTAAATAGTTATTTTTGAAAAATAAAAAATACAACTTTTTCCGAATAGAAAATCCGTTTTTAAGTTTTTTGATTTGAAAAAAACGATGATTAATATAGATAAATCCAATGAATACGAGTATGTGCACATTCGAGCGAAAAGTGGCACATTTCCGAGCGAGGGAGGCAAATGAAGCGCGACGCGGAGCGGCGCGTTTCATTTTCCCGAGATCGGAATGTGCCACTTTGAGCTCGAATGTGCGCACTCGGCTTTATTAACAATTTACAATAATTAATTTATATCAAATATACTCAAGTTTTTTAATTAAAAAAAAATGCAGAAAATGTTTTAATAGAAAAAATTACATTTTTTTAAAGCTTTTTAAAATTAACATTAGCCAACCAATGTTTCTGTTTTTTTCTTCGATATTTTTCTCAATTGTTTTCCCATATTATGAATTGGAACTCGATAAAGTATTAAATTGATTTTTATAAAAAGTGTAATCAATTCGAAAAGCCGGAGAGGCACGAATTGCGCTCCAGCAAAAAATAAATAATTTATGGAGCGTTGTTTTAACACAGCTTTTTCGCTTTAAAAAAAACAACTTTTTTGATTTAAGTATATTCGTTCCGGATTCAATTTTTCAAATTACCATGTTTGAAAACAAATCCATTATACAATCGAACGTAATTATGAAGAGGTGCATTCTATTTTTTGTAGTAGAGATTGTATGTTCATAGCTATTTTGAGTTTCGACGATTAATTAAAAAGCAGATTTTAACTTTTCAGTATTCGGCTGCTTTTAATTCTGTTTTGTAATCACTCGACTATAAAAAGTTAACATGCAGGATTATTCATTAAGCTATAACATGATATTTCTATTACACTACCGATACTCTACTTTTCATGCAAATTAACTTATTTGTAGTTTTGTTTTGTTTTTGCCTTCGCAGAACAACACAAAACAAACAATTTTGTGTTGAAAACACGTTGCATTAAGTGTAAAAAATAATAATCCGATAAATAACTCTAATCCTGACTTTACCATTATTGATTTTTATTAATATTAATAGGTAGCAGATTTTATATGAAATTGTAGGCTATACTGGAAATTGTAATTATTATTTATTATTCCTATCTAAAAACCTGGAGTGATTACTCCTGATTTCGATTCTAACCATATACCAAACAAATTACCTTATGTCAAATGTAACCTACTCAAAGCGATTTATTGAAAATTTATTAAATCAAAATGAAGAGTAAAATTTATCAAAAATAAAAAAATCCTACCTTAGGAGTAAACAGTTGTGATGTCCAAAGTTGCTGATAACCATGATTAAAGGGCCAAGGGGGGTTCTGGAAAATAAAATTAACAGATATAACACCTGAAGCAAAATCCCTAAAAATACTAATTAAGGGACTTCATTTTTTACATGTCATTAGGGAAAAGTGGTATAAAATGATCCCCTTAATTAAGGGAGAATGGTCATAAGTTAGAAGATATTTAACATAATCTTAATGTTAAAGCGGTTTTGGATAGACGGTTAAACTCTCTCTTTGTAAAAATTCGAGAATTTTAATTAAATTCGTACACACATTATAATTTAAACAAATTCAACAATTAATAAATAAACGACAAGAAAACTACGCGTAAATACCTTATAATAACGCCCGGTTCAACAGCAAAAAGCCCAAGGAAAATAGCTACTTGAAGGGACCACCCACGACGATCCAATCTACATGCATCGGCAGGAAATTGTTACGTCACCAAAATTGAAACGTTTCACCTAAGTATCAACGGGACACTAAAGTATGATTTAAGTAAGTTCGCGAAAACACGACGCTTACCGACGCGCTTCAACCAATCACACCGCAATTAGTAAAAGGTGATGTGACGTCATATTCGAGGTTTTGATGCAAAACGATGCATTTTCGTCGATTATAGCAACTATACAATTTTTGCAGTCAATGGGTGGGAGCGAGAGGGAAATAGTTTACATCGCGTTTTAATGCATAGCTCGCTTACTAAACAAGTGCAACATTAGGACATTAAATGAAATTATTTAATATGCCGAATTGTTTGTTTATAAATAATGCAGATAGGTTTAATTATTTTTTTCCCCACAATGAACGATGAAATACTAATAATTTTGTTCCCAATTTTACTTTAGTTTTGCAGAACGAATTCTTTAAAAATTATAATTTATTTTTCTCAGAATCCAATTGTTTTCTAATTGAGTGCAAGTAAGCCGTTACTGTTCGATTTGTTCTGTCCAGTATCAGGTCACGCTGTATATAAGCAACTAGCTGGACCGCCCGACTTTGCACGGGTGGCAAAAACGTTTCCGTGGAAATTTATTTTCTTTTATCGTCAATAGTTTTCGCAGCGTACGCGATGTAAGGAATTTTATGAGTAATTTTTTTACACCTTGGGTTACATTATTCGAGATTTCGTACGGAACCCTAAACTTTTTGAAAATCCAATATAGCCTATGTTACTCACGAAGAATGTAGCTTTCTAATGGTGAAAGAATTTTTAAAATCGGCCCAGTAGTTTCTGAGCCTATTCGTTGCAAACAAACTTACAAATCTTTCCTTTTTATAATATTAGTATAGATATAGATAATTATGTTACCTTTGTTCTACAGGGTTTCAAAATTAAATTGAGATATAAAAAATTGTCTACCTTTTTGCTCGTTGATTTCTTCTATATTCGTTTAAGAGATGCACAATTTATTAAAAGTTATGCGAAATAATTGTTCTTAATACGCTATTTTAGGAACAAATTGTAACAGAAGTAAACACAAAAGTACTACACGAACGCAAACTGTATACTGAATATTTGCAATGTTATATAAAGCAAAAACCACCTGGTGCATCAGATAGTATTTTATTTCAAAAATCAAATTCTGGAATGTGTACCGTTATCTTTATCGCAACTATGATGTACATAACAACAGGTGTTCAAAGCCAATGCCGGTCTTATTGAAAGTAAGGAACAGATATCATGTAATTATTTGAAATACAAAGTCTCCATAAAAATTTACTAATTAATATAAGTGTTCTCGTTATTATGATTTTAGGCTTATTTAGCAGTTCAATCTCGGTTTTAATGTATTTTCTGTTAATTTATTCTAAATTTTATATTAATTGCTTTTAATTTATATTGTTATTTTACTAAAAATCACAATTTTTGAAATCGCGAATTCGAAAAAACTCTTGCATGGAAGTTATTTATTAGAGTTTACAATAAACCAGAAAAATAATTAAAAAATTTTATATACGCCTAAAGAAACAGAACAGGCGCTAAATGTAAGAGATACAAAAAAAAAACGATGCATGTAAGTACTTATATACGCGAGTTAGAAGTTATACTTCTTCGGTGTTACTATATTAATTTTAATCGTTCCCTCTCACTCGCATTGACGAGATTGTCGTATCTTTTCGCTCCCTTCCACTCATTGCTATAGTAAATAGATTTTTCGAACACAAGATCGATATTTACTAAATTTAATTTAGATTTTTGATTTGATAGAGCGGAGAATAAAGTGGAAAAATCCAATGAATGCGGATTAAGTGCGCATTCGAGCGAAAAGTGGCACATTTTCGAGCGAGGGAAACATATCCCGAGATCGGAATGTGCCACTTTGAGCTCGAATGTGCACACTCGGTTATTAGCGTGATTCACAATAATTTAGGCCAATAAATTGACGAGAAAAATCAATTGAATAATTTTTATCGTTTTTTCTCACTCGCACTGACGTAATTATCGTATCTTTTCGCTCCTTTCCACTCATTGCTATGGCAAATACTTTTTACGAACATGAAATCGATATTTACTAATTTATGATTTGAAAGAGCGTAGTATAAATTATACAAATGTACAAAATACGAGGATGTGCGCATTCGAGCGAAAAGTGGCACATTTCCGAGCGAGGGAAGCAAATGAAGCGCGACGCGGAGCGGCGCGCTTCATTTTCCCGAGATCGGAATGTGCCACTTAGAGCTCGAATGTGCACACTCGGTTTTAAGCACTATTCACAATAATTTAGACCAATAAATTGACGAGAAAAATCAATTTAATAATTTTCACCATTCTGTCTCACTCGCACTGACGTAATTGTCGTATCTTTTCGCTCTTTTCCACTCATTGCTATGGTAAATACTTTTTACGAACATAAAATCGATATTTACTAATCTAAATTTGAATTTATGATTTGAAAGAGCGAAAAGGATGCTCTACTGCAGTGTTCCCCAAACTTTTGACATCTGTGTACCCTAGGATGGCGCAAAAAAACTGACTATTTTTTTTTTGCGTCTTGAGTGTAAAAATGTTAGTTTTTGATGTTTTAGAGTTCCTCCAAAGGACAGCTCAAAAAAAATTTTTAAGAGGTAGCTCAAAATTTTTTAAAATTTCAAAATCCGTAAAAATCGAATTTTTTATTTTTTTTTCGTTACAGTATAATTTTATAGACAATCAAAAAATAAGTTTCTGAAAGTTTAAATTTAAATTTTTAGTTTTAAAAGGTCGCTCAGAATTTTTTTTTATTTATTAGTGCCTACTCACTGGATTTTTTCGAGTGATATTTTAATATTCAAATTAAAATTTCATACATTTTTTTTCTATTATTTCGTAAAATAATCAAAAACAATTCACCCCGATATGAACAAAGTTTATTTAAATATTGTTAAAATGTTGTAGTTGATTAAATAAAATTATTGAGTTTTAATAAAATTATGTTTTTTTGTCATTTGTTTGATTTTTAGTTCATCTCGTGGTGAATTTTTGTTGATTATTTTACTAAATAATAGAAAAAAAATGTATGAAATTTTAATTTGAATATTAAAATGTCGCTCGAAAAAATCCAAAGTGATGCACTAATAAATAAAAAAAAATTCTGAGCGACCTTTTAAAACTCAAATTTTAAATTGAAACTTTCAGAAACTTATTTTATGTTTGTCTATAAAATTATACTGTAACGAGAAAAAATTAAACAAAAATAATATTCGATTTTTGAAATTTTAAAAAATTTTGAGCGACCTTTAATAATTTTTTTTGAGCTATCCTTTGCAGGTAGCTCTTAAAACATCAAAAACTAACATTTTTTCACTTGAGACTCAAAAAAAATAGTCGGTTTTTTGCGCCACCTTATTGTACCCCTTCTATAATTTTCGTCAACGTTGAGTACCCCACATTAAAAAAAGTGCATATATTTTAATAACGCCCATAAAAAAAATTCATTAATAGCAGCCAAAGCAGGGTGCACCGTGTACCCCCACTAAACTCTTCCCGTACCCCTAGGGGTACGCGCACCACACTTTGGGAAACACTGCTCTACTGTTTTATGAAAATCGTGTTATTATGTTACTCTTTTGCACAATATCTATTATTTTCTACATTTGCAGGTGGGGACCATGTTAATAAGTCGCGTGGCCACAACAGATCACTCCTGGCACAAAGAGTGGTCAGCCCCAAGAGTGTCCCCTCATTTCGATCTCACCTTAGACGATAAATCAGTGCTGAGAGCAATCGAACAATTAAATTTTATCCAAATGAAACGTAAGTACCGATCCCGAATTACTAATTCGATATTCTATTTAATTACTTGAAAGCTTTATCGAGAAAGAGATGGGCAAATCTCCGAAAAAAAATTAAAATAAAGCGCCCAAAGTGTTTAATAAAATTAAGAATGATTAAAAGTTACAAAAAAGACATTTTCCAAGCCTCATTAGCATTTCTTTGAAATCTCGATTTCGATGTTAATTCTATTTTGTACTTCTTTGCCTTTTACAATTTTAATGCATAGCAAATGCTTCTTTTAATGGAAAGTCCGTGATAACGAATTTATTCAATTAGTTTTTATTTCAATGATATTTACGAGAAAATTTTGATTTGTATTTGAAAATTAAACGTGTCTTATGTAATACAAGCTTACAAAGATGGAGAAGAAAGAGTTCCAGCAGGTAATCAAATTCAGCATGACTTTTATAAAGTTTTACTTCTTTGAATTTGAATAGCATGTACGTAATTTATTTTTCTTTTTGATATTAATATTTAAAGCATGAAAAGTCCATAAATGGAAAATACATAGAATAACGAAGAATGGAGGGTTAAAGTATCTTCGGTTTTGTGTTTTAATTTTAGTACAACAAAAAGTTGTTTTTAGATGTTTAGAAATGTTCTGGATCTTGATTTTTTGGAAACGCTTGTTTCCATAATTTTGTTTGTTGAAGAGTTTTAATAATAAACCATTTTTTTTGTAGCGCCTTCGGCTCCTACCATAATTCCGGAAGAATGCAGCGCAGAAAATAATTCAGTAACAATAGCATGGCAACCTCCGCCCCACAGCCATGTCGAGGGTTATGTATTAGAACTTGATGACGGAAATGGAGGAGATTTTAGGGTAAGTCATGCTCCCAACATTTTTATCGACTTTTATTTAAATAATTCTGAATTCTAGATAGAGCTGTTGAGATAAAGTTAACATATACAATTATTTTTTCTTTATGAATAGGGGAAACAGTTGCACCTTGGTACACGTTTTTTTATTTCATTTTGTTTGATCGTGTGTGAAAATTAAAATTAATATAAAAAAATTGCAAATGTATTGAAAATTATGCAGTCATTGATAATAATTTATTGTTGATTTTGATTGGAACAGGCATCCACTTTTTTTATTTTGATAATTGAAATATTATTGTTAAAATGGGAAAATTTATGACACTCTCTGGTTTATGGAAGAAAAAATGTTTTTTTTAAATTATTTGTTAACTAAAACTGGAACTCGTTATGCATTCTTGGAAAGCTTTATTCAATTATGCAAAAACTCACGATCTTTTATTTAAATCAAGGTATGTACTTATTTAATAATTCATATCTGCATTCAATTTTTTTGGGTCATATAATGTCTTATAAAAAATATGTACCAAAAGCAAAAAGTAAATGGTAATACGCTTACCGTTTAAATAGATTCCGGAATGCTTTTTTTTAATTACATAGAGATACGGAATGTATTATAACTAAGTGAAAAAGTTTGTCAAAACCAACCGGCTCCGAGGAAATGCATACGTCAGGGGTGTTTCTCCACGATAGGCTAGCTTTTCGCTAGCATTCTTCATATTTAACGTTAGTTTCCTTATCGCACTTCATACCCATTTCCTTTAAAGGACACCTTATTTTATACAGTTGCTATAAACAAATTATGGAATATATCAATAACAGTTATTGACAGGTTATTCATGATTTTATCTAAAAATTTCGAATAAATTTATTTTGGAAATATAAACATTATTAAATAAATTATGAACGACGGGACACGTGATGATGTATTAACTTTGGCAAACCAAATTGGCGTTCTGGATTCCTCGAAACGATATATTTTCTCGTAATCGACCTTTGAAGAATGTATTTAGAAAATATGATTGATAAAAAGCTTTTTAAGAATAAACAATGAATTCTTATAAGTTTTAATTAATTACTACTCTTTGTATTTTAAGTTTCTGTTTAAAATACAAATTATATAAACAATTTACAACAATGTATGAATTGAATTAATTGAAAATGCATTAATTTTTAAACCGTATTTGTGATATTTACACGGAACTTTTAAATTAACTATCTGACTTCTAACTAATAAAAAATCAATTATTATTAAATGGTTTTTTATTTAAAAATGATTTTATCGAACTACAATACCGATTGTTAAAAAAAGAATTAATTTTAAAAATACCTTCTAATTTTTGATATTTTTTTAATATAATCGCACAAGGTATTATCGACTAAACGCAGCACTTTTTTCTTTTTCTTATAAAATTAAATCAAATAAATACTTTTTTTGTGAAACCCGCTTTGAAAGTTCGGTTTTCTAGCGCGGTGTGGCGGTAGTAATGTGGGTCTCAGAATAGAGTATAGTTTCGTCTTTCCTTTCAACACATGTGTGGAAAGTGCCTAATTTAGCTCTTCTCCTTTTTACTTTTTTCCCTTTTTGTACTCTAAAACACCATAGTGTTTTTTATTGATATTTCTTTCTTGAGGTATTTCATTTGTTATTTATATAAAGCAATGCTACAAGTTACATAGACTTTTCTTGCTTTATAAAATATGAAAAAGTTAGACCAGAAATATCTTGAAAATAGTTACAAAAACTACCTACACGTGGCACAACCTGATAAAAGAAAATTTCCAGTTAAAACCAAGTGTACTGTTCCATTACACAAATGTCATATTATCCTTCCGTTTTATGTAACCACTTTTTGAAAATTACAAGCGTTCCAAAGTACCGCATATTAGAGTTTCAATAGTGTCTCTTGCATTAGTAAATTATTTTTCTCTGGAGTTGAACGACTATTATTTTTTAATTAACTAGCCTTATTTTTATGATACTAGCCATTCTAGAACGAAACAGAGTTTGAAAGTTTTCTTCTGGCAAATAGCTCTAGCAAAGTTTCGAGTTGGGGCGTCTTAGTCGACAGTTAAGAGTGCGTGATGTTAAGCAATCAAACTTCAGGGGAGATCAGTAATCGGAAATTAATTCGAATGCCACTTACTTAATCCTCGAAGTTAACCCTAAGTTTAATAACTACGGCGCGGTTGAGGATTTAAAACCACAATTCCCGTGCTTTGAATAACGTTATCGAATTTCTAAACGTGTATATGGACGGTTATTGAAAACAGTTTAACTGAAAATTTTCAATTATCGATACAAAAATCGTTGATATTCGAAAACCGCAGGTGGAGCAACCGCAAACTGATTTACTCGGCCGTCTCGTTTTAAAACTTGGTAACAGTCAAATTTTCAGAAATGGATTTTTTGGTAGTGTTGTTCGTAATAAGGCCCCTTACACAACGCCCCGTCTTTATTTTATTGAAATTTATTTTTTTATAGAGTAATATTAATTAAAGAAATATTTCCTTTTGTTTTTAATTACTATTTGTTAATCATTTAGTGCGTTCCGAATATTTTCTGGAAGTAATACTTTAGTATAACTTTGATAAATTCATTTTTATACACAAGGAAATAAATTATAAAACCTTTTCAAAATTCCACTTAGGGTAACCCGTCCATTTAATGACTAATTTGGTGCATCGATAGCTATTATGATGTAAAAAATAGCAAACAAATTAATAAATCCAAAACAATTATTATATTTTTTGTTTATGAATTCATGAAAACATTATCATAATTTGGTCATAAACTTTGTCATAATTACTAATGAGCATAAAGTGAAACTCCAGTAAATGACCACTTTTGTCTAAAGAATGACCGTGTATAGCCTAGTGAATGACTGATTATTTGATTTATTTATTAAAAACGAATAATATATAACATTTTGTAAAATTTATTCTAAACACTAGACGTACATGTACCTTTGTTTAGTTTTTTAATTAAAGTTTGTTTTGGTATATTAATATGAATTTAATTATTTTAGTTATACCTACACTTCTTTATTATTTTTATTTGTTGCACTTAAATGAAAAAGATGACACACAAGTTTGTATAAATAAATATATCATGAATATAAATTATTTTTTATCATTGTTATAAACATTATTTCTCGTAACGGTCATTCACTGATAGGCGGTCACAGATTAAACGGTTTACCCTATTTCATTGTACGAATAGGGAAATTACATTTCACAAAAGGACACATTAAAATTAAATCTATTGTTCATTATCAACTGTGTTACTCCGTTAAGACAAATTTCTAAACTTAGTACGTATTGGGTTGAACACTTTATGAAACATTTTGTTAAGAACCAATTATATTTCTTCTCGCTATCTTTTTATTACCCCAGTATCTGTAAAACACGCAATAATAAAGCTGTTTATTTTTGGCCTTCTGTGTCTTATATTTCCCCCTTTATTGGGGAATAAAATGAAACACATACTTTGTACACAAATATATATATTTTAGCTAACTATCTTCAATTTAATGATATCGTGTGAAAGATATCAATGGATATTATAATATAGTCTGTTCTAAGATCCACTAACTAATCTTCAACTGCTTTCAAAGTGAAAAGATTTGTTTTTTGTCTCATACTTTTAAAAGTACCATATGTTTAAAAAAAAACGGTATTAGTAGGTATACAATGTCATAAAATATCATTCCTGGATCAAGTACTATTTAAATAATGTTACTATTTTGTTTAGAATAAAATATTATTATTATTCATGTGTAGTATTAAATATAATTTTTGCTAATATAGTATTTATATTGATTTCTACCTAACTTTTTCCTAGATATTGATTTTCTGAAAATATTTGAAACACAAAAAATGATTAAGAAATAGTAACTAAAAACAAAAAAATATTTTTTATTAAAAATTTGGATAAAAAATGAATTCTGCGAGAGTCAAACCAACTACTTGCTCTACTTTGTAGTTAGTTGTGTTAACCTTTCGGCTACTGAGTTGTTTGTTACGAGCACGGAAATTTCCAAAGGGATAAACCGCTTAATAAAACTTTAAAGTCTTTTATTCTAGCATTTCTGAATAGTGCCTCGTACTGCTTTGGCAAATTAATGTTGAGGTAGTAATTTTTAAAAACTGTTAATATAAACAAAGTAAGAAAAAATTATAAGCTTCGATAAATAGTCTTTTAACAAAAGTTTTCTCACTATTTCTTTATGTTCAGTTTTTCTTCTTTTTTATTTTTTATATCCACGCTTCCTCTCTATGTTAACTTTAGAAGAAAACAATTAAAAAGAACTACAATAATTTTTAATCAATTTTCATTTTTCACTTATCAATTTATTATCAAAATGCTTAAATTTTTAAATGCTGTTAAAACTCCAAAGAAACTATTAAATGTTTTGATTTTATTTACCTTAAAACTAGTAGCCCATTAATTTCATTATTTAAATTACGACTCTATAAATTAAGGAAATGCTTATACTGTGTTTTGAATTGGTCAAAAAATAAATAAATTATTTTACAATTTTCATCCCTGTAAGTTTCGTAAAAGTTATATTTATTATGTTAATATTTTTTTTCTAAATATTGATATATTAAAAAATTATTATACAAATATAATTGACTGCAAATTTCGCTT
Organism: Sinopyrophorus schimmeli; assembly: GCA_036325965.1. Taxonomy (NCBI): domain Eukaryota; kingdom Metazoa; phylum Arthropoda; class Insecta; order Coleoptera; family Elateridae; genus Sinopyrophorus; species Sinopyrophorus schimmeli. The sequence goes on from JARFIZ010000314.1 coordinate 18,937,759, forward strand.
AATACCTTCTCAATTAATATCGTTCGAAGAAAATATGTTTTTTTTAATCCTGTAAATTTTTATTTTTGACGGTTGCCGAGTTTTACATTGGGACACAAGTACACTATCGAAAGCATGCTACTGCTAACGTTTAGTTGGAAACCACCCTGTTTACGAACGCAGTTTATACCATAAATGGATTAATTAGGGAGTCCTTATGATGTAACAACAGTCTTGCTTCTATTGTATAGCAGTTTGTGTATCGGATCCAGATGGTTGTTCCTGTTGTAATTAGAAGGTTGATGTACATCAACCCAAGATGACGTTCAAATCTACGAAACGCTTTGCAATATCTAACTTTGTAGTTTGCTTGTATTATTCTGCACCGAATAATTATTCCGATCTCGAAGATTCACGTTTTGTTCCAAGTTATTTCGTTTGCTAACTTTTAATTACCGTACACCTACTTCCGACTCGAAAATTGCATACGTTTATTACGGGTTGTTGTACAAATATACTACACAGTTTTTTAGTTATTTTTTGAAGTTATACTTCTTTTGGCGCTTTGAGGTTAAATTTTAGGAAGCAATGGAAGTTGCGCGCGCACGTCTAACGAAAAGTGGGCAGTATGAATGTCTAAGAAAGTAAATTAATTATTGTATTAAATTGCATTGATTGTATGTTAGAAAAAAATTTACCATAACAATGAGTGGAAGGGAGCGAAAAGATACGGCAATATGGTCAGTCCGACTGAGAGGGAACGACTAAAATTATTCAACTAATTTTTCGTCAAATCTATTGACTCTAATTATTGTGAATCATGCTTAAAACCGAGTGTGCATTCGAGCAAAGTGGCACATTCCGATCTCGGGAAAATGAAGCGCGCCGCTCCGCGTCGCGCTTCATTTGCCTCCCTCGCTCGGAAATGTGCCACTTTTCGCTCGAATGCGCACATCCTCGTGTTTATCAAATTCGTCTGCTTTATCCTTCTCTCTTTCAAATCAAAATATTAAATTAAATATAGTAAATATTGTTGGTATGTTCGAAAAACGTTTTTACCATAGCAATGAGTGAAAGTGAGCGAAAAGATACGACAATATCGTTAGTCAGACTGAGAGGGCACGACAAAAATAATTCAACCAATTTTTCGTCAAATCTAGTGGTTCAAATTATTATGAATCACGCTTAAAACCGAGTGTGCACATTCGAGCTCAAAGTGGCACATTCCGATCTCGGGAAAATGAAGCGCGCCGCTCCGCGTCGCGCTTCATTTGCTTCCCTCGCTCGGAAATGTGCCACTTTTCGCTCGAATGCGCACATCCTTGTGTTTATCAAATTCGTCTGCTTTATCCTTCGCTCTTTCAAATCAAAATATTAAATTAAATATAGTAAATATTGTTGGTATGTTCGAAAAACGTTTTTACCATAGCAATGAGTGGAAGTGAGCGAAAAGATACGACAATCTCGTTAGTCAGACTGAGAGGGCACGACAAAAATAATTCAACCAATTTTTCGTCAAATCTAGTGGTCCAAATTATTATGAATCATGCTTAAAACCGAGTGTGCACATTCGAGCTCAAAGTGGCACATTCCGATCTCGGGAAAATGAAGCGCGCCGCTCCGCGTCGCGCTTCATTTGCCTCCCTCGCTCGAAAATGTGCCACTTTTCGCTCGAATGCGCACATCCTCGTATTTATTGAATATATTTGTATTAACTTTTACCCATTGTTATATTTAATTTAGTTACGCCAAAGAAGTATAACTTCTAACGCGCGTATAAAAAGTACACGATATTTTATTTGTATAAAGGCATCCGCTTTTAGTACTTTTTTTATTGAATATTCATTTCTGTTTGTTATTTCGAATCTTATTTTTAGAATCACTCATTTGAAAAAAACAACTCAGTTTTACATCTGTCGTTCGAAACTGGCGAGATTTATATTTGTACAACTGTTTGTTGAAAAATATTAAATTTGAGTTTGGGAGATGGATGCGTTTGTGAATTGGGTGACTCACCCATCAGATGCAACTGCAAACCATTAATCTTGACACCCTCTCATACCTTTACGTTAGTCAGATCATTGGCGTATCGTGATTTTTCATAAAATCCTCAGCTTTGCCTCTGAATTTTATATTTCGAAAGGGATTGATGGATTAAGGCTCATGTTTTTGACTTTTGTAAAAAAATTTTACATTTTATATCATTTTGTTTTGTATCACGTTATTATCGTGTTCAAAATAAAGTAAGGAAAGTAAGTCCAGTTTGCAATCTTTGAAATTACTTCTTAATAGAGTGTAAACTCTTTATAATAAAACTTTTTATAACGTAATTATTACTTGCATTTGGTTGGTTTGTCTTATACCCCATACATTGAACGACTCTCTATAACCAAACACTCACTGTCTATAACGAAATAACTCGTTAGTATTCGAAAATTGACACAGGACTATTATCGACTTAAGAAGACTTACTTTAAGAGTCACGAAATTTTTAAGAATATAATTGTCTATCAGTTCTTCTCCACTCTTTTACGTAATCTTCGTAACATATAGTTAGCATTTTTTTTAGCTAACACAACTAGTGTTCTGCAGCAGATGAATTAGACGTTGATTAAAAGCCATGGCAAATATACATAAAAAAAACAAAACATCAAAGAAAAATGAGAGACTACATGAAATCATTTTTCTTTGAATTAATTACACTGGCACACAAAAATAAAAAAGTGGTCAGTACTTTTGTCCAGACCCACCTAGGGTTATGTATTTCGATGCCCTGAATCCGAATTTGAGGTCGGTTTATCCAATATACCTCTAAAATTTTGAGTAAATTGCAAAAAACCACTAAATATTGCAGTTATGAAAATGAACAAAATTTGATTAAACTAGATCAAATCTTCCTTATATGTATATCTTGATGAGATGAAACCAAATTCAGAATCTCTTAATCTCGATTATTCATATATTTATCCAAAATCGTAAAAAATAGTAAAAAAGTAGTAGAGCATAGCTAAAAATATCACGAGGACACAAAAAATAGTGGTCAGTACTTTTGACCAGACCTAGCTAGGGTTATGTATTTCGATGCGCTCAATCCAAATCCGAAGTCCGTTTGGCCTGTACACTCCCAAAATTTTGAGTAAATTGCAAAAAACTGCTTCAATTGGTTAAAAATTGCAGTTTTTGCAATTTACTCAAAATTTTAGAGGTATATTGGGTAAACCGACCTCAAATTCGGATTCAGGGCATCGAAATACATAACCCTAGGTGGGTCTGGTCAAAAGTACTGACCACTTTTTTATTTTTGTGTGCCAGTGTTATTATTTAAAGTGATAAAGATTTTTTGTATGAAATTATGCTATTTTTTTTCACTTGATATAACGAAAGAAAGTGCTTGATTCTTTCAGTTTCGTTATAGAGTTTACATTGTACTTGTAACTATTGTGGGTTGTTCATGGTAGAGAAAATAAATTCCATATTACTTGTCCTATTTTTAACCATGCGCCCCCAAAATATTCAGAAGAATTTATTTGCCATTACAATTGGGAGCATTAAACTTTTTGGTCTATTTAATCAAATAATTCACTAGAAGCAAATTATAAATTAAATTCGATGAAGAACTCTTATTGTTTGTTGCTTCTCATTGTTTCATTTAACAGAATAGCCTTTCAACCGATTCGAGCAGAAATCAATTAACCAAGTAACTAATTAACTAAATCGACTTTTCCGACCGTCGAAAATAACACTTTTTTCATATTTAAAACAGCCTCTTGAAACGTACGCCTTTGATTTTAGTTGTTTCCTATCGATATATGGGGATTATGGAGAGCGATTGCTCGCTTCATCTACAGTTCCAACCCCCCGGCGATCAAACTGAATCACCGAAACACCCTCTCACCTACAGAACACCATTTCACCACATGTGCATCTGTTCAGGCAGTTTTCGATGTAACTTAATACCCCAAATACATACAACATAGATCAAAGATAACACCCCTATTAGATTTATTGTAATCGCTATCCGAGTCGCAATTAAATCTCTTATGTGTTTCATAATGAACGCGGTTATGAAGTTTAATGGAAATTATTGAAAAACTTTCGGCAAACGTGATCGGACTGTTTGACTAATAAAATATTATCTGTAAAGTCATCAAAGGGTATCGAACGGTATAATGGAAATGGTGATATGTGAGTATCCAATCAAGTAAATCGTTAGAGCGAGCAATCGTTTTCCAACTAGTGCCTCGTAAATTGCATTTAACCATAAATAACATCCTGTTAACGCTGCTATCAGGTAATATGTTTAGCATGTATTGGAAGATATCGAAAAGCACATTTTCGAAATTTAGTTAATGTACGTGATTACGCATTAAATTGTTGTTTATTTCCGTTTTTAAAATAAGCCCTTTTGAAATACAATTTTATTTGACTTGCTTTTATGTACTAGGTATGTCATTTTATGTGAATGTTTGTACATTTATATTGGATTGACAAGAGATTAATATGGGTTTTCACAAATAGATGGAGTTACAATTTTTTTCAATCACTTTGGTCAATGTTATAATTTTTTTCTTTAGGCAGTTTACAATAGTGACTTTTAACTTGCTATAAAAACATAAAAACTACAGACAGTTCTGGGTATTCCGACGTATGCTTCATATATCATGTGTGGACCATGTCACAAACAAGGAAGAATGGGAAGGGATAGAGAACTATTATGTACAATAAAAAAACCTTAAACAACTTACTTTGGGCACATTTATCGTAACAATAAATATGAACTCCTGCGGAAGGAAAATAGTGGAGAAGAGATGACCAGGCAGAAGGAAGTGTTCGTGGCTCAAGAACATACGAGATTCGACAGGAATTAACAGCAATTCACTAATAAGAACAGCCAAGTACAGATTTTGCCTAAATTGTTGCCATCCTTCAATGATGAAGACGGCACCGCTAAGAAAAAGATAAAAACATTTGCATTTGTTAGTTTAGTATCAAATTTAACATGAAGCGCGAAAACAAACATTATCTTCATATTTTGCTTTTGTATTTCCAGAAAGACAAGAAAGTTTTTGAGACTCCCAAAGACTTATGTGATCGATGCTTAACAGAACGCTCGTGTCAGAGTTGGCTTAAAAAAGTTTGTTTTGGAAATTTTTTTGCTTAAAGGTAATCAACGTTCTGGTCGACCAACTGAAATTACTAACAGTTAATCAAATTAAAACCATAATTGAAGCAGATCGCCATATAGCTGTGAAAGAGAATGCAGAGAGGTTAAATGTATCACACACAACAATCGAAAATTATATAAATGTCTTGAATTTGTTAAGGAGATTGATATTTGGGTTCCAAGTGAATTGAAGGTGTTTTATTTAACACAACAAGGCAGCATTTCTGATAAGCAACACAATCATAACGGAAAAAAACCTTTTTAAAAATAAATCATCTTTGGTAATGAAGAATATATTGTCTACAATAACATTAATTGAAAACCATCATGGTCCAAGCGTGATGACCCGCACAAGCCACACCAAAAAGTGAATTGCATCAAAAAAGTATCATGCTTTCAATTTGGTGGGATTATAAAGATATTGTATTTTTTTTAAGCTGCTTCGAAGGAACCAAAAATCAATTTAGATGTTTATTGTCAATTAATAATGGAGGAAGCAATCAAAGATAAACGGGGTAGAATTGGCTAATCGTAAAGACATTATCTTCCACCATGACAACAACGCTCGACCACACACATCTTTTGTAATTTATCAAAAATTATTACGACCTTGGAAACTAATGTCACGTCCACCATATAGCCCTGAACTTGAACCATCAAATTACGATTTATTTTGTTCTTTACAAAACTCTTTAAATGGTAACAATATCACCTGAAATCACACTTGGTTCAGTTTTTTGTGAATAAGATCCAGAAGTAAGAGGTTACCAGAAAGATGGTAAAAAATCATTGAAGAAAATAGTATATTTATATTTGATTAAAGTCCCTTTTTTGGATAAAACTAATGAGTTTTATTTCAAATTAAAAAAACCGAAAATACGTTCCTGTCAACCCGATGCATACTTGTGAAACAAATAAGGTGTATACCAATAAGGACTTTTAAGGAACTTTAAAAGAAATGAAATGAAGATATTAAAAAGAGAATTAAATACGTCTTAACTTTTCCCGAACAGAAAGTTTAACGAAACTACGCTATACCAACTTAAAATCAAATATTAGTTGTTTTTAACATTCAAATTTCTTATTTTTTGTCAGTTTCTTTAACTCTATTTACTTTTGTATTAATTTTTGTCCCATCTAGGACGATTGTCTAGTGTACCTAAATGATGTAGCGCCGGTCCTGTCTATGTCAACGTTTGTACAATGAAAATTTGATTGCGTTATTATTAAGGTGCTTTTGGTCCACAAAATTATTTTGAATTACGTATGTGGTTTGCGGATCACCGGTTAAAAGCCTTATTTTAATACTTAATAATACGATTCACCTAAAATGAGCTTGTAAAGTACACTAGAAAATCGCAGCGTCACATTATAGAACCTAGTATTTACTTTAGAAAAATAGCTTTTCAAATCTAAAACGATAAAGTTCTAAAATCAATTTTAAGAGTATTATTTGTAGCCTCCATTGTGAAGAGTACTGCAGTAATACTTCTCCTAACGTTATTTACTGGGTTTAATTGCGAACCAGTGCAAACATTTATAGTTTTCAAAATTACTTCAACTGACGAATTCACTGAGAATAAAACAAATGTTGATTTAATCACCCTCTGGCTAATTTTGAAAATGTCAATAGTATAATATATTCTGCTGCAATTTAAACTTTAATATAACATTTACAAATATACCAAATCTCTAATTGCTTTTAGTTTTTCGTGTTTTTATTTAAATCAATATGTTCTTTTCTAGGTATATCTTCGTGGCGGTCGGTTTATATCGCATTTTATAATTATATTCCGTGAGTGGATAATATGAATTTTTATCGAATAGTCAACTTTTCGAGTTAATCCTACTTCCGAAACCAATTTATTTTTTCTCTTGATCGTGTAAAACATTTTGGCCGGTTATACACCCGAGACAATAATACATCATTTTCTTTATCTTAAATCTAAATAATCTGTCACGCAACTCTCCGCGGAAGAATTGGTTATGGCTCAAAAACCCAAAATTTTAATTTACAAATAGGAATATACAGTTGCTCTCATAATTGATCATTCAACTTTAAAACAAATATTTTGTTGTCGATATTATAAAAAAGACGGTAAAGTAGGGTTTCTTATTAATTCCATTCGAATCATAACATATTGAAAATACAGCTTAATAATTATTTAATATAATACGTTCCATAGCCAAAAATGCCAAATATTATCGAATATGCTGCCTCTGGTGTGGATAAACAGTATTAAATTCTTTGTTGCAAACCTCTCTAATGTTTATTTACATATTGCTAACATGTACATGACGTTACTAATACTTGCACGTGTGATATCTATAAATATCTGTTTATCTAATATTGTCTACAAAAAATTGAAGTGAGAAAAGTATAAAAAATAGGAAAAGGAACTATGGCTTTTAATCTGTAATGTGAAAATAAGTGGCGCCAGCTACTGTCCGCAACACGTAATAACTGGAGGTACACTTCTACGTTAATACTTGTAAATATTGCAGCTTATCAGTGGTAGAAATAATAAATTCTAAATTACTTGTTCCATTTGCGAGCATACACTTCCACAATGTTGCCAATAATGTATTTGCCATTGAGATGCATGCTGAATTGTGAGAATAACTGTAAGTACACATCGATCATTCCTTTGTGTGAAAAATAAATAGTTATGCAAATATTGTAATTTGAAATCTACCGTGATGTATTACATTCTTCCTTTTTGTTACGAATATGATTTATTGTAAAAAAACCTTTGTATTATCACAATATGAAATTTAACGATCTCAAATTGCAGAAAAGAGAAGGAAAAAATAATGAATATAATTTTAAAAATCGACCTCTGTGCTTTTACTTTTTCGGCGAGGGTCGTCTTTGAATGAGATTCCAACTGAATTATTTATGTTAAATAATGAGAGCGAAAGAAAGTTCGACAAACATTTTGTTCAGAAACAAAAGTTTTTTTGTATAATTTTGTCGGGAAAATGTCTCCAGTTCGCAGCATTTTATTAGTTGAAGTGTGTAACAGTCAGTACCTCCATTTAGAAATGAAAATGTGGCCAACTTTTTTAACTTGGAGAAATCACATCAAATAACGCAAAACGCTGTATTTTTTAATTTATATCATCACCAGTGATGATTCGTTTTAAAAAAGGATCGATTTCGTTTTATTTCAGATGCAAATCACAATTACTCATTGTGTTAAACGAATGTTTTTCAATTATGGTTTTGATTTGATTATTATAAGCTTTAATTGGTCGACCAAAACGTAGGTCATCTTTAGGTGAAAAATTTTTAAACGTGCGTTGTATTAAGTACCCATCACCATAAACTTCACATAAGTCTTTGCGAGCCACAGAAACCTTCTTGCCTTTACGGAAATAAAAAATTAAAATATAACGAAAAAACGGAAAAAATTGTAACATTGACTGAAGCGATTCAAAAAAATTATAGCGCCATCGATTTGTAAAAACCGAAATTAGTTTCTTGCCATCGAAATTTTTTTTAATAACTTTACCTCACTTTTTTATAAATTTATTAGATTCTAAATAAAAAATATATTAAATATAATTTAATTTTATAATGCTAGGGTAAAACGTCCAGTTCGTGACCACTTACCAGTGACTGACCGTTACGAGAAATATCGTTTATAACAATTAAAAAAAAATAATTCATATTTATTATACAATCTTACAGACATGTCTTTTTTTTATTAAAATGCAAGAAATGGATGTAATCAAAAAAGTGTATAATTACTATATTAAAAATAATTCAATTTATATAGACTTTCATTTTTTGCACTTTAATAAAAAAAGAGACATATAAAATTGCAAAAATAAATATATCATAAGTATGAAATAATTTTTTTTAATGTTATAAACATTATTTCTTGTAATGGTCATTTTACTTTAAAATATTATAAATCCCGCCTAGGTCGAAAAAAAATCTGACAACGCTACTTCATACGGTCAATGATTATATGTTTTGACACAATCGACTTTTTTAATTTAATTTAATTAATGGCTTAGTTTTATTAATAATTATCGTTTCTCTAAGAAAAGTGATACTTTTTAGTATCTATTAGTATTGATATTATTATCAAAATTAAATTAATTATAATAATTCATATTTCTGCTGAAAGTTCCAACCACTATATCCCTTACCATTGTAAGACTTATACAAGATAAATTTTTGTTGTTTCTAACTAAAGTAACTTTAATCCAATTAGAACTTTTTTTTATAAGGACTTGAAGGGAAGGAATTAAGAGTTTTTTTCGAATTGTGGATATTATCGATTTATCGGGGTTCTACTGTAGAACTTTTTAGATTCAACCCCGTAGTCATCTAATTTTGGTACAAAAGAACGTTTTAGCACAAAAATATTCAATGTAGCGTTATTGTCTAACTTTGCATATATTGCATCGCAATGGCAAAATGTAGGGGGGGGGGGGGTGTATAATATATGTTAAAAGTTAGCCCGAGGGTTCCAAAATTCAATATGCTGCGTAGCTTAATGTTCACAATAGCAGTCGCTTTTGTATCTGCAAGCCAATAATGTACACAAGTTCTTTGGATATATTTAGGGGTGTAAAACTAGACTAGTAGGGTAGTGCTAGTTCTATTCATACTTTTAATCTACTTTTGTAGGGCACATCTATTTACCCTCTTGCAATCTCCATTATTGTATGTGTAACTGAATGTTGCGAGCGACCGGTTTGCATTTCATTACAATTCATTTAATTTAAAATCTATTTATAATAGGCATTGATAGACTGATCAATAATTTGAATAGTGCCGGATTGAAAATGTTACTTTTCGGTGATCTATTTTTGCCGTTTCAAAAACTTATTATTAAAAATTAAAATACAGTTTCATTATTACAAGGGATCTGCACATAAGGGTGAAATGGCCAACATCTCTAATTAAAGAAAAACATTTTTTCAAATGAAATACAAAATTAATATAACAAATATTTAATCTCATAAACAGAAACTTTAGATTGGTCTTTCAACAGTAAAGGTTCTGCACTCCAAATTCACTTTTATGCAAATCAACTTTTTTTTTAAATGAAGTATTTTCTTATGAAGATATTTTTCAGTTGTCAAAAAAATCAAATCAAACGTAAATTAATTATTAAAAAAGTTGAAATTGTATTTAATACAAATCTTTTCTGACGGCAACAAGGCCTGTGAAGTTTTTTTGACTTTCTCATAGAAATTTATCTACATGAAGGTTTGAACTTAATTTTTGGCATTGGTAAATTTTGCACCAGTGTCGTGATTACTTACAAAGTTTTTAAAAATTGTTTATCAGAGCAGAAAATTGGATTTTCCGCAAAGACATCTTCTTAACTCTTTCTTCGCCACATTCTTTTTTTGTAAGACACCTGCAAAAAGTTGAATTATAAGAACAAAAGTTTCAGTTTCACAAACCAGTTTAATTTACTTTTTAAATTTCGGTTACTGTGACCATGTGCAAATACATAGAATATTTTGATTGGAAATCTGTCGAGCAGAGGCCGAGGGGCTGTTGTGTTTGGTCATTACCAAAAATAATAGAAATAAAATTCATAATTCAAATTCAAATTGCTAAAGTACTGGGTTTTATGAAAAATTTAACCTCGCTGAAAAAACAACATTCAAAATTTAAGATTGCCCAAACGTAAGTCAAAAGCTTCGCGTGGGGAAAGTTCTGTGAGAAAGTCTAAAGAACTCCACGATTTCCAAAAGTCAAAAAAGGATTATAATAAATAAAATATACTTTACATTTCATTCGATTTTTTTCAACAAAAACTTAAAATGGAGGTAATATACTTTTCAGGAAATACTTAATTTGCAAAAAGATGAATTTGTTTTGGGAAAAAGTGAATTTGATTTGCCAAAGAGTGCATTTGGGGTAAAAAACCCTTTTCAGGCCCAGTTTTTGTTATGCTTAATCCAACACTGAATTTGAACAAAATACTTGTTTACCTCATTGGAGCGGTGCGAATAAGCTTTATTGAATTAACGTTTTGTTTTAGGAAGTCTACTGTGGCATCGAAACAATTTGTACCGTTGATGGGCTTCACTTTCATTGTATGTATAATGCTAGAGTTAAAGCATTTAACAGCTCTGGCGAAGGAGAATATAGCGATTTAATTGGTCTACAAACTGCAGAAGGTAATCGTATAACCCAAAATCATTACACAATTCTAACAAAAATTTATTCATTTATAACATTTGATTTTTTTCAAATATTGCGTTTATGGAAAGTGTATTGTCGATATTTCTACATTTGGATATCGGTTATTCATATGCCATTATGGCAAAACTTTGGTGTATTAAAAAAAATTGGTGCGTGTTCTTATGTACGCGCGTTAGAAGTTATACTTCTTTGGCGTAACTAAATTAAATATGTCCACGTGTAGAAATTAATCTAAATAAATTCAATATATGTATACTATACCAGGGATGCGCAATGCGCGGCCCGTGGACCGCATGCGGGCCGTTAAACATGTTTATGCGGCCCGCCAAGCATTTCTAAAATTGAATTTATTTTATCGACTTTCTCCCATCAATATATTGTTACAAAATTAATTATAATAAAATGATTAGAAAGAAAAATAATTAGAAAGCTGCGTACGAGTAGCTACCTCATCAATTCCGGCTGATACTGATCAGCTTGTATCCAAAAAACAGTGCCAAATTTCTCATTAAAAATTTCAAGTAAATTCGTTTTTCTGTTCTTTTCTTGTTTGTTTTTATTTTGCATTAAAATTTGAAAATGAAATTTTTACTTTTTTTTAAATTTTATATTTTTTTATTCTAATGTTTATTATAAATAAAGTTTTGTAAATTATTACTAAGTGTTACTTTATGTGCAGCCCGCCAAAAAAAAATTAAATTTAAATTGGCCCGTTGATTAAAAAGGTTGCTCACCCCTGTACTATACAAATGTTCTGCAATATGTGCAATTCTTATTTTGGTGCCATACAACAATTTTTACCCACTGTCCATTTGTAATATTTTTAAGAAATTTGTTATTGTATTGTCTTATGCTTGTTTTAAAATTATTAACATTTATAAATATTACTCATATGACAAACATTCAATAACGTTTTTCGAACATGCCATCTATATTTACTAAATTTAATATTTTGATTTGAAAGAGCAAAGGATAAAACATACGAATATAGTAAATACGAAGATGTGCGCATTCGAGCGAAAAGTGGCACATTTCCGAGCGAGGGAGGCAAATGAAGCGCGACGCGGAGCGGCGCGCTTCATTTTCCCGAGATCGGAATGTGCCACTTTGAGCTCGAATGTGCACACTCGGTTTTAAGCATGATTCACAAGAATTAGGGTTAATATATTTGACGAAAAATTAATTAAATTATTTTAGTCGTGCCCTCTTAGTCTGACTGACGAGATTGTCGTATCATTTCGCTCCCTTCCACTCATTGCTATGGTAAAAACGTTTTTCGAACATACGAACAATATTTACTAAATTTAATTTAATATTTTGATTTGAAAGAGCATAAGTTAAAGCATACGAATTTCATAAATACGAAGATGTGCGCATTCGAGCGAAAAGTGTCACATTTCCGAGTGAGGGAGGCAAATGAAGCGCGACGCGGAGCGGCGCGCTTCATTTTCCCGAGATCGGAATGTGCCACTTTTCGCTCGAATGTGCACACTCGGTTTTAAGCATGATTCACAAGAATTAGGGTTAATATATTTGACGAAAAATTAATTAAATTATTTTAGTCGTGCCCTCTCAGTCTGACTGACGAGATTGTCGTATCATTTCGCTCCCTTCCACTCATTGCTATGGTAAAAACGTTTTTCGAACATACAAACAATATTTACTAAATTTAATTTAATATTTTGATTTGAAAGAGCATAAGTTAAAGCATACGAATTTAATAAATACGAAGATGTGCGCATTCGAGCGAAAAGTGGCACATTTCCGAGCGAGGGAGGCAAATGAAGCGCGACGCGGAGCGGCGCGCTTCATTTTCCCGAGATCGGTATGTGCCACTTTGAGCTCGAATGTGCGCACTCGGTTTTAAGCATGATTCACACTAATTAATTTACTTTCTCAGACGGCTAACTTCAACTGTCGAATTTTCGTTAGAAGTGCGCGCACAACTTCCGTTGCCTGCCAAGATTTTACTCTCAAAGCGCGCTACAAGAAGTATAACTTCAAAAATTTTTATACATTAGGATTTATTATTAAAATAAAGGTAATCATTCAGCATTAGGGGGAAGCTCAAAGTTAATGACAAAACATATTTATCCTTCAATCAATCTTCTTCTAAACTAATTTATTTTACTCTATGGCACGGACAGGTATACTACGGGGATATTTAAATTTATACCAGAATATTTTATTTTTAAAAATGAGAAAATAATGAAGTTAACTACTTTTATGCTTTTTAATATTTAAGAATTGAAATCATAAATATTTTGCACGTCCTTTTTGAAATAGAACGTATAAAATAGGAACTGTGCCACAATTTTGATGCGATGATGGCTATTAATATTTCAAACGGAAGGGGAGTAGCTTTCACTTTAGGGCTTCTCGAGACAAAATTAGGTACCAGGTACGAATATAAATGTTTGATGTGCGTGCAGACAAATCTTGCCGGCTATCACAGTTATCAAATTCTGCTTAAATAACTTTTTTTTTACTATAATGGCTGTACCTTTCCGACATTGTTATAAAGCGATTTATCAAAACTTTTGTTTAAGACCGATGTGATTATTAGAATTTACATTATATTATGTGTTATTAAAATTTCATTTTCAATCATATGTAAATAACAATTAAAAGTAAAATTATTAAGTTTACTACTTACCCCATTTTTATTCACCATGAAGTGACAGTTGTGGCACACTGCGCCCTCTACTGTTGAGCATTTCACGTAATGGTGTTTGTTATTACAGAGTTTTGAAATTAATTTGGCGGTTGTTTTAAAAATATTTTAAACCTAAATCAATTCAATAAATTTATATATTTTTTAATTCGTTTCAGTTGCGTGGTTTACATTCGATCCTGTACTATCAGGACCAGGATTACAATACAGTGAGGATAGTGTAAGAGTAACCGGTGAAGGATGGGAGCACCGAATAGCTTTGGGAAGTGTTGGATTTAGCCGTGGGATTCATTATTGGGAATTTACTGTTGACAAATTTGATGCAGATACAGATCCCGCTTTTGGTATAGCTAGAATTGATGTCTCCAGAGATAAGATGCTAGGTATGTAACTACGCACAAAATTAATTTTTTACATAAAACGATATTTTCAATAGGTAAGGATGATAAAGGATGGGCCATGTATATAGATCGACAACGTTCTTGGTTTCAACATGCTGGTACTCATGAACAGCGTGTAGAAGGTGGAATTAGTCCGGGAAGCACAATAGGTGTTCTTTTAGATTTAGACAGACACACGTTATCATTTTACGTAAACGAAGAACCACAAGGCTCAATAGCTTTTAGAGATCTGTATGGTGTATTTTATCCTGCTGTTAGCATTAATCGAGGAGTTAGTGTTACATTACACACTGCTCTTGATCCTCCGTCAGACATTGATGATACGTAAATATCTTAACATATAATATCGTGACTTTTTTATTCTTGAATCCGTTCAGCTAAACTATAAGCAGCGTTTCTTACATTTATAGATTTAGCACATAATGATCTCCGTATACTTTAATACAATGAACGAAATTTTAATTTAAATGTCTATTTAAAAAATGCTTCTATAACTAAAGCTACGTTCTTTTTAGTCATATAAGAAACTATGCTAAAGTTATTAAGACTACAAAGACCTAAAAATTATTGTAAACTGTAGACCCATTGAAAGGATCAACGCATAATTATTGATAGAAATAAGACTGTCCAGGATCATAAAGTAAAATTCATCTTAAGCCAATAGATAAAAGTGAATTTGGGGATATCTTCTTAAAATCGAATACTCTGACATATTCACATAAATCATATTCGTTAATAGTTGATGTCGTATGATTATACACCCCCCACATATCTACTATTCATTAAATTCGTAAGAGTCGTTATAAACATACTCATTTTATTCCTATTGATGTAACAATATTATTTTTAGTGTAACATATCGACATTTACTGTTAAACTGTGTTTTTTATTTAGCCCACTGCCAAGAAACGATGTTATTAAAACTAATGTTCTAGTTACAAATGTATAAGAAACCCTAACTTTAAAGTAACGTTGTATTAAAAGACTGATAGAGTTTCGAACTCTATGACGAATTATTAATTCTACGACATATTTGTATTGTTGTGTCTATTAATGGCCATTTATTACAACTATCTTTTAAGATTATTATTGTTGTACATAGATATATAAATATATTTAAGAATTAAATTATAAATGAATATTAAAACTTTCTTCGAACTTAAAATTTTGATATATGAATATATTGAGCTGTAAAAATATAATTTTTGATTTCTAGTCTAATTCGATTTTATTAAAATATGAAACCAATTAATGGGAGATGTATTTATTTTCTAGCACAGTGTTTATTTAACACACTTGCCATGTATACTTAATTAGGATAATGAATGTAACTCATAAACTAAATGGTACTTGTTATACTTTTGTATTTTAACGCAATTATACAGTACTTTTAATTAATACGTTATATCATATTTACAGTTACTATTTATATCGATTATGGGTGAATTTTTATTATCCAATGTTTAAATTATGTAACTTCACTTGTATATACATTTGTACAATAAAATGTGATAATTAATTTTTATTTATTTAAGTTTTTGTAAGATTTTATTAAAGATTAGTACTCCAAAATCAAAATTTTGATTTCACCTTAATTAGCTTTAAATTAAAATGCAGGATTAGTAAGCTTTTAATAACAAAAATAAAACAAAGCTGTACACTATTTAATAAAAATGTATTAAAAAGCTTTATTAGAAAATTAAGCACTATCAAAATATACAATTATAAATTCATAAACAATATAAAATAAATATATTATTGGTCTTTTAAGTATATATGTAAATAGGTCTGTACAAGGGGATCTACTTGTTTAAGCAACAATTCAATTATACTGTTGTACCTATTTCTTCGGTCTGGTGCCATCACAACTTTATTTGGTAATAAAAGAATAACTAAAGTTAAACAAAATGGAGAGTTGCTTCGCTTAATTATACCCTCTATCAATGTTAAACAAGCATCTTCCAAATCAGTAGTTGAATTAATTAATAGAAAGTTCTTTTTGAGACTTAAAAATGTTTTTATGAAAATATTCACCATCAAGTTACTATTATTATGCATTGAATCACATAAAACAGACAGTTTCTCGCCTATTTCTAAAAGAGTTAACTTCTCGTTTAAAGAATTAACGTAGAGTAATGTAAACTTTAAAAATGAATACTCTTCAAAGGCCTGGTGTGGTTTTAAGAAAGTGTTCCAAAAATTTAAAAAGTTTTGTATTACTTTTATAGAAAGGCACTTATTATTTATGAAATAGGAACAAAATTCTTTTAAAAAATTTGAAACCATTTTGCGTCCACAAACACATGAATCTAAATTAAACCAAGTAGTTTGTATAAATTTCTTAATAATTTCTAACGTGACTAAAAATTCCGGCTCAGTTGATTGATATATCAAAAAACATGTAGTAAATCCGTGAATTTTTTTCTCGAAATAACTAACATCATCAGATTTAAAAAGATACTTATTAATGATACTCATACACCAGTCATTGGGAAGATTTTGAATTACATTTGAATTGATTATATTTAATAATCGACATCTTCCTTTCTGGGCAATTTCCTTGTTGAGCATTTTGTCTTCACGGTCGTCTAAAGTTTTCCAAACAAACATAATGTAGACTTTTATAAACCGAAATGGTATTTTTCTACATTGTGTTAATATATTGAATGCTTCAGTATCTTGGATATCAATTGTTAGAACACATTCTTGTGTTAAATACCAATAACAATCATCAGAATTAGTTATAAAATAATTAAAAATCCCCTTCAATAAACTCTTTGAAATTAACGGATCCTTATTATTCTTAATGAGTTTTGATGAAAAATCATATATATACATTTGACTAAAAACTTTAAAGGCCAAAAAAATGGAATGCTTCTGAATGATAGAATTTTCATTGTTATGTCGATCAAAGAACAAAATCAATTTATTTTCGCTCACGTTGTGTGCAAGTGAATATAGGAGTCTTTTTGAATACTTCAAATAGTCTAAAGTGCAATATTTCAAAAGTCCCTCTAACGCTTTGCATGGTGGCATAATATTTTTAATTTTCGGAATAAGTACTTGTAATTTATATCCTTTATTACTCATTAACTCGACGTTAGTTAAAAAATCGTTAGCATCCATCATGTGAGATAATACTGCAGCAGCTTTAATTTTTTTATCATTGTAGATATCATTGTCCTGAAGAATATTCATACAAATAGCAGAAATCTCTTCTGGAATACCAAGATGGCTATAACTTTTATAGAGATTATCAAAAGAAGGCATAATAGATATTGAAAGTGCTTTCTTTACGATTATTTGTATGTGATTTTTAAATATTAATGGATGTTTTTGGATTAATAATCGCATAATTTTCAAAGGGGTTCTGTTAAAATAAAATTGTGCCATGAATACAACTGGAACGAAACCTGCTTCTTCGAAAGTCTCAAAATCACTTAGCAAAACGTATGCTGCGATTTCCTGTTGCTCGTATGTGTAATTACCATTATTTAATGGAACTGTAACTAGTCTAAGAGCGTCAGGAAAATTTAACAAAGGTATGCATTCTTTGGGGTACATCTTATTCCATTGTATTACACTATGTAGATAAAGCATATAATTTTCTTGTAACTCCTTATCTTCATAAGTAGACGGTATCAGTTTATAAAATATCGTAAAAGCTTTCTTGCAATATTCTGGTTGAGATAGACAGAAAATATACTTGTTACTTCTAATTGACTTTTTCATTAAGTTCTGTAACATATCTTTTACTGGAAGTTCGTTTTTAAAACAGTAACAAATATAATCAATAATAATTGAATCTGTGACAGATATATGTCCGTATTGCAAATTGTAATCTTCTAAAGACTTCATTATAAAAGGCCAATGATCGCTCAGTTTTTCAAAATTAAATCTGCAATTATGAAAGGTTATTAAAAGTTCCTTATGAATATCGAATTGATCTTTCGTATAATTTTCTACAATAAATTTGATAACTTCGTAGAGCGACTTATAATCCTCATTAATTCTACAAGTCTTAATTAATAATCCCACTAGTTTAACTTTCTCATATAAATTAGTAGTGAGTAAAAGAGTGTTTTTAAGCGTGTCTACCGATTTTGGAGTTTTCATTAAAGATATCCATCTGTTTTCTACCATATATTCTGGTTTTTTATAAATTTCCATCCACTTTTCTCTTTCATTTGGTGTCATTAATTCAATTTCCTTAGATGTAACCAAGTTGGGATAGTCCCAAAAACTAGATCCATAAACCTTTTCAAAACTATTTAAAAATACACACATTTCGTTGTTAACAATTAATAAATAATCTTCTATATTATATTTAAGTTCGTTCATCGATTGGGGGAATAAATTCATATAAAATTTTTCAAAATCTTGTTTTAAAAGATGTTTTAATGTTTTTCTTTTAAGTATCTTATTGTATTTTATTGAATCTCTAATTATAATATCTTTGGAAGACAAAAGAAATTTTTTGGAAGCACGAGTGCCTAACTGGATGTTCACACTATATTTCTGTTGCAAAGAAATAAATAACGGAATGTTATGTTTTGAAACATAATAAAAAACATTTTGGTACTTATCGGATATGCTTAACTTACTAGTTTGTTGATTAAGTATTTCAAATAGGTCCTCTGTCGCATGTGGATGTCTCTTAATTATTAATAAAAATTGTTTCGGTGTTACTTCAATTCTATTTTCTTTTAGAGTAGTTATGATTAAATTACTACTGCATGCTGGAAGTAATTTTGCAGCCAAATATAAACCATAAGCTCTTCTAATACTTAAAAAATATTCATCACCTTTCCATCCATTTCTCAAATTCAAGGAGAATTTGTTTAAAAGTTTTAACTTGCTATTGTAACTGAGGCAAGGAAAAATTTCTGTAGCAAGTAAATCGCCATTAATATCCTTAAAGGCTTCTTCTATAAACCAATTGGTTTTAAGAATTCTTTGAATTATAGTTGGATTTTCTTCCTTCAGTATATTTAAAAGATCTGCAGGCCTTTTTAAATAACGAAATATATCGATTCGAAAATTTTCTTCTAATATTGAGCGTGGTTGAATAGATAAGAAATTAATATTTTTAGATGTTTTCAAATAATCTTTGTTTTCTTCGAGTAATAGAAATAGATGTTTCCTTCGTTTTCCTATCGTAGTACCAGACAATGTATGAAATTCTGTTAACAGTGGATGCTGGTTTGAGGACATGATTTCCAAAAAATTATACTATAACATAATAGGGTCTGAATTAGTTTGATTCAAGTATTACAAACTTGACTGGATTTTTTTTAGAATCAATAAATACATTTAAACGATAAAAGCGAATTAATTGATCTGTCCCTCTGATAAAACGTTGAAAAGTGACCAAGAGAAAATATGACATTCGATTCTAACAAATTACCCCTTTCAGGACACCTGTCCCCTACAAAGTTGTAAACACTTTCAAACTATTTACAAAAGAAGGTAAGTATAGATAAATTATGGAAAACCACAGCAAATCAAATTAATCAGAGAATAAGGAATTACACATTAAAATAATTAAACTAATTAATCTTAATCGTTTAAGTTTTTAAATAAATTGTAGTTAATGGCGTTGAAGCTGATAATTAAGCAACATTACAAAATATTTTGAAAAATTTTGGAGAAGGGATGTACTTTTGAACTTTAATAGAAAACCACAATCCAAATCAGTAAATTCACCTCTATGAGCATTTATTTCAAGTTTGTAGTGTATTGATGTGTATATTTGTTTGTAATAAAAATATAGTAAATCAATTAAGTACACTTCAATAGACCATCGATATCTTGTTGCAAAACAATTTTATCACGTATTTGAGCAGGGTAAGTTTTATAATTTTGGATATTAAATAACATTTGTAAAACGTTTCATCATATTACAAAATATTTCATAACTTTTTGTTGCTTCGAAAAAGCCGCTCTTTTAGGGTGACACCCATTCTGCTTTGGGTCGACAAACGTGTTATAATTATTTTGGAAGCAATTTTATGGTGTAATATTTTGATTGTACAAAAGTAAATAGTATATTTTATATCGTTTTTGTAGAATAACTTGATGCCTTAAATTAGCCTTTATATAAAACATTCAACGTACAAACATAAGATAAAATACACAACCACAGGTTAGTAAAAGATTAAATAGAAGTATTTCATTTTGTTATGTATTGTATGTTGTTTTTTTGAATATGTGATATTTACTTACATATAGATACTACTTTTCATTTGCAAAATTTGTACTGATTATTGGTAATTAGATGTCGAACAAGATGCTTTAATCTATTCAATATTTGTTACTAACAAAAAGAATTCAAGGTTGAAATGGTTCACATATACAAATTAAAATAAAAAGCATTTCAGAATATACCATTTAGATAGACTGATAGCCTATCCAATATTTATTGGAATAACCCACATTTAAAATCAATTTGATAAGGATGAAAATAAGTTGCTGAATAAATAGAGACTGATACCTCCTCATAACTAACAAAAAATTATTTGAAGTTGAAGATGCTGGCTTAATTTCTTGTAATCATATTTAATTTTAATTATACTGACATCGAGTGTTTGTTTGCAGAACACTCTTTGCATGCAACATCATGACAATAACAACAGAAGAATTTGTCTCGAGTTTCCATTCTTTAAAGGGTGAAACGTTGGGGGAACGTCGTAAAGATCTATTTCTACTCCTTAATAA
The DNA here is from genome assembly GCA_036325965.1 of Sinopyrophorus schimmeli. Classification (NCBI taxonomy): domain Eukaryota; kingdom Metazoa; phylum Arthropoda; class Insecta; order Coleoptera; family Elateridae; genus Sinopyrophorus; species Sinopyrophorus schimmeli. The sequence goes on from JARFIZ010000314.1 coordinate 18,958,875, forward strand.
AATAGGACCAAATGGTGGTGGCTTATTAGATTTCTCTGTATTGCAACCGAAAAATATTCTTGAGGAAAAATTCAAGGTGGATGCTCTCGTATATTTTAAAAAATCTCCTGAACTAATTGAAGCTCTAAAATATGAAAATTCGATTATAACTGAAAGAATTCTAAAATCAAGCTCGTGGCTTTTAGAACAAGCATTTAAAAATGTTAAAGGCGAACAGCTCATGGTTCTTTTTGCTTCTATTTCTTTTATAACAAAAGTTAAACTTGTAAACAAACTGGCCATATATTTAAATAATCCAAAACAAGCAGATGAATTTTTTAAAGCGATTGAGGCCCGATATGGCCCTTATTTAGCCACAAAACTGATTGGTTGTTGTAGTCCAGATTTGATTCTTAGCTATGTTGAAACTAAACGACTAAAATTACAAGACAGACAAGTCTTGTGTATCATTAAGAAGTATCCAGATATAACAGAACAACTACTCACAATATTAAAAAAACATGTTAACTTTAATAATAATAAGGTTTATAACAAAGTTTTTGCTTACCTCGTTCAGCACGACTTTTTGTTGTTTATGAAGTTGTACAAGAAATTTAAGCTAACTTCTCGATTGGGTTGGAGGGTAACAAACAAATTTGTAAAAATCAATAAAGACGAAGTTATCGTCGATCCTCAGACTTCGTTTGAATTTCTACATAAAAAACAAATCTTTAAGACCTTAGATTCGGATTTTAAAAAATTATTCAGCAACTTGTTTCCTCCTTCGTTATTAGATTATGAAGACTCCACATATTCTTTGTTAGCAATAATTAAAATTCTTCCTAAGCGAATGACGGATTTGGATTTATTTCTAAATACTTTTAAAGATCTCTATGGTAGTGAAATATGGGATCATGCTAATTGCGTGAATGTACAACTGTTAGAAATGCTCAGTCCTGAAGTTCGACAAAATAAAATTAAACAAGAATATAAACCTTCGAGTTTATCTGAAGATGAATGGATGTGTTATTGGAATACAGATGTTTCATTACCTTATTTAAAAAAGCGAATATCTTTAAGTTCTGACATTAGAACAAGAGCTGATCTTGTCGGATTATTAGTTAAAACTTGTAAATTAAATGAAAACCGAGGTGCACTTGGACACATTTGTAGATATTTTATAACTAAACATCGCAATGATCATATTACAGTGCGAATAAGATTTTTAAATGCATTTCACCGCGAATTTAGCTTGGAGAAATTAGAAGAACAACACTGGACACCGATTCGGGAAATTCTAGATTTATTTGCTTTAAATAATGAATCGTATTACGAAACGAGCACATTTGAAGAAGCTTATATTCATTATTTATTGTTAAATGATTTACCATATAAAGAAGAATTGAACAAATTTTTGAAAAATAATAATTCTTCATTTAATATAATTAAAAGTAACGCTAAATATGAGAAGATGTGTTTATTAACATTTTGGGAAGTTCTTCCAGAATTATTTAAAGAAAAAGATTTAAAAAAGCGCTATGTCGATTATTTGATAGCCATCATGGATTGGAATAATCGCCATAAAGATGATCAGATCTCGATATTTAATTATACTACAGCTATGGTTGCTTTAAAAGAGTGTTTAGCAGAAGAAACGTATTATAATTATAACTCTCAAAAGCTACTAACTTATTGCTTACATCAAAATATTGAGAGAGAAGAAAAAATAGATTACTTAAAATTATATTTGAACTGCCACACTGGATATAAAGATGCTACGGAAATTGATAGATTGATACGCTACGAACCTCTGATTATTTTACCACTTATAGAAACGATTATTCAATTTTTATTACACAGTCAGCGCATAAAAAATTGTATTTTTTGGAAACAGTGTAAAAATTATTCATATTTGGATATTCCAGTTAAAGTAATTAATATTTGTTTAGATATGTACACAAGAGGAGATAAAGATATGGTTTTAGAAGGGTTTGTTACTGCCATATCGTACTTAATGCCCAATCATCAATTCCTTGAATTTATTAAGTCGTATTATCCAAATACATTAAAAGCTGACGCTAAAAATGAAGAGGGGCGCAAATTATATAATTTGCAGCAAAATGTTGGAAACTCTCTTAAGAATCTAATGCCATCTTCGACTTCGCTGGAACCTCTCTTAATCTTTTGTAAAGGCGATTATTTAAAAGTGATACAACGATCTTTATATTCCGTATGCGACCACGTAAATGAAGATAAACTGCCCGCATTCTTAGCAGAATTGAAGGATCGGGCTGTTTCTATTAGAAAACATGCAATGCACTTAACATTTAGAAATTTAGATAAGGCTCACGTTTTTGATATATTGGAAAAGTTTATGAAGACAGAGAAAAATTCTTCTATCTGTAAATTTATATTTAAAGGCTGCTTTAATTTCTTTGTTAAGAATCCAAACGATTACACTTGGGATCTGGTACAACTGAGCTTAACTTCGGTAGACATCACTGATACAGAAGCAATAGACATTTTAATTCGACTAAATAAAATACCTGATGAGTATTTTATAAAATACTTCTTATTTACTTGGGATACTTTAGGCAAAATACCAGATCCTTATAATAAAATGGAATCTTACAAAGGAAATTTATTGAAGTCTTTATCTGAACAACAGATACAAAATTTACCCATACAATTTTGTGAGACTCTGATAAAAGAATGTCTGTTTAAAACAAATTCGCTGTCGTACTTTCCTTTACAAATTCAAATTTTCACTTGTAAATACATCATTTATTGCAAGTCGCCAGAAGAGCAATGTAAAAGACTTGTGTTTGTGTTTGAGTTACTTAAAAATTACATCAGTGATAAGTGGCAGGTTCCACAGTACAGAAAGTCATCACGCAATTGTGCTGGTAACTTTGTAAAAGAATTTTGCAACCACTTCTTAAACAATCAGAATTTATCTAAGGGTATATTAGTAAAGTTTGCTGAGCTTTGGAACGATTTTTTGAGACCCCATCAAGCAATTGGAGAATATTTGCAATTTCAGTTTACTTTGGTGGTAATTGATAAATTAAGTTTAAAAGAAATTTGCAAAAGAATAATATCAATTTCTGAGTCTTTGAGCAACAGTTATGGACTTCTTGTTTTGTATACTGTTTCTAATAAAATTAATAACTTTATAAATTATTTTGAGCAAACCCCTTCTCTGGCTTCTGATATGAAACGATTGATGTTGATCGACAATCTTTTAGATTGTGGAAATAATTCCACACTTATTTATTTATTAGTTTTGATTCTATTAAAAGATAAACAATCTAATAAGCACGACTTGAAAACAAAATATGATGAGATTATAGAAATTTTAAAAAAACAAGACGAACCGATTATACAATTGTTTCTTAATAATCATTTTAGAGGAATCCAGTATTAGTTAAAAATTATGTAATTATATTTTCTTTAAGAAGTGTAACTAACTTTTAAAGGAAGAATTATGTATGAGACATTTAATGTTAACATTTTAATAACTGCATTTAAATGTAATGCTTAGAATAATGTATTTTATTCGTTAATTGAAGTAGTAACGATACGAACATTATTAATAGTTAATCAGGATTTTTATTTCAGCTATGCTTAAATTGTGTTATTAAGTCATATTTGTTTCTAATTAAATAATATTTTAAAATACAATTATATTAATTAAACACGACCATTTATTTTATTATAAGTACACTTAGGAATTATTTTAATTTGTATATTTATAAGCCGTTTATTATTTGGATGCATGTGTCTACTTAAACACGTTGTTGATTAATATAACTTCTTACAATACCATTTCAGTTCTTGTGTTATCTATATTGCCTTTAAATTTTATTTTAGATTCATATATAGTACATATTCTTTACAGAAAATGCAAATAACTACCGAAGAATTTATAGCAAGGTTTCAGTCCTTAGATGGAATAACAATCGGAGAAAGAAAGAAAAGTTTATATCAACTATTAAATGAAATTGGACCAAACAATGGAAGTGAATTAAAATTGTCACAATTAAAACCTAATAATTTGCTTGACGAGAAATTTAAAGTAGAATGTTTAGTTTACTTCAAGAAAACAAACGATCTGCTTGAAGTTTTAAGATCAGAAAACCCAATATTAATCGAAATCGTTCTAAAGTCAGGATGTTGGTTTTTGGAGAAGGCATTGACTCGGGTAACTGGAGAAGTATTAGTCAATGAAATATTTTCTCATCTATCGTTTAATACGAAACAAAAGGTCATTAACAAATTAGCTTTGTATTTAAAAGACACTCAACAATCCGATGATTTTTTTTATGCCATCGACCACAAATATGGTTCGTTTTTATCTTCGAAATTGCTTCCATGTTGCAGTTTAAATTTAATTTTAAATTACATTGGATCACCACGAGTCCATCTCGGCTCAAGATCGCTCTTAATCATAATTAAAAAATACCCAGATTTTACTGAAAAGATTCTCGACGGATACACAAAGAACCATAGGATTTCTACTGACTATGATAAAGTTTTTATTTATATTGCAAATCGCGACATTAACTTATTTTTAAAGTTGCTCGAAAAATACTATGTAAATCTTAAGTTTGGGTGGAGAACAACAGAAAAAATCGTGAACTCCCATAAAAAAGACATCATTGCAAAACCAAACTCTTACAAATTTTTAAAAACCAAACAAGTTGTGAAGAGTTTGGATGTTGAATTTAAATATTTTTATCGCAATTTATTTCCTGCAACAATCTCTGAATTTCTTGTTTCCTTCCGAACTTTGTTTCAAATGATTAAATTTTTGAAAACGGACAAAAAGAAAATCTATATTCTGCAATCAACATTTAAGGACATTTATAAAACTAATTTGTGGGATCATCCAAATTGTCTACAACCAGAATATTTGGAATTGCTTTCTCCCGACGAACGAGCTGTACACGTAAAACCAGAAAATAAACCTTCTTCAATGACGGAGGACGAATGGATGTGCTATCACGTAACTGAAATTTCTATTCCTTATCTAAAAAAGAAAATATCATTAACATCAAACATGAACAAAAGAACTAGGCTTATAGAATTGCTTGTTAAGACTTGCAAAATAAACAAAGACAAAACAGCTTTAGTTGATTTGTGTAAATTCGTCGCAATTAAACATCGTAATGATAATTTTATGATACGTCAAACGTTTCTTCATACTTTAGAGCGCAGCTTCGATTTGAAGCATTTAGAAAAAGATCACTGGAAATGGATTAATGAATTGTTCGAAACTATAAAACTCCAAAAGGAAAGAAATTATTACCAAAGCACATATATGGAAGCGGAAATATACTATCGCTTAGAAAATAAGTTACCAGTAAGAGAACTTTTGATTAATTGGATTTTAAGAAAGCGCGCAACTTATAATATCCACGTAAAGGTTCCTCAATACGAGAAAATTTGCTTATTAACTTTTGTTGAAATAATTCCAGCAGTGTTTACCAAAGAATTAAACTCTGAGCATATTAGATTTTTAAATGCCGTAATTAATTGGAACCAAAGACATCCCAAAGATGCCATATCAATTTTTCAGTTCAAAGATGCGATTGAAGCTGTGAAACAAAGAATAATTAATGATGATCAGGTATACACTGTACACTCGATAATATTATATTGTCTAAAATTGGAAAATTCTGAGGAAGAAAAGAATGTTTTGTTAGATTTATATTTTGATTTAAAACAAACTAGTGGAAACTATAAAGTCATGATTTGGGTACTACTAAATCAACCATTGAGATTAATAGAAAATATACATCTATTTGTAAAATCCAATTATGGTTCCCATTATACTTCAGGAAAAAAGTATTCCTGGCATATTTGTAGACTGTATGCTCATCTGGGTATTCCAACAAAAATAGTTGAGATATGTTTGGAACATTTCAATACCAAATCACATTCTCTCATGGAGCTAATGCCACCTTTATCATATTGTATGCCACATGAAGACTTTCTCAAATTTATTTCTACTTATTGCCCAACTGAATTGCGCGCCAAACCTAAAACGCCCGAAGAAATGGATTTATATTACACACAAGATGCTATTGCTAAATGCTTACCAAATTTATTACCACAAACTTTAGGATTTACAACTATTCTGCAATATTGTAAGGGAGACTATTTAAAGTTAGTCCGTAAGCCGTTATACTTCGTTTCGTATAATTGTAACGAAGAAAAGCTTCCGGAATACCTAAACCAACTTATAGATCGGGCCGTATCTGTTCGGAAACACGTAATACATTTGACATTCAAACTCTTGCCTAAAAAGCAAATTTTAAATGTTCTACAACATTTAATGATTACCGAAAAAAATGCGTCAGTTTGCAAATTTATTTTTAGTGCTTGTTTTAGTTATTTTTGTAAAAACCCTTCGGATGATTTATGGGTTCTAGTAATGACGAGTTTAAATTCGGTAGATAATACAGATAAAGAAGCTCTTGCAATATTAAATTGGAATAATAATATTCCCGACGAATACTTTGCTAGATATTTTGTGTTAAAATGGGATACTTTGTGTAAAGCTGAAATTCCGGACGACGAAGTAAAAAGTGAAAAATCAAGTCTACTATGTTCTATTACTAAAACTTATATTCAATTCATTCCAAAAGAAACATCAACTAAGCTAATTAAAGATTTATTATTTACTGCTTCAGACTACTCTTTGCAGAGCGCTATTCAAAGCTATGCTTGTAAATTCATTTTATATTGTGACTCTCCAATTGAACAAGAAGAACGAATGAAATTACAATTTGTTATGCTTAAGAATTACATTAACACCACAAATAAAAATAAAAGTAGCATAACACATGCTGTACAATATTTCAGAGAATTTACCACGGAATTTCATAACGAAGACTTAAACAAAGAAATATTAATTAAAGCAGCTGAACTTTGGAATGGCATTTTGAAACATTATGAAGCTTTTGATATGCTCGTATATTTGCATTTGACTTACATTCTAATTGAAAAACTACCTCTACCAGAAATTTGTGATAAAGTAGTTAAATTATACGTTTCTCTTACAAATGAATACGGAATAATGATTACTAATTCGTTTTCTGATACGTTGTTAGAATTCGCTAAATGGAAATTTAGAAATATTTCACAGGATAGTTCTTTAAAACTCTTAAATTTTATTGAAACGCTATTAGAAGTAGATTTTAATCCAAAAGCAACATTATTTCTCTTAGCTTTAAAATTGTTGAAGGATTTAAATAGAGATATAAAACACCAAGGTATAGTAACATATAATAAATTAATCAATACGTTTGAAAGCAACTCGGATCCTCTTATACAATTGCATTTCTATAACTACTTATCTAATTTTTCTTTAAAAGATAATAATAGAGATGATGATTGTTTTATTGTGGATTAGTTTTATATTGGCAGGAATTAGTGTACCATTTCTACATTTTACATATTTCTGTAAGAAATACATAAATTAAGAAATATTTTATAATAACATCAAATATAGATTAGTAAGCAATTGTAAACAGATACTAATTTTTATTTTTTGGATTTTGTTAAGACTTTGGTAAAGATTGCCAACTAATCTTTTTAAATTAAAGATTTAATTATGCTAAGAACACTATATACAGAAAAATCACAATGTACATATATAGCTCACCATTTGTAATAATCTAACAAAAAATTTATATAAGTAGGTACCTATACACTAATATATAAAATATAGTAACAACGATTGTTTGTACATGATATTGTATAATTACCGCTATATGTACTTAAAATAGTAGTAGGGAAATAATTAATGTTGTTCTTAACATTTTGCTTCACGTTTAATCAAAATTATAAATTTTAAACTCGATGTTGCTTTGAAATTATTTTTATAAGTATACTTAGAAGTTATTTTTAGTTATATATTGTTAATAGACTGTATAAGCATGTTTTTATATATCTAATCACGTTGTTGGATAAATATAACTCTTCTTACAATACTAGTTCACTTCTTGTGTAATTCACATTGCTTTTATATTTTACTTATGATTTATAGAACGTATTCTTTACAGAAAATGCAAATAACTACCGAAGAATTTATAGCAAAGTTTCAGTCCTTGGATGGAATAAAAATCGGAGAAAGACAAAAAAACTTATATAAACTGTTGAATCACATTGGACCAGACAATGGGAATGAATTAGAATTATCGCAACTGAAACCTACAGATCTTCTTGGTCAAAAATTTAAAGTAGAATGTTTAGTTTACTTTAAGAAAATACCAGATCTGCTTGAAGTATTAAAATCTGAAAATCCAATATTAATTGAAATCGTTCTAAAGTCAGGACGTTGGTTTTTGGAAGAGGCCTTGAGTCAAGTAACTGGAGAAGCATTAGTAAATGGAATATTTCCTCAACTATCATTTAATACAAAGCAGAAGGTTATTAACAAATTAGCTTTGTATTTAAAAAACACACAACAAGCCGATGATTTTTTTAATGCAATCGACGACAAATATGGTTCGTTTTTATCTTCGAAATTGCTTCCATGTTGCAGTTTAAATTTAATTTTAAATTACATTGGATCACCACGAGTACACCTCGGCTCAAGATCGCTCTTAATTATAATTAAAAAATACCCAGATTTTACTGAGAAAATAGTTGAAGAATACGCAAAGAACAACAGTATTTTTTCTGATTATGAGAAAATTTTTATTTACATTGCAAACCGCGACTTTAATTTATTTCGGAAGTTGTCTGAAAAATACAATGTAAATTTAGAGTTTGGATGGAGAACAACAGCAAAAATTGTGAATTCCCATAAAAAAGACATAATTGCAAAACCACACAATTGGAAATTTTTAAAAAAGAGACAAATCGTGAAGAGTTTAGATGCCGAATTTAAACTTTTCTATCGTAATTTATTTCCTGAAACAATTCCTGAATTTCTTGCTTCTTTCGAAACTCTGTTAGCGACGATTAAGTTTTTAAACACGGACAAAGAGAAAGTCGATATTTTACAATCAACTTTTAAAGAAGTTTATAAATTTGACTTGGGGAATCATTTAATACCTATGAGAAGAGAATATTTGGAATTACTTTCTTCAGACGAACGAGCGGTTCATATAAAACCAAAAAATAAACCTTCGTCCTTGACTGAAGATGAATGGATGTGTTATCATAAAACTGAAGTTTCTATTCCATACCTAAAAAAAAGAATATCCTTGACATCCAACTTAAAAAAAAGAGGAAATCTTATAGAATTACTTGTTAATACTTGCAAAATAAACAAAGACAAAGGCACTTTAATTGATGTTTGTAAATACGTTGCGATTAAGCACCGGAATGATAATTCTCTTATACGTCGAAGATTACTTCAAAGTTTAGAGCAGAGTTTCGATTTGAGACATTTGGAAGAAGAACACTGGAAATGGATTAATCAAATGTTCGAAACCATTAAGCGTAAAAATGAAATCGCTTATTTCCAATATCAATATATGGAAGCTGAAATATATTATTGCTTAGAAAACAAGTTACCAATAAAAACACATTTGAAAAAATGGCTTAAAAGAGAGTATACGATTTATAATATTTTAGTAAACGTTCCTAAATACGAGAGAATTTGTTTATTTACTTTTGCTAAAATAATTCCAATAGTGTTTACCAAAGAATTACAGTCTGAGTATATTACATTTTTATATGCTGTAATAGAATGGAACAAAAGACATCCAGAGGACACCATATCAATTTTTCAGTTCAAAGATGCGATTGAAGCTGTGAAACAAAGAATAATCAGTAATGATCAGTTATACAACCTATCTTCGTTAGTATTGTATTGCATAAAAGTAAAGAATTACGAAGAAGAAAAGAATGTGTTAATAGACCTATATTTAGGTTCAGGACACACTAGTGCAGATTTAAATATTATGCATTGGTTACTAATAAATCAACCTTTAAGATTAATGGAAAATATACCTGGCTTTGTCAAATCTAACTTTAGGTCCTACTATGGTTCAAGGAAAAGTCATGTATGGCACGTTTGTAGATTGTATACACATCTAGGTATTCCATCAAAAATAATTGAGATATGTTTGGAACATTTCAATACCAAATCACATTCTCTCATGGAGCTAATTCCACCTTTATCATATTTAATGCCATCCGAAGACTTTCTCAAACTTATTTCTACTTATTGTCCAACCGAATTGCGCGCAAAATCAAAAACGCCCGAAGAAATGGATTTACATAACACACAAGATGCAATCGCTAAATGCTTTCCTAATTTATTACCACAGACTCTAGGATTTGAAACTATGCTACAATATTGTAAGGGAGACTATTTAAAGTTAGTCCGTAAGCCGTTATATTTTGTTTCATATAATTGTAATGAAGAAAAGCTTCCTGAATACCTAAACCAACTTATAGATCGGGCAGTTTCTGTTCGGAAACACGTAATGCACTTGACTTTCAAGCTCTTGTCTAAAAAGCAAATTTTAAATATTCTAAAACGATTAATGATTACCGAAAAAAATGCGTCACTTTGTAAATTTATTTTTAGTGCTTGTTTTAGTTATTTTTGTAAGAACCCTTCGGATGATTTATGGGTTCTGGTAACGACAAGTTTAAATTCGGTAGATGTTACCGATAAAGAAGCTCTTGAAATATTAAATTTTAATACTAATATTCCCGACGAATACTTTGCTAGATATTTTATTTTGAAATGGGATACTTTATGTAAAGCTAAAATTCCAGAAGACGATGTAGATAGTGAAAAATCAAGACTAATATCTTTAGTTACTAAAGATCTTATTGGACACATTCCAAAAGAAATATCTACTAAACTAATTAACGATTTATTGTTTACTACTTCAGACTACTCTCTACTTAGAGGCATTCAGTTGTATGGTTGTAAATTCATTTTATATTGTGATTCCCCAGTTGAACAGGAAGAACGAATGAAATCACAATTTGCTATTCTTAAGAATTACATTGAGACCACATCTAAACAGATAAATACAAACGAACGTGGAATTACAAATGCTGTATATTACTTCAAAGACTTTTGTACGGAATTTGAAAATGAAGACTTAAACAAAGAAATACTAATGAAAGTAGCCGAACTTTGGAATAACATTTTAAAACCTTACGAAGCTTTTGATATGTTCATACATTTGCATTTGACGTACATTCTAATTGAAAAACTACCTCTACCAGAGATTTGTGATAAGGTAGTTCAGTTATACGTTTCTCTTATAAATGAATACGGAATAATGATCACTAAATCGTTTACTAATACATTGTTAGAATTCGCTAAATGGAAATTTATAAGAACTACTCAAGATTCTTCTTTAAAACTGTTGACTTTTATTAAAACGTTGATAGAAGTAGATTTTAATCCGAAAACTACATTATTTTTATTAGGTTTAGAATTATTGGAGGATTTTAATAGATATATAGAGCCTCAATATTTAATAACATATAATAAATTGATTAAAGCGTTTGAAGGCAACTCTGATCCCATTGTAGAATTACACTTCTATAACTGTATAAGCAATACTACTTTGAATGATGATAATAATGATAATGACTGTTTTATAGTGGATTAGTTTTATATTCGCAGGAATTAGTGTAGCATTTCTACGTGAATTTATTTACCTAAGAAATACATAAATTAATAAATATTTTACTATAAAGTCAAATATGGTTTAGGAATCAATTGTAAATAGATTCTAATTTCTATTTTTTGTATTTGGTTAAGGCTTTGGTATAGATTGCTAACTAATCTTTTTCAATTAAAGATTTAATTATGCTAACAAAACTACACAGAGTAAAATCACAATCTACATATAGTACATATAGTTGACCATTTGCAATAATCTAACAAAAAATTTATATACCTATACACTAATATATAAAATATAGTAACAACAATTGTTGGTACATAATATTGTATAATTACCGCTATATGTACTTAAAATAGGAGTACGAAAATAATTAATGTTCCTAACGTTTCGCTTCACGTTTAATCAAAATTATAAATTTGAAATTCAGTATATTTAGAAGTTATTTTTAGATATATATTGTTAATAGACTGTATAAGCATGTTTCTATATACCTAATCACGTTGTTGATAAATATAACTCTTCTTACAATGCTAGTTCAGTTCTTGTGTAATCACATTGCTTTTACATTTTAGTTATGATTTATAGAACGTATTCTTTACAGAAAATGCAAATAACTACCGAAGAATTTATAGCAAGGTTTCAGTCTTTGGATGGAATAAAAATCGGAGAAAGAAAAAAAAATTTATATAAACTGTTGAATCACATTGGACCAAATAATGGGAATGAATTAGAATTATCGCAATTGAAACCTACAGATCTTCTTGGTAAAAAATTTAAAGTAGAATGTCTAGTTTACTTTAAGAAAACACCAGATCTGCTTGAAGTATTAAAATCTGAAAATCCAATATTAATTGAGATTGTTCTAAGGTCAGGATGTTGGTTTTTGGAAGAGGCCTTGAGTCAAGTAACTGGAGAAGCATTAGTAAATGAAATATTTCCTCAACTATCATTTAATACAAAGCAGAAGGTTATTAACAAATTAGCTTTGTATTTAAAAAACACACAACAAGCCGATGATTTTTTTAAAGCAATCGACGACAAATATGGTTCGTTTTTATCTTCGAAATTGCTTCCATGTTGCAGTTTAAAATTGATTTTAAATTACATCGGATCACCACGAGTACACCTCGGCTCAAGATCGCTCTTAATTATAATTAAAAAATACCCAGATTTTACTGTGAAACTTCTGGGAAAATACGCAAAGAACAACAGTATTTTTAGTGATTATAAGAAAATTTTTATTTATATTGCAAACCGCGACTTTAATTTATTTCGGAAGTTGTCTAAAAAATACAATGTAAATTTAGAGTTTGGATGGAGAACAACAGCAAAAATGGTGAATTCCCATAAAAATGACATAATTACAAAACCACAAAATTGGAAATTTTTAAATAAGAGACAAATCGTGAAGAGTTTAGATGCCGAATTTAAACTTTTCTATCGTAATTTATTTCCTGAAACAATTCCTGAATTTCTTGCTTCTTTCGACAATCTGTTTAGGACGCTTAAGTTTTTAAACACGGACAAAGAGAAAGTCGATATTTTACAATCAACTTTTAAAGAAGTTTATAAATTTGACTTGGGGAATCATTTAATACCTATGAGAAGAGAATATTTGGAATTACTTTCTTCTGACGAACGAGCGGTTCATATAAAACCAAAAAATAAACCTTCGTTCTTGACTGAAGACGAATGGATGTGCTATCATAAAACTGAAGTTTCTATTCCGTATCTAAAAAAAAGAATATCCGTGACATCCAACATAAAAAAAAGAGGAATTCTTATAGGATTACTTGTTAATACATGTAAAATAAACAAAGACAAAGACACTTTGATTGATGTTTGTAAATACGTTGCCATTAAACATCGGAATGATAATTGTCTTATACGTCAAAGATTACTTCACAGTTTAGCGGAGAGTTTCGATTTGAGACATTTGGAAGAAGAGCACTGGAAATGGATTAATGAAATGTTCGAAACCATTAAGCGTAAAAATGAAATAGATCATGTCAAATATAGATATATGGAAGCTGAAATATATTATTGCTTAGAAAACGAGTTACCAATAAAAACACATTTGAAAAAATGGCTTAAAAGAGAATATACGATTTATAATATTTTAGTAAACGTTCCTAAATACGAGAAAATTTGTTTATTTACTTTTGCTAAAATAATTCCAAAGGTGTATACCAAAAAATTACAGTCTGAGTATATTAGATTTTTATATGCTGTAATAGAATGGAACAAAAGACATCCAGGGGATACCATATCAATTTTTCAGTTCAAAGATGCGATTGAAGCTGTGAAACAAAGAATAATCAGTAATGATCACGTATACAACCTATCTTCGTTAGTATTGTATTGCATAAAGCTAGAGAATTACGAAGAAGAGAAGAATGTGATAATAGACTTATATTTAAGTTCAGTACAAACTAGTGCAGATTCAAATATTATGAATTGGTTACTAATAAATCAACCTTTAAGATTAATGGAAAATATACCTGCATTTGTGAAATCTAACTTTAGATCCTACTATCGTTCGGGAAAAAGTCATATATGGCATATTTGTAGATTGTATACACATCTAGGTATTTCATCAAAAGTAATTGAGATATGTTTGGAACATTTCAATACCAAATCACATTCTCTCATGGAGCTAATTCCACCTTTATCATATTTAATGCCACCTCAAGACTTTCTCAAATTCATTTCTACTTATTGTCCAACCGAATTGCGCGCTAAGTCCAAAACGCCCGAAGAAATGGATTTACATTACACACAAGATGCAATCGCTAAATGCTTACCAAATTTATTACCACAGACTCTAGGATTTGAAACTATGCTACAATATTGTAAGGGAGACTATTTAAAGTTAGTCCGTAAGCCGTTATATTTTGTTTCATATAATTGTAATGAAGAAAAGCTTCCTGAATACCTAAACCAACTTATAGATCGGGCAGTATCTGTTCGGAAACACGTAATGCACTTGACTTTCAAGCTCTTGTCTAAAAAACAAATTTTAAATGTTCTACAACGATTAATGATTACCGAAAAAAATGCGTCACTTTGTAAATTTATTTTTAGTGCTTGTTTTAGTTATTTTTGTAAGAACCCTTCGGATGATTTATGGGTTCTGGTAATGACAAGTTTAAATTCGGTAGATACTACAGATAAAGAAGCTCTGGAAATATTAAATTTTAATAATAATATTCCCCGCGAATACTTTGCTAGATATTTTATATTGAAATGGGATACTTTATGTAAAGCTAAAATTCCAGAAGACGATGTAGATAGTGAAAAATCAAGACTACTATCTTCAGTTACTAAAGATCTTATTGGACACATTCCAAAAGAAATATGTACTAAACTAATTAACGATTTATTGTTTACTACTTCAGACTACTCTCTACTTAGAGGCATTCAGTTGTATGGTTGTAAATTCATTTTATATTGTGATTCTCCAGTTGAACAGGAAGAACGAATGAAATCACAATTTGCTATTCTTAAGAATTACATTGAGACCACATCTAAACAGATAAATACAAACGAACGTGGAATTACAAATGCTGTATATTACTTCAAAGACTTTTGTACGGAATTTGAAAATGAAGACTTAAACAAAGAAATACTAATGAAAGTAGCCGAACTTTGGAATAACATTTTAAAACCTTACGAAGCTTTTGATATGTTCATACATTTGCATTTGACGTACATTCTAATTGAAAAACTACCTCTACCAGAAATTTGTGATAAGGTAGTTCAGTTATACGTTTCTCTTATAAATGAATACGGAATAATGATCACTAAATCGTTTACTAATACATTGTTAGAATTCGCTAAATGGAAATTTATAAGAACTTCACAAGATACTTCTTTAAAACTATTGAATTTTATTGAAACGTTGATAGAAGTAGATTTTAATCCGAAAACTACATTATTTTTATTAGGTGTAGAATTATTGGAGGATTTTAATAGATATATAGAGCCCCAATATTTAATAACATATAAAAAATTGATTAAAACGTTTGAAGGCAACTCTGATCCCATTGTACAATTACATTTCTATAACTGTATAAGCAATACTACTTTGAATGATGATAATAACGATGATTGTTTTATAGTGGATTAGTTTTATATTTTGCAGAAATTGTTATACGAATTCTCCATTCGTTTAGTTATGTAAGAAATAGGTAAAATAAGAAGAACTTTATAATAAGCCTGAGGTTTAATGTAAATTAAGAAGTAATTGTAAACATTCTTTAGATATATTGAAATTTATATATACACAAAGCTTTAGCAGAGGTTGTCGTATGTGTCAATTCGGTCAATTTAATTTTAAGTTGGAATGAATTATGATTAATTTTAACTTAAAATTAAATTGAGCTAACAAAATCACATAAAGAAAAATGTACATACTTACATACATATGTTATAGGGTAAAAGTACCGGTTTTGGACACTTGACTAATTTTGATAAAATAACTTAAAATATACGAAAAATACATCATTGATGTTTCTATCGTAGTTAAAGATACATTAATTACACTTATAGCAGTATAGATAATTCTTATATTTTACATTTGTCAAAATAAAGTGAAAAATGTTTACAACTAGTACAGTGTCCAAAACCGGTGTTCCTACCCTATACCTGACCATTTGCAACAATTTAACTAGAATTTTATACATGTGTACATTAAAGTATGAAATATAGCAACATCAATCGTTTATATAAAAAATAGACTCATGAAAATAATTAATTTTATTCCAAATCCTTCGCTTAAGTATTAATCAAAATTATAAACTATGATCTATTAGGCTCCATGTTGCTTTGATTTAATTAAATAAATTTTTAAATGAAAACTATTGTAATTGATTGTAAAAACTATTCTTAGGAAAATATTTTACATGTTTGGCAAGATTCTTTGATCGAATAGCATAATTTTTGGGAGACACCTAAAGAGTAATTTTAAACAAAAATTATGTTTTGTAAGGACTTGGTCTTAAAATTTTAAATTCAAATTTATCGTTTGAATTATATATAATATTTATTCTTGATGAAGAATTCTGATTGTTTAACATATAATATTTGATTTAAGCATTAAACAATATTATTATTTGAACTCTACTCTTTTTACTTGTTCTAAGCTGTTATTATATACCTATAACTACAGAATTGAGAGAAAAGTTAAAGGAACAATTTTTATTAAATTATACCTACCTATTTTTGTTAATTATCAATAAGTTTCATGTTTATTTAAAATAATTTGTTTTTTTAATCTAAAATAACCAAATTACATCTTGTCATGCCGATGTAATTGAAAATAAATATCTATTTACAGCACATCACGTTAATCATGAACGCTGCAACTCAAGATTTTCTTACAAAATTTAGTTCCTTAACCGGCACAACAATTGGAGAAAAACACCACAGTCTTTATAAACTTTTAAACGAAATTAAATCCAAAAACTCCGAAATCGATTTCTATTGCATTCAACCTCAATCTTTACTCGAAGCTAAATTTAAAATCGAAGCTTTAATTGTCCTCAGGAAGTCTGCAGACGTTATGGAGTTTCTGAAAAGTGAAAACTATATTCACATTGCAAAGCTGTTGAAAGTTAGCCCATGGCTCATCGCAGAACAATTTAAAAACATAAGTCCGCTTGAGTTGGTTTTGGACATATTTCCAAATATATCCGTTAATACTAAAATAAAGCTTTTGCATAAGCTGGCTATACATTTAGCAGATCCAGGAACAGCAGATGGATACTTTAAGGAAATTCGAGAAAAATATGGTTTATATTTAGCTCTCAAATTGCTTCCAGCTTGCAGTACCGGTCTGATTATGAATTACATTTTGGCTAAAGTTATACCAACTCCCAAACAATTATTACTAATAATTAGAAGAAATCCATCTCTAACAGATATCATACTACTCAATCTAAAGAACAATACATCTAACGTGGAAGAAAAATATAAAAGCGTGTTCCTTTTCATCGGCAGAAAATACCCAATTTTATTTGCACAACTCGTACAACATTTCAACCTTACTCTATGTTTAGGCTGGAGAGCAACGCAAAAATTTATTCGCAACAACAAACAACTTGTTTTACAAAGTCCCCATCTTTTCTACAAGTTGCTGCATAACAAGCAATTGCTCAAAAACGTCAAAGCAGATTTTCCTACGTTTTTCTTAAATTATTTTCCGAAAACTCACACACAATTGCTTAACCAATACGATCATATTCTCTCTATCGTCGAAAAAACGAATAATTTAGATTTGTTTTTTACAACATTTCAAATAGTGTTTGATAAGAGTTTGTGGGATTGTCCAACTTTCGTCCGAGTAAAACTCCTTGAAATGCTTCCACCGGACCAAAGAGTTTCTAAATTGAAATCTCAATATAAACCTGATGATTTTTCAGAGGCACAATGGAATTGTTATTTATCCACAGACAATTCCATACCTTATTTAAAAACGATGATTTCTTTATCTTCGGATAAGAAGAGCAGAAGTAAACTTATGAAATGTTTGGTTGAAACTTGCAGAATTAATAAAAACAGTTCTGCATTACTCAGCGTTTGTAAATATGTTCTTCATAAACATCGTAATGATAACGTTATGATCAGAGGAACATTCTTAACAGCTCTGGGTAACTATGGACTGGACAAACTTACAGATGAACATTGGCAAATTGTCAAAGATCTAATTGCATTATTTTCGTTAAATGAGGAAACCTTTTATGATCAAACTGCTTTTCAGGAAGCATTTATTCGCTTTCTTTTTAAAAATGGATTACCAGTCGAAGATGCACTAACAGATTGGTTAACGAACACTCACCATATGTATTTTGACTCGCTGTTGAAAAATGCAAAGTTCCAAAAAGAATGTCTTTTAAAAATCGGGGAGATTCTTCCGATAAAGTTTACCGATAATCGATTGGATCTCTACAGTTTAACTTTCCTTTTGTCTATAATAGAATGGAATCGCCATAATGAAGATAAAATTAGTATTTTTGATTACCAATTTGCAATGGAAACGATGACGAAATTACTGAAGAATGAAAAATGTCTTTTTAGAGGGGAGGTTCCTGTAAATTATATTATATGTCAAAGAACGACCAGCGCAGAAAGAAAGATTTTATTAAATCTATATTTTAAACCGGAGAATAAATATGGAGACACCAATGTGCTTCGTTGGCTTTTGCAAAACGAACCTACCATTATTGCTGAAAATATTGAAGCTGTGGTATCCATTGTACTTCAAACTGAAACGCCATCAAAAGTTATTTTTTGGAAAAAGTGCAATGATTACAATCATTTAGAAATTCCACAGAAAATTATTAAAGTCTGTTTAAAGCTATTCGAAAACGACGATTTACAAAAGAAGAAAAACATAATATATGCTTTCTCCGATTTAATGAAGTTGGAAGAATTTCAAAGTTTTATCACTTCGTATTATCCTCAGGAATTAAAAATAGATCTTAAATCTAAAGACAATGAAAAGATGTACGCTTTAAGAAAAACTGTAGGGGCTTCCTTGAAAAATGTTACATCTCCATCTCTGGTATTTAAAAATTTACTAGCATTTTGTAAGGGAGATTATTTTAAGCTCGTCTGCGTTTCTTTATATGCACTTTCCGCGAATTCAAACGAAGAACATCTTTTGGAGCTCATTAATACATTAGCAGAAAATGCCGTCTCTATTCGTAAACATGCCATACATCTTGTATTTATAGAATCATCCAAAACACACATTTATGCAGTTTTAAATAGATTCATGAAAAGCGAAAAAAATTCTTCTATACGCTCACATATTGTTAAAGGCATTTTTAAATTTTTCAGTGCTAATCCAGACGATTATTCTTGGAAATTATTGCAAACCAATGTGTTGGCATTAGATTTAAATGATAAAGAAACCTTTAATATTCTGTTACAAGTTAATAAAATTCCTCTGAAGTATTGTTCGCAATACGTACAATTTTTATGGAACATTTGCAACGCGCAAACCAATAACGAGAGTTTAGTGAAAAGTCGAAAGGCAAATTTAATAAATCTCATCCCATCGACTGTTGTTTCAGCGTTGCCTTTGACTTTCTGTAAGATTATTCTTGTAGATCATCTTTTCATTGACGATTTTGAACGTATGCAAAATGCAGTTCAAAGCTTTGCAGCTAAATTTATTATTTATTGCAGCTCTGACAATGATCAGAATGCAAATTTAAAATCGGTATTTGATATTTTAAAGAATTTTGTGAACGAAACGGATCTCGATATCCACACCAAAGCAGCTCGACATAAATCTATTTCTAATTTTATAGAAACTATTTGTGCCGAATTATTAATTAATCGAGAAATAAACGAAGTCATTTTAGACAAAATTATTCAGCACTGGGTGACTTCCTTTCAACCACATGAAAACTTTGAATCTTATTTATACTTACATTTTCTAGCAATCGCTATTAAAAAATTTAATTACTTTGTAAAATCGCAAAAGATCGGGGTATTTTGTGAAGGTTTGATTTGCATATACGGTTATTATCTTGTTGATTTAGTAAGCGCTAAATTAAAGACAGTCTTGAAATATTTTTTAAAACCTGATGAGTATGGCGATACCCAAAGAGATTTCTATGTATTTGTTGAAGAGTTTTTAAAATGTAACTTTTCGATTCCCAATTTAATTTTACTTGTTTTATTGCTTGATAGTAATTTACCAACTAGGTCTGACACAAAGCAAAAGTATTATAATGTTATTCGAATCTTACAGACTAGACCTGAAAATGTACTACACTTGTACCTCAATATGCATTTACAAAAAAATATAAAGCGGAATTAATAACACATATAATTAGGGAATAGTATGAATTTTTAGTTGTTGATGGTTGAGGGAAAATTAGATATTAGTTTTCATTTTTTATTACTTATATTACTTAATTAAAATGTTACGCTTTCGTTTATGTTTACAACATAATGTTACTAGAATAGTTTTTGTTATATAAAAAGTTGTTTTTGTTAACAGATTGTTTTTAGGGGTATATTAAAAAAATGAATATGTATTGTTGTTTTATTACTTAATACTTTAATACAACACAGTTTCAAATTTAATTTTTTTAACTATTATCAAAGGTATTTTTCTATCAATTATAATGTAGTTATGAAGTGTCCTTGCTAGGCTGCATGAGCCTTGGGGTACTGGTAAGATAATGTTATTCTATCATAAAGAATAGTGGGGTGTTTTTATTTTGTACGCATACAAAAAGAATTTAAGCAACAAGTTATATGAATCGATTAATACATTACAATATTTTCATTAGAGCAGTCAAGCTTAAAGAGAATTTGTGTTCTACAGACAACATACAAATCTCAAATAATATTAAAGACCAAAATAATGACTTCATTGGCTTTCCAAATAATTTGTTTGATTTTCTGTTTGGGCTTCGGACATGTATCTTATTTAACATCACTGATATAATTAACATAGACAATAAATGCATTTATTCATTTAAAATATTAAATTTGCAGGATATCTCATCATGGTGGCCCAAGATAAGGAAGCTTTCAACAAAAGCTTTCATTCCATAACTGGAAGAACGTTAGGAGAGATACACAAAAATCTACATTTTTTATTAAAGGAGACCGATCAGAATCTAATCGATTTTGAACTATTAGAAGCAAAAACGCCATTGGAAGAAATATTAAAAGTTAATGTCTTGCTTTATTACAAAAATACCAAGTATCTTTTAAAAGCACTTAGAAGCGATAATGCTGTAGTCGTTGAAAAAATTTTAAAATCGAGTTCTTGGTTTATAGAGCAGGCTTTACAAAATATCAGTGCAAAAGAATTAATAACCGATATATTCCCACACCTATCTTATGTTAGCAAAATAAAGTTATTAAATAAATTAGCTTTACAATTAACAGACGAAATTAAAGCTGACGAAATCTTTGACAATATCAGAAATATCTACAGTTTATATCTAGCATCTTTATTGTTACCCGCTTGTAGCAAAGGCAAAATAATGGCTTCCTTGGATATGGGAAGAATTGAAATCACTCCAAAAGGTTTACTAACAATCATCAAACGACACCCATCCATCACCGAAGCAATATTTCAAAGATTATATAATTATGACGAAAAACATCTGGGAATTAAATATGAACTCGTTTTCAAATATCTTTTACAAAACGATACCTCAGTTTATTTGAACTTAATTAAAAAGCATAAACCAGAATTTCGTTTGGGAATAAGAGCGACAAAAACCTTCATCCAATCACACAAAGAAAACTGCATAGAAAACTCAAAAAAATATTATAAAAGATTAAACCCAAAACGGGTAAGAGAAAGTATCAAAGACGATTTTCAGATTTACTATAAGAACCTTTTTCCAAAATCTCTCATAAAATTAGAAGAAAATACCGAGAAGTATTTACTACTTTTGAAGAGTTTTCGATCGGATGAAACTAAAGCAAAAATATTCTTCTCTGCTTTTAAAAATATTTATGGAACTGATATATGGGAATATCCTAATTTATTTACAGAAAATATAATCGGAATGATGTTTCCTGCTGATAGACAGATTTGGATGAAAGCACGTAAACGACCAAAACAGTTTTCAGAAGAGACGTGGACGAGCTTTTTGCCTATCGATGAATCGTTGCCACTTATTAAGAGACAAATTACTTTGACATCGAGTAGCAAAGAGAGGTCATTACTCGTTAAATGCTTAATAAAAACCTGTAAAATTAATTACGATAAAAAAGCTTTGATAGATGTTTTGAAATATGTTATGGAACATCATCGAAACGAAAATATAAGCTTCAAAAGAGATATTTTAGCAGTTTTAGACGACGATTTTGATTCAAAGTATTTTGAACTGGACCATTGGCAATATATTTATGAATTTATTGATATAATGGTTGTAAATAACCAGTATGATTACGTAATGAATAGTTTACTTCAAAAATATATTTTATTTTGCTGCCAAAAAAACATATCTATGGAAAACGGATTAATGTTGTGGACAAAATTAGATTATTGGCACTTTACTATATTTACCAATAAACAAACATATAAAAAGAATTGCTTGCTACTGTTTCCAACAATTTTAAAAAAACGATTTAAAGATATCGATTTGATTGATCGGTACCTGAGTTATTTGAGCAACGTTTATAGCTGGAATCTGGACAACCCTAAGAATCAAATTAATGTATTAGCTGACAACGATATTACAAAAATGATCACTGATAAATTAAGTACAACTGAAAATCATTACCACCTAATTGAGTGTGTTATCTCATGCATAATGTTCGACTTCCCCAAAGCACAAGAACTGAACTTGTTAGAATTAATATTGAAAAATTCTAATCATACCACATGGGGTTTTGTTAAAATTATTAGATGGCTACAAAAAAATCATTACCCGGAATATCTTAAGCACTTCGCAGATTTAATTAAATATACACTGAAGTCGTACATTGCATTTCATCAATTGAATTGTTTGTTTAGTATTTACTTCGATTCAGAATCAGTGAACAAAATCAAAGCAATTTGCAAGGAATACATAATCGACGAAAATGAAGATATGCTTGTACGAAGAAACGCTTTATTTGCCCTTTTACATGTAACAGAACATAAAGAATTTTTAGAGTTCATTCCTTCATATTATCCAGTTGATTTGATTCCCAAATTGGAAACGGAGGAAGAAAAGAATTTCTTTCAATTGCAAACCGTTATAACTTCATATTTACTGCGGAAATATCCTTCGTATTCGATAACTGAACCAATATTAAAATTCTGTAAAGGTGATTACTTAAAAATAATACATAAAGCTTTATATCACGCTTTCGACAACATAAACGAACAGCGAATTTTAGATTTGTATACGGAATTATATTCACGAGCAGTTTCTGTGAGAAAGCACGGAATTTATTTTGTCTTCAAAGATTTACCACAAACAAAGGTTTACGAAATATTTGAAAGAATCAAAGCGGATAAAAATTCTTCCATACGAAAGAATTTATTTAAATCAATTTGTTTCTTCTTTTTAAGAAATCAAACAGATCAAACTTTTGCATTACTGAAAGATAATCAAAAAATTGTGGATGCGGATGACATCGACGCGTTTTCTACTTTAGTACTTTGTAAAAGAGTTTCGAAGGAATGCTTTCAAAAGTACGCCCTATTTACATGGCATATTTTACAGACTCTCCCAGAGAATACAAAAACGAGTAAATACAAAAGCGATTTCCTTAATGGAATTACAAAAACAACAATTAAAGAACTACCATACGAATTATGTCAGAAAATTATTACTAAATACCTTTTCAAAGCCATTGAAGAAGAAGAACTAAAAAAGGCAATAAATGAAGTAACTTCGTCGTTCATAATTTATGGGTGTGTTAATTGTACGATAGAATATCGACTTAAATTGATATTTGAAATCACTAAAAATTGTTATGAAACAGAACAGAAGACTCAACTAAAAAACGTGTTAGAATTTATTCAAAACTTTTGTTCAAAATTTACAGAAAAGGATGGCCCAAGCTCTGAGGCACTCTCCTTATTTATAAATATGTGGAATGATATACTGAATCCCCAAGAAACGTTTGATGAATATATATTATTACGCTTTACCTTATTGTGGATAACGTCTAAGAATAATGATGATGCCTTAATTAATACTGGTAAAAAAATTGCTGAACTCTGTGATTCTTTAAACGATGCTGGCCTATTAGATGTGAACATTTTAAGTAAATCGTTTAACGATTTTAAAAGTATTATATTTAAGGATGCTAAAAGAGATGCAGTGAAGAATGAAATAATTTTAATTGAAAGTATTTTAAATACTAGTAACACAACTTACTGTGCCATATTAGCTTTATTAATACTACCAACTAGTATTCAGATGCATGCAGAAGTCAAAAACAAATATGAATCTATTATTAATAAAATCAAACAACATTCCAATTCGTTAATTAAAGTTAATTTAAATCATTATATGAGAAAAATTGAAAACGATAATTAACATTTTGGAATCTACTTATTTCTTTGGCAACCTATAAATGGTATTGTCGTGATTTAATAATCTTATTAAGTTAGTATTTATTTTTAACGATAGATAAAAGAACGTGATTACGCCGATTATATCTATATATATATATTGATCCATGTATAAACACGGCTACATTTTAAAATAAAGCGACCTTTTTTTGAGCATCTAATCAATTTATTAAGTATATTTTTTTGTAGCACATTTTAGGAGTAATACAAAATACTAATAAAGCTTTTCAATCTCAAATAATTTAAGTTATTTCATCATCACTACTGATTCACCATTGAAACGCTAATACAGCTAAGAGTTTATAGCCCGAAGAAAACATTAAATCACCTACGCCTAGAATGAATTATTGAGTTGTAATAAACTGATTAAAAGCTGTCATTGTCAGATATAACAGCTTTTGAAATTTATATCGAGATAATTTAACTTTGGATTTGTTAAACATAAAGAATAGTCATATATGTTATTAATAAAAAAATATATTTTATATTAATGTATAATAAGTTAATACAAAGAATAATCTCAATCAGTAGTAATATACAATAGTTAACAATGTTAGTAGATTTTGCTACTCAATTACAGTTAAAAAAACAAATATAGACAGTAAATGCTTTGTAAAATTATATTTCATAAATAATAAAAAGGCTAATAACGTCATTTATATTACAGTTTATTAAAAGTAGCCTGCGAGTTATTGAAATGATTTAACACTAATTATGTCTTCATCATTAATACTATACTACAATGAACTATTATAAATAAAAACGTTTTTAAGTACTACTTTTGCGTTCGGTTGGCCGCTCTTATAAGAAATCGAATACATGTATAAATAAATACCATTTCATTTGTACTTAAATTTCAAAATTCATCAGTCATATTTTTCTTATACGACACCAAAATGAACAACTTTGATTTTTGTTTCAACAGGAGATTCGTCTGGTTCATTATGTCTA
Source organism: Sinopyrophorus schimmeli (assembly GCA_036325965.1). Classification (NCBI taxonomy): domain Eukaryota; kingdom Metazoa; phylum Arthropoda; class Insecta; order Coleoptera; family Elateridae; genus Sinopyrophorus; species Sinopyrophorus schimmeli. The sequence goes on from JARFIZ010000314.1 coordinate 18,984,483, forward strand.
ACGGGTGTAAAATCTTTTAAATAGTCTTCATTCGGATGGCATAAAGGTAAACTATCTGCCAGTTCTCGTTGCGGATCTGTGATATGAGGCGGTGGAGGAGGCCTAACAGGTCTTTTAACTTCCGGTACAATAAATGCAGTTACTGTATCAGAAAACTTAACTTTTGTCTGTTTGTTCTTTGTTCCTGTTGTAGAAGCTATGCTGGACGTAATATGTGTTGTCGTATTTGCATTAGACTGAGTAGAACGTGTTACTAGCGTCGAAGAGGAAGAAGCCAAATTACTGGGTGTATAATTACTTTGTAAAGTGTTATTTGATAAAGCATGTGATATTGGCTTAGTATTCAAATCTAAATGGGGATTTCTATAACTATGCCAAAATCGACTATTCACTAAAGGTACAGAATAAGATTGTTCCGTAAGGGGGTGATTTGCAAATGAAGAGAAAGACATATCAGTTAGTGGAGATTTGATGTTACTAGATAGGGGTCTATTTGTTATTAAAGCTGGTTGAGGAAGAGGCGGAGCAATAGGCAATGGTGGTGCTTGAGGTAACGTATTATGAGAAGGAAGATTACCAGACAGTTGCGCTAAGCCAGTCGAATAATTTAAAAATCTATCAAAAACAGGCTTCGTAGGTATATGAGAAATATCGGGATTATAAGTAGAAGGATTGTAAGTCTTTGGATTAATATCATTAAAATTAGTTGTCAAATAATTATCGTTATATGCCTGAGATGCGGGAGGTAACAGTTTCTGTGAGACACACAATTTTCCATTCGATTCTAACATACTATCGTCAGAGCTACTGCCAGAATATGAATCGGAACATTGAGAACAAGAAGATCTCGAACAACTAGACGCTGAAATAACGATATTTCCTATCGATAATCAAACCACAAAAATTAATGTTTTCAATTACCTTCACTGGAACATCTACTTAGCAAAGAAGAAGCTTGAGCACGAGCAGCAGCAGCCATTTCTCTTTCACCAATTTTTGCGGCACAGTAATAGAGATCCATGAATAAATCGTGATGTCCAATATCTACCGCTAATAAGAATGCAGTTTCATACATTTTGTAGCGAACTAACTGATGAAAAAATCTTCTTGTTAAAGACCTTATCTAAAACAATATGTTTATTTTTTAATAACCAGAACTTCATACATTTTTCGATTGTAGTTGAAATCAACTAAACAGAAAGACGTATTAAAATAAAAATTTTACCCGAAATCCATATTTATATTGAGTGTCACTACTTAAAGGCATTGGTGGACTATGAAAACAACTAAGAGCAGTTTGTATGTGCTGCGAATTCTCTTGTGTTAATGGCAATTTCAACAAGAATGCAACCACCTGATGTAAAATTCGATAACATTGATCGTCCCATTCCCAACTTAATAATAAAGCTATGGCTTTTTGAACTTTTCCAATTTTTATATATTGCTGAGCTAAATAGGAAAATGTAAAAGCTGTATTTAAATGAGTAATGTGAATTAATGGTCCGTGTTCTAACATTACAAATAATTGCTTTGGTCCCCATTTAATACAAGTTACGCTTTGTTGTATATTAAAATAACTGGATAAATCTAAAATACTGATGGAAGTGGAATCTTCTCCTGCTAACTGAGTATTAATACGATTTAAAGCTGTGTCAAAGTATTGTAATTGACCCTTCTCATTCGAAATACAAATCAGGGCATTATTCATGTGCCAAAGAGCAAAAGTTGGAATAATAGAGCTCTTTACTATATGTGTTGACCCTCTATTTCTATCTAAAAGTGCTAAAGATCCATCTATACAACCCAGAACTAATCGACTTTCATCATTGCTCAATGCACAACAACTGACTTGCGTTTGTAATGGAACAGCTATTACAGAAATCCTCTTAAATGTGTTTATTGCTAATTCTAATGAATTAACTTCAACAGAAACAGCTCCCCGTATAGAAACTTTCTGTTCAATGGATATTAAAACTTTACTTTGAATTTTACTAATAATAATATCAATCGGTTCCCCTTCTGTCTTTTTATGAGCACATAATTCGGGCAGTCTAAAGCCTAATCTGTATAAAAGTAAATTTGCTCTTTCGTGGTCTTTAGCAAGTGGACTCCAAGGTTGAGGATGTTCTGTATTTACTCTACCCCAAATACACAGCAAATCTCCAGAATAACTAACTCTTCTTTTAGTGCCACATTCTATTACCCATCCATCTTTCCATATACCACCTTGCCCAAATGCATGGCCATCTGTAGTTACACAAACTACTTGATCTCCACATATGACACCTAAAAATAATATTTTTTATAATTCAATTATTAATATATGCTTTAACATTACCATCACAAATCGATTCTGATTGCAGCTTAGTAGTTAATAATTTATTAAAAGTTATATTTGTAACTTCATTAGTAAAAGCATTTAAATTAATGGCAACAATAAGTCCTTTAGCAAGTAATATCTGAAGATTATGAAAATTCCACGAACTACAAATTACTTTACTTTGTAGTAAATGTTCCTATAACCAGTTTGAATTAAAATACTGATGTAGAAAATATAAGTTAAATACCTCCAATTCTTTCAATTTGTCTTTTATTTTAAAAGGTCTCTTATTTATAGGAATACATGTAATGTTACGCTTTTCACAATAAGCCTTTTTACTATTCCATAATAACTCATCATTAGATTCTTTCTTTGAATAATACCTAAAAATTGCAATGATTAAAATTAATAAATATTTGAGAATTTAACAATACGTACTTAAATGCGGAGAAATCAGTGCTTTTTATTAAGAGATTGTCGCAAGTAGACCAAAAATGAATTTCACTTAACAAATACATTTCATCTAAAAAAAAATAAGATTAAATGTAGATTAAATGTATTAATTAAAGTAACGAACTTACTTTAACAAACCATCCAGCTAATAGACTGATTAGCTAAATATTTAATGAAGCATTCTTCAATAATATAAATATTAATTTTTAATACACAAATTAGATTTTAATGCCAATAATATACATAAGATTTTAGCTTTCTCTTGGACTTGTTTCATTTGAAATCTATTAAAAATTTAAGAAACTCTCCCGACATTAAAATATTACACATAATAACTAAATATATAGACACTACTTTAATAATAATATAATATTTTAAAAAAATTAACCACAATAACTGATACTATAGAAACGTCAACAAATTGTCAAATTCCATTGGACAATTTACCGGTAAAGTAGAACTACTTTTATAATATGGAAAAAACAGATTCCAGCATTTAGAGTGGTAAAAATTTTCGGTATTAGCTGTTTTATATTTGCATATTTATTTTTCTTCACGAAACCTTCTGTGGATCTTGTTGTTAACCGGTTAGAGTTCACATCCTGAGGCCGCCCTTGAATCGTACCGAAATGTATGTAGGGCGTTAATTTTGTATTCCAGGTTAGTAAATTAGATAATATCAAGTGTCCAAACCATTCAAATCAAAAGATATAACAGTTTTAATTTCGTTGTTTCCGAGCTAAAATTGGCCATCTTAGTCAAATAGTTAGGCTGACGTAGGTTAGATGGCGCTTTGAAATCAGCTGGAAATTTGAAAGTGCCGAACGAGTAAAGATGCGAAAAGTAAATTGGAGAAATAAAAATAATTATTCTAAGTTATTAATGATGCATTGTTATTTTTTATATTAACTCCAGGATATACTCTTTTGATGTCTGTGAAGACATGTTGCAACATATTACCTGGAGAGCGATTAAAATTTTTAAGAAACATCTTGCGATATAAAAAATCCGCGATATATAAATTAGCCGCGTTGTTTTCTCTACTTCTTATACAACTCCGACAAGATTTAATACTTTTTTTCAGTTTTCGCCACTGTCTTTCCTCTTTGTAGTACACACTATTTCCATACCTTCTCGAATGATTAATTACGAAATGATTCCCCATTCCGCATCAGAATTCGGTGATGGGATCAAATTCTTCCTCGATACCATTGTATCCACCCCAAGAATCAGAGTGTATGAAAGTAAGAGGCTCA